>JAWNOY010000451.1:682500-1282500 GCA_035045545.1 Drosophila gaucha
AGAAAAAGGCCAGAATGTCTGGTTTATAGATCTCAAAAAGGCCCACAATAATCGGGAGGCCCTAAAGATCAATAAAGTCGGTCGGCAAAGGGTTAGAGTGGAGATGCCGCGAAAGAATATTGACATGCGTCAATGTTACCGTTGCTTTGGATTTGATCATACCAAGAATTATTGCACCAAGGAGCCCAGATGCGGTAGATGCAGTGAGCCTCACTGGACTGGTTCTAGCCTGTGCCAGGCAAAGACTTATGGCGACCTGGTGTGCGTCAATTGTCACGGAAACCACGAAGCAACTAATAAGAGCTGCAGAGTACACGTCCAGCGGCTCAAAAGCCGTAAGCCCGGAGTCAACATTGGTCCCGTGATGCGTGAAGGCTACTCTCAGTCCACGAGCACTATCAAGCAGCAGGTAATCCCAACTTCCATTGTGCGAAATGGTCTGTCGTACGCAGATGCGTCAACTTTTGGGCAGCAGAGTACAAGATCTGATAGGAACAGCCCACATCAACATAAGAATTTTCCCTTCAATACAAGGAATCAGCAATTACAAGGTACTGACCAACTCCAAAAACATGTTGCAAATCCAAAGCAACCACAGCATCATGATAATTTGGCATTTGATGGCTCACTAGCGCAGACCATAATATCCATGCAACAGACCATTGCGGGTCTTCAGAAACCCATCGCTGAGCTGTTAGAGGTGATCAAGGAACTCAGAGGTTCCAAGCCGGGAAAGCAGCGCAAATAATGGCTACTGTGCTGCGCCTCGGTACGTGGAACGCTCGTAGTATCATCCCAAATACTAACGAGCTAAAGGTGTTTCTGACCAAGCACAAAATCGACATCATGCTTATCTCAGAGACTTTCTTACACGATGGGTCCTACTTCAACATGGCAGGGTACACATGTTATCGAGCAGATCACCCTGGAGGGCGTCCTAGAGGAGCATGTGTACTAATCAGGCAGGAATTAGTGCACTATCACCAACAACCTATTATGACGAATCACGCACAGTTGGCAACTGTAATCGTATCCACTAATTTAGGTGAAATCGCCGTGGTTGTAGCATACCTTCCACCAGGGTTGCCTTGGAGTACTTCTGAGTTTGGAAGTCTACTTGATAAGCTTGGTCACAAATTTATCGTCGGGGGCGACTTCAACGCCAAACATCGACTCTGGGGCAGTATGACGGCAAACGCTAGAGGTATTGCGCTTCATGGCTGTATTACCAGCAGTGCAACACAAGTGCTAGCCACTGGTAGACCCACCTACTACCCCTATAATAGGAGGGATACGCCCACGTGCATTGACTTCTACTCGTACAAGGGTATAGCTAGCAATCTGCTCTCGGTGCGAGAAGAGTATGAGCTTTCATCAGATCACTTGCCCTTGGTGGCTTCTCTATCAATGTCGCCTCAACGAACTACTCCAATGACGAGGCTTGTGTCTCCCGGTGCCAACATCAGACTCTTCCAAGACGAGATGAACAATGCTTTTCATCTCAACACGGAGTTAAACACGGCGGAAGATGTCGACAAAGCTGTCGAGACACTTATTAACAAAACGAGGCGCGCTGCCCAAATTGCGGCCCCAGCTGGCGCAACTCCCTGTAGACGTAGCAACCTCACCCTCTCTCCGGAAGCAGTTGCCCTCCTAACGCTCAAGAAGCGCCTCAGACGCGAATTCGACAGACTATATGGAAGGATCTCTAACAGGGTGAAAAAGGTATTAGCCATACTAAAAAGAGAAGCCACAGACGCCTTCCTGGAGAAAGCTACTCCTGATGAAAGTTCAAGTTTTGCCCTCTGGAAGCTTACTAGGAGGTTCAAAAGGCAAGTTTCACCGAAATTCCCAGTCCGAAACCCAGATGGCTCTTGGGCAAGATCCCCTCAGGATAGAGTGGAAGCATTTGCGAAAAATCTGGAAGAAAGATTCCAGCCGTTCGAGACTTCGTCGCCAAGACGAGTACAGATAGTAGCCGAATCTCTAGAGGCTCCACTGCAGATGGCCCTCCCTGTAGCTCCTATCACTCTTACCGAAGTGCAAGAGGAAATCAAAGAGGTTCGCAATAACAAGGCTCCGGGCGAGGACCAATTTGATAATCGCTCCATCAAGCTGCTCCCTCGCAGAGCTTTGTTGTTCCTCTTGTTGATTTTCAACTCCGCTCTTCGACTTGGACACTTCCCAGGAGCCTGGAAGAAGGCCAACATCATCATGCTACACAAAAGTGGCAAGCCAGCTGATGAACTGGAGTCGTACCGTCCAATTAGCCTCCTGTCAGCCTTTGGCAAAATATTGGAGAGATGCATTTTAAGAAGGATTCTTAAAACCAGGGCTGTCAAAAAGGCAATCCCAAAATTTCAGTTTGGCTTTAGGCTAAGGCACGGCACGCCCGAGCAGCTACACCGAGTTACAAACTTTGTTCTGGATGGATTCCATGAAAAGGAGTATGTCGTTGGAGCCTATCTGGATATTCAGCAGGCATTTCACAGAGTGTGGCACGCAGGACTCCTGCATAAGCTGAAAGAACTACTTAATCCACAGCTCTATGTGATTGTCAGAAGCTTCCTCCACGAGCGTTCATTTAAGGTTGTTCAGGACGGGGTGTCCTCTCAAGCAAAGACAGTCAGAGCTGGTGTACCCCAGGGTAGCGTGTTAGGGCCAACCCTTTACAGCCTATATACGCACGACATGCCTTCGGCTGACAACATGCCGAACAATTTACTTGTTGCCACCTTTGCAGACAACACTGCAGTTCTGGCTAGAGACAAATGCGTCTGCGCTGCTACAGATCTCGTCCAGATGTACCTAAAAAATTTGAGAACTGGGCCTGTAGATGGAATATTGCCATAAACTCTGATAAGTGTGTATCTGTCACATACAGCCTCAGAACACAAACCTCTCCCGGGGTATACTTACTTGGCCAAGTCTTAGACCAGAAGGATGCCCACAAATACCTTGGAGTCACTCTGGACAAATGGCTAAATTTTCAGCGCCATATTAGGGACACAGTCAAGCGTCTCAAGGCTAAGGCGAGCAGTTTGGCTTGGCTTCTTAACGCCAAGAACAAACTTTCAATTAATAACAAGACGCTGATATACAAAGTCATCCTTGCACCCATTTGGAGATATGGTATTCAGGTATACGGCATAGCGGCAAAGTCGAACCTCAATAAAATACGAGTAGCCCAGTCTCAAATCTTGTGAAGAATGTCCGGTGCGGCATGGTATATACGCAACAGCTACATAGACAAAGAACTCCATGTACCTAGGATCGGAGATGTGATTAACCGCCAAGCTACTGCATACTTAAACAAACTCGCACATCACCCTAACCAGCTGGCGCGAAGGCTCCTAAGATGGAGACGTATCTGCGGAGCAAGGATGAGAAGGAGACTCAAGAGAGTTCACCCAACCGACCTGTCCCACAGAACCCTTTAATCTTTCCCTTTTCCCACTCAGTCACCCTATTATCTAGGTTTAAGTATGTACATATGTATATATATTGTTGAATTTAAATTACCACTATAGTATAAGTTATTATTAATAGTAACAGTAGGCTATAAAATAAAAAATTAAAAAAAAAAAAAAATAACTCACAGTTGTATTGTTGAGTGCCCTTTGTCGCGGGAACTAGTTTTAATTAAGGTTTTTGCTTAGCAACGCATTCAGTGGAATGCACTTAATCAAAACCACCCACAGATTGTATATACGATATATTAATATACAAATATATATACATCTCGTATGATATTAGGTATTGTTTGCACTTGGCTCAGCAACAGTGATGCATTGAATTGTTGTTTTTTGCTTATTGTTTATTGTTTATTAATAAATAAGTTTGAAATGCAGTCGTTGGCGTTGTTTTCCAATGTCTTTCATTTCTATTTATATACACTTGTATACATATATATTATAGCAGTTCGTCTGGCTGTATCAGACGATGCAATTGAATGCCTTATAAACTAACGGTATTTTGCTGTACACTGACTTTGATTGAACGTGAGAAATGTGTCATGTTCTTCACTCAGCTGACTTTCAACTAAAATATCTATTTTGTATCAGCTTTTCAGCTCAACTCATCTCAACTCACTCACTTCATCAATCAGTCATTGGCTAATATAATGATTGATTGCTTAATTGAATTAAGCAAGGTCAAATGGTAGCTAATCACGATTGTTGATTGATGTCGGCTTGTTTATAATTGATATATATATATATATATATATATTGTTTATAATTGATTATATATATATATATATATATATATATATATATATATATATATATATATATATATCAATTATAAACAAACATTTAATATATATATATATATATATATATATATATCTATCTTATGTATAAATATATAATGTATAATTAAATGTCTCTAAATCTAAAGTTTAACCAGTCGAATTATCCAAAACATATGTTTGTATTCATATATATAAATTACCAAATGTATATATGTATATGCGTATAGATATATGTGCATATATATTTTATACATTGAAAACTCATATTTATAAAAACAGTTGTGGTCAGTTAGGCTGATAGAGAGAGAGAGTGAAAGAGAAATAGAGAGACAGAGACTCGGACAGTAGGAGAGACTGATTGAGACAGAGACGAGACATAAGCACACAAATAGAGAAACTGAGAAAGAGATAGACAAAGTCACAGAGAGGCAAAGATACACAAAGAGAGACAGAGAGAAAATCAGATAAAGAGAAAGAGAGGCAGGTGGGGCGAGTCACAGTGACACAGAGTTAAAAAGGGACAGAGTGACACAAAGGCAGAGAACTAAAGAGACAAAGAAGAAGAGAGAAAGACCCACAGATTCAGAGAGATTGAGGCACGAGTCATCATTCATGGTCCTGGTGAAGTTGTTACATCCTGCCTGCCACCAAATCAGAACACCCCTTTTTAATGAGTATGCAAATAAGAAGCACAGTCAATCATCTTTTGAGTTAAAGTAAATATGTGAATGCAACACAAAGATAAGTAAAAGTATTTAAGAATATATAAAAATTCTGATCTTAAGTCTTAAACTTGTAGAAATAACATACATACGTATGTATATATCCGCTTGTATAAAATGTTAATCGTTCCACTCGTTGCCTGAATAGAGCGGATATGAAATTCGCTCTGTCGCAGCTGCCAAGTGACCCAAATCGTTGCTGGCTGCTGGCTGCTGGCTGCTGTCTGCCCTTCGCACCTGTCCAGGTGTACATAGCACAAAGCTTAGCACACAACATACAGCACGCACGTCGTTGACTGAGCGTCTCGTATTACTCACTGTTGGCTGGAGAGACACTCGCGCTTACTTGGATTAATTGCACGACTGATGGGAGCTCGTAGGCTGCTAATTGATAAGCAGGCTTTTCCTCCGAAGGCCCATCTAATAATCAAGCTATTTCGCCTAGCATTTGTAAAGTGTAAGCGAAATGTGGTCGGAACTATAAACTTGTCTCTATCTCTCTCTCTCTCTCTATCTCTCTCTCTCTCTCTCTGTCTCTCTCTATGTCTGCCCATCATGCTGGGGCTTACATAAATGTGAAACACTTTAAGCTGTTGGCTGGGTGGTTGGGTGGTGTCTTGCTGGTTATGAAAGTAACATACGTTGCGACAACTTACAAAATTGAAATTCTTATGAAATTATATAAAATACATCAGCTCAAAGGCATTTTGGGGAGCAAGGGTAGCCAGACCAACAACATCCATAAGTATACCCTCTTCATATATATATATATATATATATATATATATATAATACTTACATCTATGTATGTGTGGGCGAACTGTTAGAAACCATAAAGGAAGAGATGAGTTTAACTTGGAGCTTAAATGCAGCTAGATAGTATGAAGCTTTGCCGAGTTGCTAAAATCCTTAAGCTAAAAACTTGAGCCGAGTTGCGAGGCTGTGGCTTTTGCGCCCCGGCCTTGATGTTGTCTGGCAAAACAGTTACAGGGTATTAGATAGTCATTTAGTTTGTGTTCGTTTTGCGTGTTGTGTATACACAAGCATGTTATATTTACGCAAGCATGCTTGTGCATGCATACCTGGCCAACCAAAATGTGGAACTTAACGTTTTACTGCCCGGCAAAGTGAAGCTGAATATTAATACAAAGCTCAACTACCAATCAGCTGTGTGTGTTCATGTTTGTTTGCTCTTGGTCAATAAACAGCTGCAAAGTAGGCAGCACTTGCACAGTACAACGCGTCGTATGCGTAATATTTAATAGATGTCTTGGCTAGCTAATTGTTTTGGGGTTTCATAAACGTAACCAACCGAGTGATATCCTGTAAGTGTATGAAGGGACTACTTCTAAAAACTATATAATGTATGTATACATATAAGATAGGTACAACATATCGTATGCGTAATCTTGAATAGACCAAGGAAAAACTTTTTGTTTTTAGAATTTTAAGAACCTTTCCGATTTTTAGATACCCAGTGGAGATATCCAAATTGTTTTGCTTTTTAGACCTCAAATTTGCATAAGTCCCCACACTGCGACTTCGTGACTTTTAAGTATTCTTAAGCTAGATTCACAGAATTTAATTGCTTTGCTTACGATGCGGACAAATTAAGGCAGAAATTTGAAATATGGAAGGCAAATGCGACGGCTCATTGGTAATACTGTTAGCAATTTAGCAAGGCTAAGCGCGATTATTAAAAAGTGGGCTAACGAGAAAGGGGCGGGGCTGGTGTTTGCTCATTAACAAGGGCATTTGGGCGGGCGAGTGCAATTTTCCGACTGCAGCTGTTGAAAGGGGCAAGAGGTGGGGGAGGGTGAATTGGATATATATGTATGTATTGCATAGCTTTGGGGCCTGCGCGACCTTAAAAACTTTCGCGCGATTTGACAATGGGGACGTGGCTGTGATGAGATTCGCAACTACTTTGAATTGTGCGCTGAAAAAAGAGAGTGCCCGAGGGGGGCCAAACAATGTAGACTAGGGTAAGTTGATGTGGCTCTTAAACTTGGCTTGGCTTCTGTTAGTGCAGCTCCAAAAAGTTGCGAATTGCTAGAAATGTTATACGTTGCCCGGACTAGCTTTACTCTTATTCAAACTGTATTTAAAGCAACACAAATATATAAATTGCATCCATATTGATTTTTCGTTTTAGCGAAATTCAATTTGAAGTAATTTATGAAAATTCATTAACAAACTAAATTAAAAACTCATTAAATTTTAATAGCCATTTCAATAAAATATGAGATATATAAAAATAAATGAGAGAATGTACTTTAAGTATAGAGATACAATTATTTTTGTATTTTTGATTTTTGGTCAATCTATGAAGGAAGGCAACAGTAACCTATATGTCAAATTTGGATTATATAGTTATCTCCGATTTGCCACGCCCCAAAGGGTCGGATATATATAGTTTTTCTATAATTTTGTTAAAACAGTCGGTCTTAACGCATTTTTCAATTTAAGAGTCTCTAGATGTAAAATTGTAAATTGTAAAATTGGCAAATCAGTAAAAAATGTATCTACTACAATTTTACATCTAGAGACTCTTAATGTCTCTAAAATGTAAAATTGGCAAATCGTTAAAAAATGTATCTACTACAATTTTACATCTAGAGACTCTTAAATTGAAAAATCCGTTATATATATATATATATATATATATATATGTATATATACTATATTTTTTCTTTGAAAGGTGGGCTATACAAATATATGTTTTAAATTTAAACTCTCTGGCTTAAACAGCACCCAAAATACTAGAGGATTTACGTTTAACACTATATAGACTTTCCCGATTTGCTACGCCCATAGTAGAAGTGGATATATAACATTTTGATCGATCTGAAATGGAGGATAACAGAAACCTACTTACCGAATTTATATATTCTAGCTTCCAAACTGTAGAAAATGGGCGTACTATATCTTTTTGGGGGTAGGATATACGAGTATATCTTCCAAATTTTAAGTATATGACTTCAATAGCGCCGAAGTTATCTACTAAAAAATTTCTTAAAATCGATCTGTCCTATGGGAGCTATAGGATATAGTCCTCCGATCTGGATGATTCCGAGAAATACAATCCCTGCAGCAGATTGAAGCCTATGTGTAAAATTTCAGCACTGTAACTTTAATAGTCTCTGAGGAGATTGCGTTGATCCAAACAGACGGACAGACGCACAGACAGACAGACATGGGGTCTGCCACGCCTCCTTCTGCCTGTTACATACTTTTTGCAAAGCCATTATACCCTGATTTCCCATTTTCAATGGATTCAGGGTATAAAAAATTCGTAAGTCTCTCGCTCTAGTCGGGACTGCCCGACTACGAGATCCCCTAAAACAAGTTCGAGGTGATGTTTTATACAATCTAGCTTAAACGCGCACCGGTTACTGCGTAGTTTGTTAGGCGGCTGCACTTGGGCTGCATTCTGGGCAGTACTATGAGAAATCGATTGCTTAATAACATCGGATCTATATGTACTTTCTTAATGAAATTTCATAATATTGACATCCAAATGTATGTACATATATGCAAAACATCACGTCCCTACCATTTGAAATACGTTTTTCAGCTTTGGGACTAATGGGGTAGGTACCTGAAATCTGAAATGTTCATAATCTGTATTTTCATCACAAGAAGCTACATATTGAATTTGGCGTCTCTAGTGTAGTCAAATATCGATTTTTATCGAAAATATGGAAAAATGATGAGTTTTCGAAAATAATAAATAAAGTTGTACTGCGAATATATATTTCAAGAATATATATTTCAAATTTCTCTGTTTTTCAAAAATCTCTAGCTTTTGCGACTTACGAGATTGCTGCGTTTATACGGTCGGACAGACGAATGGACGAACAGACAGACGGACATGGCTAGATCAACTCAGCTCGTCGTCCTGATCAAGCATATACATATATTGTGTGGTCTTCCACGCCTCCTTCTGCCTGTTACATTCATTGTCACAAAACCATTATACCCAGAAATCCCATTTTCGATGGGTTCAGGATATAAAAAGGGGACACAGAGGCTTTGCCAGGCAATTAACCTTTAAAAAAAAACCGCTGCGTTGTATATTAAATATTGCACGCATATCCGCAACTTTTTCAAAATAAATTTATCACTTTTATTACCTTAAAACTCTGATAAATACGAGGAAAAAGATAGTGAAGGGGGAATCGGGGGAGAGGTAGGACTAAAACTTTACGTAAACATAAAAAGACGCACAAAAAAGGAAGAAAAAAAGGTTACGTAAAACAATACCAACAATTACAACACAAGTTAGTTTTTGTACCCTGAACTCATTGAAAATGGGAAATCTGGTTATAATGGTTTTGCAAAAAGTATGTAACAGGCAGAAGGAGGCGTGGTAGACTCCACAAAGTATATATATTCTTCATCAGGGCGACGAGCTGAGTCGATTTGGCCCTGTCCGTCTGTCCGTATGAAATTTTGCACGTTGGTCCATGTATACAGCGCGCATAGTTTGTTTGTTGAGAGTTTGTTTTAGATATTCGATAACTTTTCAGTTTTCGGACCATATCCTTTACATCTTTTTAGCTACAGTCACCAAACTTTGCACTTAGCTTTTTGTAAATGAAATATACTTTTTATTTTTTTTATATTTTGGATACCGGCTTCACATTTTACAAAATCAATTTTAAAAAAAAAATTATTAAAGATACAATTTAATTATTTTTAATTATAATCTGTTCCTAAAGGGAAAAAGAGTATATTGGATTTGTGCAATGTCCGTCTTGCTGTCTGTCTGTCTGTATGTATGAACGTGCAGCACTGGAACACCATAGAAGCTAGAGACTTGTAATTTGGAATATATACTCGTGTGTATCCGCGGAAAACGGAATCTCGATAATCGCGCGTTCAAACATACGGACAGACGGACGGACGGTCTACATATTAATTGAGCCTACACTCCTTCAACAGGAACAGAGTATCACGCAGTCGGTGGCGCCAGACTGCAACGTTCTTACTTGTTTTTATTATATTTTATATAATAACATTATTATTATTATTATTAATATTATTATATTAAGATATTATAAAGAAAAAAAAATTTTCAAAAATTAAAAAAAAAAAAAATACCCGGAGCTCAAAATAAAATGAAAATAATAAAAATCATTTGAACTTTTACCAAAGAATTGATTGAATTTTTCGTTTAATTCTCGTTCACTTAAAGCCAAACACTCAAACTGTGTTGCCAAGTGTTGCATAATGCGATAATGTAACTGCAGATTTACTCAATGCTTAAATTTGAAAAGCAAGTGAAAAATTTTGAGTGCAAATCCCAACCGCAATAAAACAAGTTGGGCTGGACAGCTGAAAAGACAGAGAATGTGATAGAGAAAATAATGAGAGCAAAAAGCAAACGACCTAAGGCCGCGCAGCTGCAATTTCTATAGCCAAAACCAAATCTCAGCTGAGCCCTGAGCAGTGACGCCCTTTCCCACCCTCTCTATATAAGTCTCTCTCTCCCGTTCTTTCCGTTTCTCTCTCTGTCTGTCTACAGCGGCTTGGCAGAAGTTGCATTAAAATTAAATAAAAATCAATTCAAGGCATTGCAATAGCAGTTACATCACCTACAACAGCTCTAAAAGATTCTTAAAGCAGCTCTCGTTCGGAAAAAAAATAGGTGGAGACGGGTGTCCTGCACCGCAGGACATTTTGCCGCTTGGCTGAGATGCTGCTGCTACAGCTTACACAATTTGGCATTGAATTTTGTTGCATTTTGCTCAATTCGTTGTTTAGCAATACAAAACTCAAGTTCGGTTCATGTTTTGGTCTGTTGCATCGAATTCAGCTTGTAAACAGAGAAAAACAGCAAAAGGAAATGAAAGTGTGAAAGGATGCAATAGTGAAATACCCTCTACTTAGCAGAGCTTTCGTCAGTTATTTCATATAGTAGAGCAAGCTGTTAGGGTATTGTATATACATATATACAATATAGAATATCTTAAAGGTATTGAAGAATTTGTCATGAAAAACTAATTTGCTGGAATATTCCTTCCATATTGATATAACATATATGTGTAGCTCTCAGTTGTAAAACCCTATAATACCAATATTTTGGAATATAATAAAATGTAAGCATATCCGAGAAACAGGCAGACTGACTACATCGACGTAATGGTAGCTACTGTTACCTAAATCTCCTAAATACCGAACACATTACCACAATAACATCATTACCAAATTTCAATATCCTCAACCAGTAAGTTATAGGCAAAGAGAAACGGTAAGGAATCTATATAAATTGTTGTTTGCAGTCAATTGGCTAAGGTCGGTAGCAGAGCCGCCTGTTGGCGACAGCAATAACTACAACTATAGCAGCAATAAGAAGAACAATAATAATAATGATAATAATGATAATCGCCACAACAATGAGGCATTCGGACAATACACTGAAGAAGAGGGAGCACCTCACGGCTCACCGCTCATTCATGTAATATCCTTCACATGACCAAAAACCGTTTTTGACAGCTCATCACATTTTATTGTGCTATTGCCTACTCCATCTATCTCTCTCTCGCATGCACTGAAAGTATACTTCTCACGCTTGTGTGAGTGTGGGTGTGGGTTTGTATACATATATCAGCAATGCAATGGGCTTATTATATTGGCGTTGCATAATTTGTCAAGATTGACACTTTATAAATCAATAGCCAGGTAAGCTTATATAGAATGGAATTTGCAATAGTAGCCAATAGGCTATACGATACTCTGTAAAATGATGATTTGATATAAATAATGCTTAGTGTTGAGTGTATAATGAATAATGAATAATGAACAATGAATAATGAATAATGAATAATGAATAATGAATAATGAATAATGAATAATGAATAATGAATAATGAATAATGAATAATGAATAATGAATAATGAATAATGAATAATGAATAATGAATAATGAATAATGAATAATGAATAATGAATAATGAATAATGAATAATGAATAATGAATAATGAATAATGAATAATGAATAATGAATAATGAATAATGAATAATGAATAATGAATAATGACTAATGAATAATGAATAATGAATAATGAATAATGAACAAAGAACAATGAACAATGAACAATGAACAATGAACAATGAACTATGAACAATGAACAATAAACTATGAACAATGAACTATGAACAATGACTATGAACTATGAACTATGAACTATTAATTATGAATTATGAATTATGAATTATGAATTATGAATTATGAATTATGAACTATGAATTATGAATTATGAATTATGAATTATGAATTATGAATTATGAATTATGAACAATGAATAATAAACAATAAAATATGAACATTGAACAACGAACAAAGAACAATGAATAATGTATAATGAGTACAGAACAGTAGATAAGGACATAATGTAAGGCATATAATAAAGTGGTTTTAAAATGTCTTTGACATTATTTAACACCAGTATACCCAGTATACCCCATTTGAACGCTGAATCTAAGCCAGCTATTGAAATTCATTTGACATCTGAATCAATTTCCTATCAAAGTCGAGCCCAGAAAGTATAACTCGCATGGCCTAGGGTATCAAAAGGCCAGACAAGAATATATATGTAAAGAAAAGGAGAAGTATGAATGGAAACCATTGCTACAGGCTGAGGCAAGCCTGGTTGCCGGGTTGACTGTCAGACGCAACAGCAGTTCTTGCCACACGTTGCATGCTAGCCAGGATAATGGCTTCAGACCCAGACCTTGACAACGGGGCAAAATGCCAAAATAATTTCGTAACGCTTGTTTGGTTGCCAATTCAGTGGATGGGTGGCTGATTGGGTGGTTAGGTTGTGTGGTTGGTTAGAGTTTTGCCTGCGTTTCGAATGACAAGGCAACGCATTTTGTATTTAGTCAATATAATTAGACATAATTGGTATGTATTATGGTTATAGCCATAAATTAAGTAAAAGACTCCCACTCCCAACTGCCCCACCTCTTTGAGCGTTCCTCTTCCACTGTTTTCTTCAATTGTCAGGCTTATGGCTGTGCCAATCGCATAACGTCCATTCATATGTCTGCAGCAGCTGCTGGTCAATGGCGTCTTGACAATGCGAGCTTCGGCAACGAGTTGTCAGGGACAAACTATAGGTTAAGGTATATAAGTAATGACAAGAAGGCGTGAGTTCAGCGGGAGGGGTGTTGTAGGAGGACAAGTCGAATTGTGTCAGCAGCCCATCAAGCAGGCCACAAAGCCATTCAACTCAATTCAAACAACTACACCAAACACATACATACACACGCACACACACACACACACAAACCCACACACACATACACACACACATGCACATGCACACTTAGGACAGCTGCAGTACTTGAGGCAGGCAAGCCGATCAAAGTCAATGAAGAACTGTAAGTTGCAACAACAACAGCAACAACATGCAACCAGGTGATACAATTGATTTGCGCAACATCTCACAACTGGCCAATACAAATATTCGAAAATAGTTGCAATATGCATCCTGATGTCACTTCAAAAAGAAGAAAAGAAACCTGATAACAAATTTGTATTCTTTTTTTTGTTGTTGTTACTGAAACATCTTGTCACGACGCGTGGCGAGGCATGTAAGCAAGGGGCGTGGCAGGACAGTTAGGGAGGACGAAGCTTATGCGCTGTCAAGTAGCGAGAAAAGTTTTTGAAGTTTTCAGTTCATAACGATGCGATTTGTTGCTCTCAAGAACTTTATCTATATGCTAGATGCTTCTGGCATACATATGTATGTATTAAACTACATATATGACAAATGATGTATGAACTATTTATAGCATAGCCAGAATTAACCAAATAGTGTCAGCGTTTAAGGGTTCAGCTATGAAAAACTTAATTTCGATATATGTAGTTATATATGTACCTATTCCAATGACTAAGAGGCATATTCCAGTTTTGTGATGGAAACATAAGGCGGATAAAATATTTGTATACTCGAAATGCAAAATATTGTATTTTACTTGATGTATTAAAATCAATATACCCATTAATGTAGCTAAAACGAGTATTGTAGTCTTAACAGACGGATGGAAACATCTACATTAGTATAGTCAAACAGCATATCGATAGTTTTTGTATCGATATATATCGCTGGTGTATAAACGTTCTTTGAGCACAACCCCGGGAACAATAAGAAAACAGAAATCTTCCGACTAGAAACGTCATATAGTCATCAATCACTAGTCTATTCCAGTATTTTACTATGAGAATATATAACAAGTAAGAAAGCTCTAGTCGGGTCTGCCCGACTACGAGATCCCCTAAACCAAGTCCGAGCTGATGTTTTAAACAACCTAGCTTACATCTTTTATCTATACATATTAACTCTGCGAGCATATACACATGCACACATACACACAGGCACGCATATACACATGCACACATATACACATGCACACATATACACGTGCACACATATACACATGCACACATTTGTATACACAGAAGCACGCGTGCCGATTACTGCGTAGTTGATTTGAATGTATGTGTGCACACGTACAGGCTACTGCCGCGTGCTTTTACAATGTTTCCTTTAATAACTTCTGTATTACTTAACGAATGCAATTGCATTGGATGCTATTAATTTATTGAAAATACGGTTTTCACTAAAAAAATTGAAAAAATTAAATATTTATTTTTTAATAAATTTTTTTTGTGAAATGTGGAGCCAGTATCCAAAATATGAAAAAATAAAATATGTATTTTATTTACAAAAGCTAAAAACAAAATTTGGTAGCTGTAGCTAAAAATATGTAAAAGCTATGGTCAAAAAACTGAATCTTGATAAAGTTTTAAATCGATATCATTGAAACGGAAAAATTTATCGAAAATCTAAAACAAACTCGATGTTTTCGCTGTATACGCATACCATCATGAAAAATTTGAAGTCTCTAGCTCTTATATGTTCTGAGATTGACGCGTTCATACATACGGACAGACGGACAGACAGACGGACAGGGCCAAATCGACTCAGCTCGTCGCCCTGATCAAAAATATATATACTTTATGGGGTCTGCCACGCCTCCTTCTGCCTGTTACATACTTTTTGCAAAACCATTATACCCTGATTTCCCATTTTCAATGGGTTCAGGGTATAAAAACCGATATTCTAGAAGCCTATATGAATTGAATAAAATGCTCAAATTTAACGAGTCAGGCATTTAGCCAAAGCGGCAACTGCTCTTATCTGCCATAATGCAAGCTGTATACACGTTAATTGCAGGGTATTATTGAATAGCCGAGAGCAAAGCTTATGGCTTGAGAACCAGCGCAAAAGCGAGTTGGGGCCCGGGTCGGGCGTAAGCCACAGTGGATGGCTTATTGCTGGACTGTTCGGAGTTAAGCTGTCGTGCCAGCAAAATATGGCCTATAGTAACGGGCAGGAACAGGCGGGGGCAGATATGTGTTGCATGCCACGCCACAACTGACAGCGGCTGTCAGAAAGCGCAGCGCGAAACGATTCCAATGGTAAAATTGTAATGAAATCCGGATTACAGATCAAAGGGCTTAATGCAAGTGCGTGTCGAATGTTGACTCTCGCTGTACGTGTAACTGAGTGTGTGTATGTGTGTGTGGCGAAGGGCAGGTGGTGGCACATTAAATGCTGAACAATGTGACTTGTGTCTGGCGCAGCAGACGGGATTAAAGCTGTCGTTTGTGTAAGCACTCATCAGGACGCAGGAATCGGCAATAATTGAACGCCATTCGCTGATGGAAGGATGCGGAAATTGGAAGAGCAGAAGAGGAAACCGGATGGAAGGGAAGGAAAGAAGTGAAGGGTAGAAGGTGGTGAGGCAAAGAGTTGGGGATAGTTGACAGGATGCCACTTTTGACAGAATTGAATGATGCGATTGCCAAAGCATAATCCGATTAACAGCTTCGACAATTTGAAAGTGTTTTTTGTTATTTTTATCCTTTTTCGTTTTAAGCGAGAAGCATTTAAAAGTTTATTTAAAAGTTTGAGGCTTTGTTTTATTGTTTCTCTTTTTAAGCCATTTATTTAAATGGGCTATTGATATCTGTTAAAAACATATGAGGAATTTGCTTCTCTTGGAGCTATTCTTTGTGTGTTTCAATTCCATTTTGTTCCATTTGTATGCTCACCCTTTGCAACACTTAAATTTTTTTTTTCCTTTGGGTGTTAACATCTGGAAAAACATATTGAATGTGTCTGCATATAAAGCAGTTTATTTTTGATGTTTCAATTCCGTTTCGTTTCAATTGAAGCCACTTGCCATAAGATTCCATTCGTGCATTGATCAGTTACATAATTTACACATATTTTAGTGTTGTAAAATGTTTTAAATATGTGAATATGTTGCGTATCACTAAAATGATATGGGATTAATATATGAATTCTGTTTAGTTTTTGTACATATATGCACTCATTGACCGCACTGCATGAAATATTTGCGGGTTAATGGGGGTTAAGCGAACACCTGCTGCACATGCAGGTGGCTTAATTTATCGCTGTGAATTATTCAAAATTATAATTAGCGAATGGCTCGAAAAATTTATTTCTTTATTAATTCCGTATGACATGGCAGCTGATTTTCATCTGTGGCAATGCGTTATTGTTGTAATTGCCAAACACAAACACAAACACAAACAAAAACACAAATACAAACATATACACACACATGCATACACACCCATAGCAATAATTGCAACCACACCGAGGCACCCGCACTGCAGCATCCGTGCACCCTCTCCCTTTCACCTTCTGACCTTTTGTGTTGGTATTTTGCATAAATGTTCATATGAGTCGTATATGCGACTGCAGAAGGAGCCCCACTTGCCCCCTCTCCTTCTGGACTGCCACACCTCTTTTTGTTGCTATTCTCTTCTCAATAAGCTGCACTGTGGTGCAGGCTATTGTAAAAAAGTTCAGTCGCCGCCAGTGAAGCGTCTAAGAAAGTAGCAGAACGTAAAGTTCTGTTTTGTTTACAGTTGATTTCTATCCTCTTAATGCTCAGGAAAACTAATCCTAATTAGATTATTAGGATTTTAAGTCACTTAAAAATCCGAATATACAAGAGTTAGTGAAAAGTCCGTTCAAGCCTTAAGTCCGTTCACGGTAATTAATTTAATTTAGCTAGCAGCATATATATTACGTTCGGTAACACCCTTGCAATTGTAAAGGATATTGATATAGTTTCTTCTGATTTGCCAAGAAGATTTGTCAAGATTGACGTAATTGCTTATTTTTGGATCGCTAGGTGTAAAATGGTAGAAGATACAGCTTTTACCAATTTGCCACGCCCCTAACTGACGTAGCTATATACGATATATTTTTCCTCAGGGATTGTCCATACAAAAATATATTTCAAGTTTGTAGACTCTGGCTATAGCTGCGCCTCTAGTGGGCGTGAATATATATCTTTTTGATCAATCTTAAAGGGAGCTAAATTTCGATTTCACACGATTCCAAAAGCCGTAGCTATATGTACTATATCTCTTTGTATGGGGGTGGGGTACATGAGTATATATTCAAAATTTTGAGTCTTAGAAAAAAAAAACTAAAACAGTTCTTGATTTACCCTATGGGAGCTATAGGCTATAGTCGTCCGATCCCGATGATTTCGAAATATACAATACGTGCAGTAGGTTGCAGCTTATTTGACATTCTACTGTAGCTTTAATACTCTAAGAGGAGATTTCGTTGATACAGAGAGACGGACAGACAGACAGAAAGACTGACAGACACACAGACATGGCTATATCAACTCAGCTAGTCTTGCTGATCAAGAATATATGCACTTTATATCGTCGGAGTCACGTGTTGGAAAAGCTTATATTTACTTGACAGCCCAACTGCACTAAAAAAAAACTAAACATAAAGAGCTCTTTTGAGTGAGTGAGCTTTCACTGATTAATGAAATAATGTGATATGTAAATGAAATGCAAATTTCCTTGCCGGTTGCATACATTTTGTGCCACTGTAAGCTGCCAACTGGCAAAGCAGCTTAGCAGTTGTTTGTGTTGCTTTTTTCATTTTTCTCTCTCTTCTGTTTTTCGCTGTCTGTGATGCAATGCTGCAGAAGATGATGATGCTGCGCTTTATCATCATGATGTTGTTGATGATGATGATGATGATAATGTTGTTGTTGCATTTCGGCTAGATGGGCACAGCCAAACAAAGCAAAAAGGGCAGCAAAAGAGATAAACAACGAGCGGAAGATAGTAAAAGGGGGGAAAACGTAGCATACTTTGCCGCGCAACGCTGACCAAATCCAGTGGGCAGACGCTTTTTGTGCATCCACCAAAGCCAGTTGGCCCCACACAGCCCTTTACAGCACCACTCGATGCACCACCGCATCTGCAACCATTTGTGTGTTTATCTATGCTTTTTGTCTTTGTTTCATTTGCTATTTTAGCTAGTGGCCATTTGGGGCTTGTTAAATACCCTGTAACAATTGTCAATTGGGTATAACGCGTTGTTATCTACATACATATATAGTCGATATAAACTCTCTCAGTATGATTATAGATCTCTGGCTTGGTTTTTTGAGACTTCGAAGGGGACACAAAAGCTTCCAGTTTCTCTAGTTTATTTCTCTATTCCCAAATAAAACTAGTTTTAGGACTTTTATGATTTGGCTAAGTTTTGAAAGCTTCATCTTTTAACACAAAAGTTATTTAAAAAAGAAATCTCGCATAGTATGGGAGCTGAGATTATAGGAAGAAGAAGCAGCTCCAGGCTGCAGTTCATATGTGTCATATGTACATATGTTTACCAAAAAAATCACAGTATAGATCATCTTTCAGTCGCACACTTCCGACTAGTTGTCGTTCTCTATACTTGTTCACGAATTGAAAAGAGTATATAGTGTTTATGCAATGTCCGTTTCGCTGTCTAGCTGTCTGTTCTTATGAACACAAAGAAACTTTGAATTTAGAATATCCGCTGTTGGGAAGCCTTGTCTTATAATCAGGTATAATTCGTTTCGCAAAAAGTATGTAACAGAAGGAGGCATGTCACACCCAATCAAGTATATATATTCTTGATCAGGACGACGAGCTGAGTCAATTTAGCCCTGTCCGTCTGCCTGTCCGTATGTTTCTTATGTATATCGTATGAACTCGTCGATCTCAGAATCTATAAGAGCTAGACAATTTTTACACGAATATGCCCTCATACAGCGCGCATACAAGTTTGATTTAGATAATCGAGAACTTTTCTCGTTTTCATAATATCAATTTAAAACGTCATTGAGATTCAGTTTTTCAGCATATCTTTTACATCTTTTAAGTTTAAGTCATCAAATTGATTGATTTGAATTTAGTTTTTTGTATATTAAGTACAGATCTGGTTGTTTTATATATAGGGTCCAAACTTAACATTTTCAATTTAATTTTAATTCAGTTGCAAATTTAGGCACAATTTAAAAATGTTGACTATTTTAGGTAGTCTCTCATATTTAATAAAATAAAAGGATTCAAAGCTAAAAGTTTTAACAAAATCATCAATTAACACAGAAGTTATTAAAGAAAACATTTTATCATTCGGCAAAAGTAAGTAATGCCTTTTGGCATTTTTTCAATACGTGTGCTCATATACATTGAAGTGCGCGCACTCTATGCAATGAGAAAGTGTGGCGTCGCGGTAGAGACGGCGGCTTGCAAGCGACGAGACTCATGTTCGAACCGTATTATGGACAAAATTTGATTTTTAAATACAATTTTTTTTTTTAATCTATGGTATTATCTTTCTGTGTATATGTAAAATAGCAACCGAACCGACGTTCAGGGGATCTCGTAGCCGGACACTCCCGTCTAGAGCGTTTTTAGTTCTTTTTATACCCTGAACCCATTGAAAATGGGAATTCAGGGTATAATGGTTTTGTGACAATGTATGTAACAGGCAGAAGGAGGCGTGGCAGACCCCATAAAGTATATATATTCTTGACCAGGACGACGAGCTGAGTCGATCTAGCCATGTCCGTCTGTCCGTCTGTCCGTCCGTCCGTCTGTCCGTCTGTCCGTCCGTATGAACGCAGTGATCTCGTAAACCACAAAAGCTAGAGATTTGAGATTTTAGATATATATTCTTGTATACCATACGCAGTACAAGATTATTTTTTTTTCGATAACTCATCCTATTTCCTTATTATCGATAACAATCGATATTTTGACTTTGTTTTTAAGCTATAACTTTTAGACCATAATACCTAGAAACACCAAATTTACTATGTAGGTTGCTGTGATGTAAATACAGATATTAAACTTTTTAAATTTTGGATACCTCCCCCCATTAGCCCCATAAGTGAAGAAAACGTATTTCAAATACTAGGGAGTTGGGATTTCGTATATATACACCTCTAGATGTCAATATTATGTCCTGAAAATTTCATTAAGAAAGTAGATCTAGATCCGAAGTTATTTAACAATGAATTTCTCATAATGCTGCCCAGAATGCAGCCCAAGCGCAGCCGCTAAATCATCTACGCAGTAAGCGGCGCGCGTGCTTGTGTATGTATATGTGTGCGTGTGTGTGTGCGCGCAGAGGGTAATATGTACCGGTAAAAGATATAAGCTAGATTGCTTAAAACACCGCATCGGACTTGGTTCAGGGGATCTCGTAGTCGGGCAGACCCGACTAGAGCGTTCTTACTTGCTTACTTTGCATTGCGCATTTTGCTCTGTTCGCTGTTGCATTTTATTATTTTTGTTTGTGGATGGCGCGTGGGTATGTGTGTATGTGTGTGTGCGCACGTGGCTAGTCGGCTGGCTCGCTTACCCAGACTAATTGCCAATGCAGCCAGCATAAGGTCCTCCCATTAATTAAAATTCACCTGCAACTAAGCCGAAAAATATGAAAAACTCGAAATACTGAAACTTTAAACTTTCAGTGTAAGCAGGATGGTCGACCTGCCTAGGGGTCCCTAGGGGATACTATCCGATGGGCTGACAGCAACGGTTCTAGTATTATTGTCCGCCTGCGGGATATGTCAAAGAAATTGGGAGTTTTTATGCCTATTGCCTATATTATGCCAATTGCTGCTAACAAAATTAATATGTAGACATACGCAAAAGTATTCTAAGTTATATGTACATATAATACGGGCGTGTTAATAAGAGTTACATATGTTTTTAAAAATTGTATGTTTTGAAAAATTGCTCAATTGTTTAGAGTTTTCCTGCACAAATTAACTTTTTAAGGTGTTGGTAGGATTTAAAATCAAGGCTCACTAATTCGTTTAATCTTTCTACTTGTTGCAATACCTCATCGTACGTTTTTATTGAGTCAATTGGCTGACAATAATCTCTTCATCTGAATCGCTTAGTTCAATGTCACTATGACTAGTAACATTAATTTCAATGTTGTTGTCTTCTGTGGGTAAAAAGCTATCTATATTTAAACAAGTAAGAACGCTCTAGTCGGGACTGCCGGACTACGAGATCCCCTGAACCTGTATTCGAGTTTGCATTCTAACATATATACAGAAAGATAATAATTTGAATGCAACAAAGCGGCGGCGACAATTACAATTAAACTGAAATTGCGATTTAACAAATAAAATTCAAAGAATAATGCACACATTAGAATGTATGTGTGCACACGTAAAGACTGTGTGCACAGTGTGCACTGCACACGTATTGACGCTCGCTGCCGCGTAACAAAATTTTTTCTTTAATAACTTCCATGTTACTGAACGGATTTAAATAAAATTTTTAGCATTGAATTCTTTTATTTTATTAAAAATACAATTTTCTTAAAAAATTAAAAAAAAATTAAATTGTGGCTTTTATAATTTTTTTTAGACTCTGTTCCCAAAGGGAAAAAGAGTATTGGATTTGTGCAATGTCCGTCTTGCTGTCTGTCCGTCTGTCTGTATGAACGCGCAGCATTTGGACACTATAGAAGCTAGAGACTTGTGATTTGGAATATATACTCGTGTGTATCCGCGTCAGATCAAATTGGAGTATTTTTTCGATACGCCCACAGGGGGAGTGGCAAATCGGGAAATGCTATATCTATTAAGACTAAAACGCTGTTATTTTCGTCAATATTGAAGTCTAAGAAATGGGATTTAGAATATATATTCGTGTACACCACGCGGACGTTTTAAGCTATAGATTATATATCTACGCCCATTGTGGGCGTGGCAAATCGGATAAAACTATATCTTCTACAGTTTTGAAGCTAGAGCATCCAAATTTAGCATGTGGATTACTGTTGACCTTCCCTTAAGTTAGATCAAAAAGTTATATACCCACGCCCCTGGGGCGTGCCAAATCGGGAATATATATATAGCGATTTGTAGAAATCCTATAATATTTTATGCGTATTAAGAGCTAGAGACTTGAAATTTGGAATACATGTGCAAGTAGATCACCCGGAATCAAAAATATATATTATAGATATTTACGCCCATTGAGGGCGTGGCAAATCGGAGAAAACTGTATCTCCTACAGTTTTGGAGCTAGAGCGTCCAAATTTTGCATGTGGGATACTGTTATGTATCCACGTCTTCTGGGGGCGTGGCAAATCGGGAATTACTATATCTTTTACTAAAACCGTGATAATTTCGGCAATATTTCCGTCAAAGAGTTGGGACTTGGAATATATATATACTAGTATCCTACCTCTACCGAAAAATATATGTTATATATAGATACGCCCATTTGGGGCATGGCAAATAGGGTAAAACTGTATCTCCTTTAGTCTTAGACGTAGAGCATCCAAATTTGACATGTGGGTTACTGTTCATGAAATTTAAATTTACGAAAAAAAAAAATAATAATAATCATAATGTAAGCCTCCGTAAAACAAATTCTAGTTGACCTAACTGGGGATTGAAGCAGGGTCTTCGCTACCACAACGCAAGTCTGTTTAAGCAAATCAACACACCACCAATCTCAATTTGGCGCATAGTCGTGAAAGAGACGTCGTGGTGTAGTGGGTAGAGTCGGTGGCATGCGAAGCGCGTGACCCAGGTTCGATTCCCATCGCTGCCTCGTGATATTATCATTTAATAAAATGTTTTTTTTTTATATTTTTTTTATAACTTCTATGTTACTTAATGGATTTTGATAAAACTTTCTGCATAAATCCTTATATTTTATTAAAAATACGGTTTTACCTAAAAAATGAAAAAAAATGTAAATGTGGCTTTATTTGCAACTGAACTTATATTAAATTGATTTTGTGAAATGTGGAGCCAGTATCCAAAATATATAAAAACCAAAATAGTATTTTATTTTATTTTTTTTTATTTTTTATATAAAAAAGCTATATGTAAAATTTTATGACTGTAGCTAAATTGATGTAAAAGACATGCTCAAAAAAGGAATCTCAATAATCTCGCATTCAAACATACGGAAAGACGGACGGACGGTCTACATATTTATTGAGCCTACACACCTTTAACAGGAACAGAGTCTGACGCAGTCGGTGGCACCCGACTGCAATGTTCTTACTTGTTTTTAATTGATTTTGTAAAATGTGGAGCCGGTATTATTAATATAAAAATAATATAAACTGTATTTTATTTATTAAAAACTAAATGAAAAATTTTGAAACTCTTTCCAAAAAGATATAAAGGACATGGTCCAAAAACTGAATTTCGATAACGTTTTAAATCGATATCATGGAAACAGAAAAAGTTATCGAATATCTGAAACAAACTTGATGTGCGCGCTGTATACAAGGACAACATTTTGTTCAAAATTTCTCCAGCTTTTATAGGTTCTGAGAGCGACGCGTTCATACGTGCTGGACAGACGCACAGGGCTAAATCGACTTAGTTCGTCGCCCTGATCAAGAGTATACATACTTTATGGGGTCTGCCAAACCTCCTCCTGTTACATACTTTTTGCATAACTATTATACCCTGATTTTCCATTTTCAATAGGCTCAGGGTATAAAAATCTTCAAGATTGTATTTCCAAATTTTGAAATTAAACTTATTTATTATTCGCGCATTGTCATTATGTTTTATTTAAAAATGTTTTTTTTGTCCGCCAGCGAGAGATGTTTTGTATAGAAACGTTAAAAAATCGTGTCCGCTTCCGGCCCAGGGAGCGTCCGCCCACGTGAACGGATTTTGTATGAAAATCATGCTAAAAATCTTGGGACTATATCCGGCTACGGGAGATGTCCGCATGCGGGAGCTATCCGCTACTAGATCTTTCACTGTATATACCTTCGAGTTGCTTTCATGCCTATTCGAAGGCAGTTTAGATATTAAAATTATTCAGATATGTATAGGATTAGTATATAGCTGAAAGTTGAGTTATCTGCGCCAGGATATAATCTCTTTTAGTCATGTCTCAGGTCAAGTCTCAGGCCAAGCAAACAAATTTTGTTTCTTATGTATTGAAGAATATTTTATCTGCTGGGCTTGTCAGCTAAGAGCTCGAAACGGTTAGCCACGTTTTGCTAGTTGATTGCTTGACTCGAACCAATGTGGCTGACATAAATAAATGTGGAGCAACAAAATGGTATGCTAAAAGCTGATTAATTTGATTGTTATGCGGCGGACCGCATAAATGACATCAATTGATGACCACGCGGCATATGATTATTGCGGCAGAATGACCTTTATTATGCATACGCACGGTGACACAATAAATGAGGGCGCACGGACTGCATTCGCACAATCAAATTACAAAATGTTAAATAAATGTTGTTTAATCAATTGAATCGTGTTTTATGGCTCAGCGATTGCAACAGCAACCACGACTATCAACTATAAATAGTCGAAGAAGGTTTAAGCCCCCTCGACAGTTGCTGAATCAGGCGAAAAGAAAAAAAAAAACTAAAGCCAATTACTATGTGCGGAATATGAAATAAATATTTACTTTTACTGTTTATTCAGGCTGAGAGTCCAACAAGCACAAATTCCGCAAGGTTGAAAAGCTATTGTATGTCCGTGTCAACTTGGATGTGACTACCAAATCGTTTATCTTTAAGTCCTCAGTCAAATTAAGCACATGTTAGCATAGTAATGAGGTATATACATATATAGACGAATATTAGGCTTTCATTTTCGTGACTTTTGGCTTACAATATCTATCCTCTGATATAATTTTCTTCTTATTCAACATCTACTTACACTTCTCGAAGTTTACAAAAACTAAATTTGCATAGCTGAGCACTCTGAGCATCTGCTAGGCGGTCAGTCCCAACTAGATCCACCTTAATTCGTTTCATTTCTCTATATCTTATTGCGCATAGAGAAATTCCTTTTCATTCCGGTGTGCATTAGTCAAACATAAATATTTATTTCAATTTATTTTAGTCTTATCGTTAGTATAATTTAATTTATCAAAGTAAGTAAGATTCACTGGGATATTTAAATTTATTAATTATATTTATCATCCATTTGCAAACTTACAATTTTCTATTTCTGCTGCTGCCAAAATTTGTTGTATCGTAAATTTGTACTTCCAATTTGACATTATTCTCTTTATATTTGCTTCATGGATATTCCTATCTCTCTCTTCCGCTCTCTCGCTCTTTCGATTTGCCAGTTTTCTTGCAAGCTGTTGGCCTAATAAGCATTCGTTTCTGCCTTTTACTTACTTCGTATATCAAGATCAAGGTTATGCTGCACACACACACACACACAGACACACACACATTAGCATAGCACTTATAACTAGAATAGGTGTTGCGTGCAAGCGTAGCACAGTGGCAACAGCTGCTGCTGCAACTATATGCAAATTGTTTCTCTCCGGCTGCCACTCTTTGATGTATGCATGTATGTATTTAATGTATGTAATATACTCTGACTGCACACACACACCGAGAGAGAGAGAGAGAGAGAAACAGCTTCATCTGTGAATCTGTCTCCAATGCTGATAAACACTTCAGCCCAATCCTTAGTCCCAGTTCTTACCAAACACAGTACTAAGTGTCTCACACAGTGGTCTGGAATAGTTTAAAGTATTGACAAAAAATATACTAAAAAAGTTTGTTGCATAATTATTATACCCTCGCAAACAGGGTATATACGTTTTGATTAGAAATTTGTAAGTCATTAGGAACATCTTCGACTATGTAAAATATATATATTTTTGATCAGCACGTTAAGATGAGCTAATATAGCCATGTGGGTACGTCTGTCTGTCTTTATTATTACAAAGCTTTCGTGCTAAAATACCACACATATGTTTTAAACAGCTGGCATTGTGTATTTCGGAATCATTCAGATCGAACGACTATATCATTAACGTTGTTGTTTTTTGAAGTGAAATATCGGTTCTGTGCATTTGTGCAAAATTTTGAGTTTGCAAGGGTATAGAGGCACAGCCCTCAAGTTGTCTTTACATTTTCGCAACACTTCATTTACATTTCTGCATTTCGCTACACTGCACAGTGGACGGTTTCATAGGCCATCAGGAAAAAAATTTTGCATCCAAATGTGTCATCACAATTTTTTAAATAAATAAGCTATTAATCGGTGATTTCGTTTTTGCCTTATTCCAAACGTGCACCTAAAGAATAGCTTCAAAAGACAGACAAAAATGCATGTGAACTGTGAAGTTGAGTTTGTTAGAAAGTGAGCTTGCGATTAAGAAATAAAAAAAATATTCAACCGAGTAGTAATATTAGAATTTAAAATGAATATTGAAAAAAAAAGTATTTACTGTGCAACACGACTGTTTTTACGTTATAATGTTATGTAGTTATCTTTTAATAATTAATTGTTTCCAGTGTTATTGTCTGTGTTGTTGTTGCCTCAATATTAATACTTTAGTTAAAGTAAAAGTTGATACCCCCTTCTCTGCCAAAGTTCAGACTTATGTCATAATAATTGTTATAGTTTTATTATTCTAAGCTATGAATATCGGTTACCCGTTTTTGCCCGTGTTTGCGCTATATGCATTAACAAATGCGGTCTCGTTGACTTTTTACCGTTTTTCGTCGAAGTTTTGTGTTGTTTCGTGCGTGCTTTGAATACTTTCTTCATCTTTCATACTGACTGGAAATCAAACAATGGCAAATAAGGTCTTTAGAAGATAAAGAACCTTTTCAAAATATAAAAAAACTAGAGGGATGGGCTAACTTCGGCCATGCCGAAGTTTGGTAATACCCTTGCAATTGTAAAGGATATAGATATTGTAGAAGATATAGTTTTTTTCCGATTTGCCACGCCCCTAATAGGCGTAGTTATATATTCTTAATCTTTTTTTCTAGGGGTGGTTGATACAAATATATGTTTAAAGTTTCAAGTCTCTGGCTTAAACAGCATCCAAAATATTGAAATATTTATGTTAAGCACTATATAGACTTTCCCGATTTGCCACGCCCCAAGTAGGCGTATATATATAATTTTGTGATCAATCTGAAGGGGAGGCCAAAAGTATATTACTTTTCAAATTTGGATGCTCTAGCTTCAAAACTATAGAAGATATTGTTTTATCCGATTTGCCACGCCCCCAAAAGGAGTAGATGTATAATCTGAAGATTTTTGTATTTGGGTGCAACTCAGGAGTATATATTCAAAATTTCAAGTTTCTGACTTTAATAACGTTGAAATTATCCCACTAAAACTTTTCTTAAAACCGAACTGTCCTATGGGAGCTATAGGATATAGTCATCCGATCCGGATGATTCCGAGATATACAATGCCAGCAGCACATTCCAGCGTATGTGCAAAATTTCAGTTCTATAGCTATTATAGTCTCGGAGGAGATTGCGTTGATCCATATAGACAGACAGATGGACAGACAGACAGACGGACAGACACACAGACAGACAGACGGACAGACGGACATGGCTATATCAACTCAGCTCGTCTTGCTCATCAAGAATATATATACTTTATATGGTCGGAGATGCTTCCTTCTCTGCGTTGCAAACTCCTGACCAAAATTAATATACTCTTTTTGCAAGGGTATAAAAATTCAAGAGCAATTTCGAAAAAAATTTGTTTTGATTTTTGATAAACCCAAAACTGGCGGTAGTGGATCAACCAATGACGGAAATACAGCCAGAACATTTTTATACCCTAAACCCATTGAAAATGGGAAATCAGGGTATAATGGTTTTGCAAAAAGTATGTAACAGGCAGAAGGAGGCGTGGCAGACCCCTTAAAGTATATATATTCTTGATCAGGGTGACGAGCTGAGTCGATTTAGCCCTGTCCGTCTGTCTGTCCGTCCGTCCGTCCGTCTGTCCGTCTGTCCGTATGTATGAACGCGTCGATCTCAGAACCTATAAGAGCTAGAGACTTCAAATTTTGCATGATGGTCTGTGTATACAGCGAAAATATCGAGTTTGTTTTAGATATTCGATAAATTTTTCCGTTTCAATGATATCGACTTAAAACGTTATCAAGATTCAGTTTTTTGACCATATCTTTTTATACCCTTGCAAAAAGGGTATATTAATTTTGGTCAGGAGTTTGCAACGCAGAGAAGGAAGCATCTCCGACCATATAAAGTATATATATTCTTGATCAGCAAGACTAGCTGAGTTGATATAGCCATGTCCGTCTGTCCGTCTGTCCGTCTGTCTGGATCAACGCAATCTCCTCCGAGACTATAAGAGCTACAGAGCTGAAATTTTGCACATAGGCTGGAATGTGCTGCAGGCATTGTATATCTCGGAATCATCCGGATCGGATGACTATATCCTATAGCTCCCATAGGACAGATCGGTTTTAAGAAATGTTTTAGTGGGATAACTTCGACGTTATTGAAGTCAGAGACTTGAAATTTGGAATACATACTCCTGATATGCACCCAAATACAAAAAGATATAGGTTATATATCTACGCCCCTTGGAGGCGTGGCAAATCGGATAAAACTATATCTTCTACATTTTTAAGGCTAGAGCATCCAAATTTGGAAAGTAATATACTGTTGGCCTTCCCTTCAGATTAATCAAAAAATTATATATCCACGCCTACTTGGGGCGTGGAAAATCGGGAATGTCTATATAGTGCTCAACATAAATCTTCCAATATTTTGGATGCTGTTAAAGCCAGAGACTTGAAACTTAAAACATATACTTGTATCAACCACCCCTAGAAAAAAAAGATAAAGAATATATATCTACGCCCATTAGGGGCGTGGCAATTTGGAAAAAACTATATCTTCTACAATTTTACACCTAGAGTCCCAAAAATTGACGCAGACGTTAGGCTTGACCTTTTCGACAAAATTATGAAAACTAATATATATCCGCCTCTTGGGGGCGTGGCAAATCGGAGAAAACTATATATTCTAAAGTCTTATAGGTAGAGCTTCAAAATTTGATATATAGGTTACTGTTGCCCTGCTTAATAGATTGCCCAAAAATGATATATATCCAATTGTTGGGGGCGTGGCAAATCAGAAAAAACTGTATCTATATCCTTTGCAATTGCAAGGGTATTACCAAACTTCGTCATGGCCGAAGTTAGCCCATCCCTCTAGTTTTTAAATAAAATACATTTTCTATTTTTTCATATTTTGGATACCGGCTCCACATTTCACAAAAAAAATTTATTAAAAAAAAAATTATCAAAGACACAATTTAATTTTTTCAAATTTTTTAGTGAAAACGTATTTTCAATAAATTAATAGCATCCAATGCAATTGCATTGAAATTCGTTAAGTAATACAGAAGTTATTAAAGGAAACATTGTAAAAGCACGCGGCAGCAGCCTGTACGTGTGCACACATACATTCAAATCAACTACGCAGTAATCGGCACGCGTGCTTCTGTGTATACAAATGTGTGCATGTGTATATGTGTGCACGTGTATATGTGTGCATGTGTATATGTGTGCATGTGTATATGCGAGCCTGTGTGTTTGTGTGCATGTGTATATGCGAGCAGAGGTAATATGTATAGATAAAAGATGTAAGCTAGGTTGTTTAAAACATTAGCTCGGGCTTGGTTCAGGGGATCTCGTAGTCGGGCAGACCCGACTCGAGCTTTCTTACTTGTTTAATAATGCTTATTTGTCTGCCGAAATAACAGGCATTGACAAAAGTCTAATTGAAAATTGTGTCACTTTATTGCAAGCCTTGTCCTCAGGCTATTCAATAAATGTTGAAAAATTTAGAAAATTTGTGTTGGATACAAAGAACTGACACAGAAGTATAATTGGTATCACCTCTCCCCGTCAGTCCACAAAATATTAATTCAAGCTCCTGATGTCATTGCACATGCATTAGTATCGATTGAAGAGCTCTCCGAAGAAGCTGCTGAGTCTAGGAATAAGGACATAAAAATGTATCGACTCCATCACACTCGTAAAATCTCACTTGTAGCAACAAATACAGATCTACTGAAAAGATTATTATTGAGCTCGATCCTTTTTTAACTGGGCAACGAAAACTACCAAATAAAAAAAAATCTATTTTGTTCAAATCCGTTTTTGATTTAGTTAATTAATTTTTTTTTCATTTCATATCATTCAAAATTTATGTTTTCATTTTTATTTTTTGTTCAGTAAAATTTAATAAAAACAAGTAAGAACGCTCTAGTCGGGACTGCCCGACTACGAGATCCCCTGAACCTTTGTTCGAGTTTGCATGTTTACATACATACAGAATAATATGAATGCAACAGTAAAAAGAAACTTGCTTTTGAACAAAAAATGTTGACAGCAGCGGGAATTGAACCTGCGACTCCTCGCTTGCAAGCCGCCATCTCTAACCATAACACCATACTTTTCTTATTGTTTTAGTGACAAAGACGCCACTATTGGCGCTCGCTGCCGCTTGCTTTTGTCGACTGACAAAATGTTTTGTTTCATAACTTCTATGTTACTAAATGGATTTTAATAACATTTTCAGCATTGCCTTGATTTTATGCAAAATACGGTTTTATTTAAAAAATTTAAATTGTGGCTTTGATATTTTTTTATTTTGAAAAAATTGATTTTGTAAAATGTGGAGCCGGTATCCAAAATATAAACAAGTAAGAAAGCTCTAGTCGGGTCTGCCCGACTACGAGATCCCCTGAACCAAGTCCGAGCTGATGTTTTAAACAACCTAGCTTACATCTTTTATCTATACATATTGCCTCTGCGCGCATATACACATGCACACATATACACAGGCACGCATATACACATGCACACATATTCACATGCACACATATACACGTGCACACATTTGTATACACATCAGTGTTGCCAACTTTTGTTGAGCAAAAAAAGCTAGATCAATAAAAATTAGACCCAAAATAAAGCGAAGTTTGCGGAGAAAAAAGCTGGGAAAAAAGCTTAATTTTCGAAGCAAATTTTGTATGATTTGTAGGAAAATGTATTGAATTCTTCAATTTTTCTGCAAAATTTTTCTTAATAAAAAAAAGGCATTCAATAATGCAGTCATATAAATTTGGCAACCTTTTTTTTTTTGCTAACCACAAAAATTTGTACTGAAATTTTCACCATTTTGTATTCAATTTTATAAGAAATCATGCAAATATTAAGTCAAGATAAAACAAGTAAGAAAGCTCTAGTCGGGTCTCACCCCGACTACGAGATCCCCTGAACCAAGTCCGAGCTGTTGTTTTAAACAACTTAGCTTACATCTTTTATCTATACATATTACCTCTGCGCGCATATACACATGCACACATTTGTATACACAAGCACACATATACCAGAAGCACGCGCGCCGATTACTGTGTAGTTCATTTGAATGTATGTGTGCACACGTACAGGCTGCTGCCGCGTGCTTTTACAATGTTTCCTTTAATAACTTCTGTATTACTTAACGGATTTGAATGCAATTTTCTGCATTGAATGCTATTAATTTATTGAAAATACGGTTTTCACTTAAAAATTTGAAAAAATGAAATTGTGGCTTTGATAATTTTTTTTTTTATAAATTTTTTTTGCGAAATGTGGAGCTGGTATCCAAAATATGAATAAATAGAAAATGTATTTTATTTTCAAAAAGCTAAAAACAAAATTTGGTAGCTGTAGCTAAAAATATGTAAAAGATATGGTCAAAAAACTGAATCTTGATAACGTTTTAAATCGATATCATTGAAACGGAAAAATTTATCGAATATCTAAAACAAACTCGATATGCGCGCTGTATACACAGACCATCATGCAAAATTTCTCTAGCTCTTATATGTTCTGAGATCGACGCGTTCATACATACGGACAGACGGACGGACGGACGGACGGACGGACGGATGGACGGACGGACGGACAGACAGACGGACAGGGCCAAATCGACTCAGCTCGTCGCCCTGATCAAGAATATATATACTTTAAGGGGTCTGCCACGCCTCCTTCTGCCTGTTACATACTTTTTGCAAAACCATTATACCCTGATTTCCCATTTTCAATGGGTTCAGGGTATAATTAATTGATTATGTTCTTCTTTTTAAGTTTCTTATAATAAATTAGAAAAATGTTAGTATCCATTTTTAGTCTTTATTCAAAATTCTTCCTCATTTAATAGCTTAGCCCATGTTGTCACAGTATGACAATTGTTTGGTTTATATATTGTAAGTCCTAAATAAAGCTAATTCCAAAATTTCGTATTGAAATTTCCACGCGAAGCATTTTGGCCACCATTTCCATATAGCACCGTCCACTGTGCACTGGCCACCGGGTATAACGGTTCATTATTTAAGAGCCAATGCTTCATATCATAAACATGGATCAGAATCCGGTGAACAACAATGACCAGCTCGCTTCTCTCTCTCTCTCTCTCTCTGTATGTTCTGTGTGTGCGTATTTTGGTCGCCGGAATACAATGCAACAGTTTTTGCCTACCCAAGAAGATGGCCAAACAAAGCCCAGCCATAATAATAAGAATAACAACAATAAAACATTTTATGAAAAAGTGGGCAACACCCCACAGCCACAGGCTCGGTCGCAAGCCCAGGCCTATGCCCAGTCCCAGTCCCAGCTGTAATCCCATTCGTGGTCATCATACGCAGTCGACGTCGCAGCAGGCGTCGCAGCTGTAGTGGCCCGCCTCTTAGCGTTGTCTGATATTTGCATGATTTTCACAGCGCCTTTGTCTTGCATGGCAAAACTGCAGCCACAGCAGAAACTTGTTACATCCAACCTCGCTCTGCCTCTCTCTCCCCCTCTGTCTCTTTCTCTTTTCCACTTGCCCACCCTAGAAGCTTGGCCTATTGTTTTTCGGCCACATGGGAACAAAGTGCGCCGCAATTTCACTGATTAGCTAAGCCAAGACAAGACAAGACAACTTCAACTTCAAATCTGCTGAACACACAGCTAGAAAACACGCTCACGCCCATATCCAGACCCTTAAGCCTATGTATATGGGTGCTCATGCTTAACCTCCATGGTCACTTTGTTCTGGCTTAATGCCAACGCGGCCGAGTTCACTGATCTAAGGCCCTTCTCTTTGAGTGCCTTTGGCCACAATGCAATTGGCCACAAATTTTGACCTGGCAGCTTTAATTGAAGCACTGAAATACTATTTGCTTGTTGATAACGAAATACGTTTAATGCAAAGGCTTGACATGCAAATCTCACTCAATGTTGCATATGGCAGCACTTGAAAAACGTACGCATCCGGCAACTCTTTCACTTAAAAGCTCCAAAAACACCTGATTTATCTTGAAAAAATGTATATATTCAAGAATGTTCTGTAAAAAGTTTTAAAAGCACCTCGCAGAACCTAAGGAACGTATTCATCTGGCAATGCATTGATGGCCATACTGCAAGCAATTGGCTAACTTTCGTATATTTACCCCACGAACAGCACTCAGATTCTCTTTTCTTGAATGCCACTAAATAGGTTATCTGAAAAGTTTTGCCATCTGGCAACTCTTGATGAATCTGGTCATACTGCGAAACACTTTACGTATGTGTTAGACCAGATACTGGAGCTAATATTATCTAAGCAGAGTTGCCAGACTGTTTAGTATGAGAGAAAGAGATAGAGAGACAAATGTGAAAGGGAATCGCAAAATTAGGGATATATATACATATATTCATCCTTCTCTATGCTCTTATCGTCCATACTTTTGTACATACCTATGCATATCTCCTTCTCTATATTCTATTCTTATCATATAAAGTTTTCGGCTTTTCTTTTTTCTCTCTCTCTCTCTATATATGCATACATATATGAAGGTGTATCAAGAGAGAAAGAGGAAAGAGAGAGAGAGGGAAAAAGATGGATTGGCCGAGCTAAAAACTTGGCTTATTATCTCCATCTTGAACTATGCAACTGTTTTCCGCAACATTTGCCCCACTTCAAGTCATGCGATACGATTCGAGCCGTTGCTTGAAACCAATTGCAATTGTTTGCCAACAACTCAGGCAGCGACTACGGCTGGGCTAGCTAACGGTAACTGGGCCAGGTAAGTGAGCCGCGTGTATGCGAATAGCTTTGTTCTCAATATCTTGCGCTCCATTTGCGAAACGCGTTCGATTGCAAACTTTTTAATTATGATTTTTCATTGCGATGCCCAACTCTTGGGCGGCGGTCCTTAAATGGCTGAGTGGTTAGTGTAGGGTAGGTGAGTAGTTTGGCGGCTCGTCCTTGTGGCTGAGTCGTTCGTTAGTCGCGGTGATCTTTCTCCCTCTCTTTGGATTTGGTGTGTGCTTTTTGCTTTCACTTCCATTACACTAACCCCGTTTTGGGCGTAAAACCAACCAAAGGCCGCCCAAACTAGCCGGCCCCATCAAAAATTGGGAGCTGACCTCGCGCGTTGCTTTATTAAAAATAGAAAATCTGCACAAAAATGCAACCGTTGCCCCTTTTACGTTATGCAAGTGGACTCTCAGGGCGTGGCAGTTGAACAGCTGCACTTCGCAACAGACGTCGCCCGGTCCCAAAGCGACAATGGAAATAGACGGAAAAAAATCATTGCGCTAAAAACTGAACTGGACAAGCTCCATCGCTCTTCAATTGAAATATTTTATGCGGCTTCCACTCGAGGCGGGCGAGCCCATCCGAGCTCGGTTTACGTAAATGCCACTCGTTGTGAGTAGGTTATGAGCAGTTAGTTATGCCAGGACTGAATGGCTATTATATAAATGGATTTGGTATTATTTCCGACGTGCTGTCGAATTGTCAATGTCATCCACTTACCTAATGTTAACTTGTTGACGTTATGTAAGACTAAAGAAAGAAAGTAACGAGTAGAGAGCAATTGGAAATGGGAAACAACGACAAATTGTTAAGTATGATTAAATATGTGCCGGCAATTGTCGTTTGAGCTACGTTAAAGTAGTGAGAGATTTCCAAAAGTAACGAATTGAGAGAAATTGAATATGGGATACAACGGCGAATTAATGAGGTAAATAAAATATATATGCAGGCAATTATCGTTTGAGCAATATAAAAGTAGCCAGAGGATTGCAAAAGTAACGAGTAACAAGGAGTTCGGAATGGGCTACAACAACAAATTGATGGGGTATATAAAATATATGCAGCCAAGGATCGTTTAAAAGTAGCGAAATGGGACACAATGACAATTTGATGAGGCAAATAAAATTTATGCAGTCATCTATCGTTGAGCAAAATAAAAGTAGCGAGAGATTTACAAAAGTAACTTGTAGAGAAGGGCATTACTAAGCAACGAGTAACTCACAGGCTCGCTTCACTTAATGATTAGCTATTGCTTGAACAGTACATCTTGCATAGCTTTGCATTTTGCTGTACAAGTATAACTAATTTCAAAATTCGACTTAAAGGTAAATGTGGACTCTACTAAGCGATAGGTCTTTTTTCATAGTGAAGATTTTAGACAGCATTGCGAAGACCTTTGTTATTTTAACCCAAGGACTATATCGCTACAGAAGAAGCTCATTGCTGTTGATTGCATCTTAACAATTTGTTGTATATTCTATAATTTAAGGTTGAAGAACTTTTTAAACTTTTTAACGAGTAGCTAGATTGCGTCAATAGGACCAAGCCAGCTAGTAGCTATTTGCTATGAATTAAGGATTCCGGAAATATATCTAGTATCAGCTTAAGTTAAGGCCTAGCTTTATTTAGGGATTAAGACTAACTTTATTTATTATACTTGATGTCTAGGTAAAAGAACTTGCATGCAACGAGTAACCCATAGAAGAAACTTACATCCATAGAAGAAACTTAGGCTAACGAGTAAATTTTTCTCTATATAGGTATCGGAACTGCCAACGTAACGAGTAGCTTCCGCGCTGAAATAGGGTTTGTGTTGCTACGGCAATTGCTATTCTAATATAATATCTAATGTCATGAAAGAGCTACGGGCTAGGCTATGGCTGTAGAAGAGCTACGCGTTCTATTGTTTGTTCTCTGCTGGCCTTTGTCCTTTTCACAATTAATTTACTTTCAGTTGCCTGCAGCGTCAAAGAAATGTTTTCAAATTGCATTAAATAAACATAAGTGAATGTTGTTCAGCTGAGTTGCATATAAAAAAAGTGAGTAGCCTTAATATTTATAGCTGTTATTTATTTATTTCGTTAGCTTTTTAATTTGACACTTTGCTGGCCAAAGGGAATGCCCTAAAGGTCGCTGCTTAGCTGAAAGATGAAAGTACGGACGAGTTAAAAGGGGGCCGGGCGGGGCAGTGCAGGCAACTAGCAAGTGGTAACTGGCAAGTGGCAAGTGGCATGTGGCATATTGCATGCGGCACGTTGCAGCTACCGCACGGCAAATGTAAATGTAAAAGCTCGCCAAATTAAGTCGCAGGCAATGGCCGGAGCCAAGTTGCTGAATATTTCACTTTAATTCAACTGCAGACGCCCAAAAATTCAGTTCCATTCAGAAGGCGGATGGGGCCCGTACTTGCACCTGCAGCTGCCTGACTTTATGGCCTGCATTTTGTCAAAGTTTCCCAGTTGGGAAGCCAACAGCAGCAGCAGCAGTGATTGCAGCAGGCAGCAATCAAAAATATCAAGCATACGCCGCATAGTACCGAAAGGCAGCTGCCGCACGAAAAGGCAAAACGACGAAACACCGCGTTGGGCTGTTGCCAGACTGCACAGTGGTGCATGCTCGCTCGAACAGCAAGTGAATTGATATTTGCTCTTGCTCACACAACTTTTTGTCATCTAAAACATTCTAACAAAACTCAAGTTTTCAGAAAACTCATTTTAACTCATTCCAATTTCATATAAGCATGTTATATAAGCATTTATATATATCCTGTATGCAATTTCTGTCTTAGACTCTATAGACCATTTATTTCTAGACCCTAACTTATGCCAGTGTAGATGTCTTAAAAATTAAACTAACAGTTCCTTATTATATATACATATTTGAATTATATGTTTAAATATATTATTCAAAATTAAAAATGAATTTAATAAGCGTTCCCAAAAATATTGTGCCCTGTCTAAATAAATAAATGGAATAGCTTTGAAAGCACTTAAATGAATTTTTCAATATAAATTTGTTTTGTGCGGACCAAAAATGGAATATTTCAGATAACTATACTGCACTGCGTACCACTGTGCAGCGTCTAATAAAGTTAATTTGCAGCCACTGTGCTTAACTGTATTACAATGAATTAATTACAAGATTTGGGTAACTGCGCTTAAGTTCATTATAAGTGAAAAATGAGAGCTCATTATGCAATTTAATGAATTTTAAGAAACTTAATAATCTCATATTTATATATATATTATATATATTGATTGACTAACTGAACTAGTTACTGGCTGCAGATTGATGAACATATTGACTGACTGAGCGAGTTACTGACTACTGGTTGTTGGACAGACGAACTGACTGATTGCGTGGGTGATTGATTACCGCTCAAATGATTGACTGGCTGATTGACTGCTTGATGGAACGTTTTAATGACTGACTGAAGCCTAACTACAGATTAATTGAGAGATTGACGCACTGATTGAGTGTGTGATTGTTAAATGACAGATTGTTTAACTGATTGATTGAAAGAAGTAGTGACTGACTGAAAAACTGATAAACCAATTGACTAACTGAATTACAGATCAATTTTCACATTAAATGACTGACTGAGTGGGTGATTGACAAACTGATTGATTAGCTTAATGTCAATCAGCTTGAGTTGGTGGCTGATTGACTGAAAGACTGACTGTTTAACTGATTGTTCATCAATCCAAGCCCAAGTAAGAACTAGAGAGCTAATTCTTTAGGATCCATTAAAGGCAAACGTCAATGGATTTTGAATTTTTAATCTTTATCAGTCAAGGACTTTAGTATTTTTGTGAATTTAATTTGCAAGTAATAATAACTATATAATATGTGCGCTTTATATGTATGTGAGTCTATCTTTTAGATTGCAAACATTTCTAAAGGTTCGTTTCTAGTTTTTATGGTCTTAATGTGGCAATTAGTTCAACAGACTTCCATTTGCCATGTTTGTTACACGAAATCGGCTTAGTGACAACGCACACACACATGCCCATAAGCACACAGGCATCCACACACAAATGGAAATGGCGGTTTCTGAAGGACGACAAAGTCGTTTCGTAAGTGGGCGTGGCAATGGGAGACGCTTATATTATTTGCGCATTTGTGCAATTTATAATGAAAATTTGTCGCCGTTCGCTTTTTAACACAAGTACAAATGCGCGTGTGTGTCATAATGCTACTACACTGAGAGAAATGTTGCTTTGTGAGAACTTAAAGTGTTAAAGTTTCAAAATAAGTTATTCTGTAGCCCAATGTGTTAGCGAATAAGAAGAAAAACTTTTTGATTTCAATGTTCAATGAATGCCATTTGTGCCACATATAAGACTTTTAAATATATTTATTTAATCAACATAATTTTCTATAGAGTTTTCTAAAATCAAGCTGAATTCCAATTATCTCTCTCTTTTTCTTTCTGTCTCTCACTATAACTTAGCTTTGCCTAATAAACGTTTAACATTTGCTTAATAGGGCGTTAACAGCGTATAAATCTTTACAGTTTCTTATGTTAATTATCATGACTGTTATTAATAGCTCGCTGTTGTTTTAACATTTGCTTTTGCTTTTCAAAGCACACATTCTATATGCTCTCAATAACTCAATGCCATTCTCAAAGCGAACTTGCTGATAATGATATGCGCTAGATGCATTGTTTGCTTCATATATATATTGATTTTTTACACACAACACACGCACACACATGGCACAGGCACACATATTCATAGCTGGCGCTTTTAACATAAATGTAGCATACTTTTGCGGGCTATGCCTTAGGCCAAACGTGTAGCCTGTCGCCCCTGGCGAGCCCTACCGATATGAGTCCTATGGACTCATATTGCATTACACATATTCTGTGCATGACACACACATACTCACTCACACACATATAAATGCCACTTGGGATTTTTTGCCTGTTCAGCTAGGCTTGCATTTGCGAGTGAGCTAAGCTTCAACTCCAATGGACTATTGCTGGCCAAAAGAACTGATATGCCAGCTCACACACACTCGCCCACACACACACACATACACAGGGACAAACAAGCTGCTGCTGCAGCAGAACTGTTAATTAGATGCCTGTTGCCCACAACAGGACATGATATATGTCTCTCCCTTCCTCCCTCCGTCTCTCTATCTATCCCTCTCTCTCGCTTTTTCTCCCCCTCTCTGTGTGTCAAGGACAATTGTTTGTGTTGCTTGCATTGTTCAGCTGCAAACTAATCAGCATATTTAACGACTGACAATTGGCTGACATTTCATTTGGTTATTATCCTTGCTGTCTATAATTGAATCGACGCCAATGCAATTGACTCCCAGATAAAAAAAAGAAAAATAATGAAAAAAAACTCCCTTTCATATAGTCCTTGGTCATAATATATGCATAGCACATGCTAGCCACCCATAATGAGATGAAAATAATGCGCAGGAATTAATTGGGAATTACAACACGCTGACGTAATTATGAGAAATGTTGCGCATTATTAAACTGAGCTCTCGACCCTCGCTGTATGACAGTATAACAGTTCCCTAGCCAACTTATCAGTAGATCAGAAAAACTTAACGACCAAGCTTGAATGTGGAAATACAAAGTATACGCAATGTTTTCTTGTCTTTGTGGAAAAGTTTTATTTTGATCTCTATGTATGCAGGGGGCTATTGGTGCTCGACTAGCTTATACCCTCTACTCAGCGCTGAACTGCTATAAAAAATATGCGAATATCTTTAGATATCTCAATAACTCTTATATTCTATGAGTTATTTCAAGTCTCTTATCGCTAAGGCAGACAAATAAGTGTTCGACTTGCAAATACCCTGTACTTAGCACTGAGCTGTCATGACAAACTTGTGGTCTGCTTTAGGTTCTTCTCACTATTTATGCTACAAGTTACGTCAGGTTCCTTGCTTAACAATGAAGAGCAGAGCACAGGGAAAAGAGCTCGACTGGTAGATACCATGTAATCAGTGCCGAGCTGACTTTTCAAGCACTCAAATTTCTTGGAAGATTTATGATCAGACACTAGTTTGAAAATGAAGAGCAGAGCAGACGGACAAGAGCTCGACTTGTAGATACTGCGTTACAACTTTTAAGAAGTCATCACAACGAAATTCAGCACATGTTATAGTATGTTTTTCAAAATCTAATTCAAATTAAAGATATCTTAAAGAACAATATACTTTTATTAGCTCATTAATGCGCATATCGCAACTGCAATGAATTCAATTCATTTGCAGGGTATTACGTTGTATATTATATGTTTTATTTCTGACGTTTGTTTATTTTGCAGCTTGCATTTAATGGATGTTTCTTCTTAGTTTCGCCCGTGCTATGAAATGTTTTGATGATCGCAAACAGCTTGTTCTAAATTTAATACGCCGCTTCACAGATCTCTGTCTCGAGTGTAATAAAAACAGGCAGACTAACATCATCATCGTCGTCATCATGACGATCATCGCCGTTGGCATCATCATTGTTATTGTTATTGTTGTGAAAGGCAGCCGTCAAACATTTTGACTGACGTCAATTGGTTCAACATAAACCGAGTTCCTGTCCGCGTTGCCAATCGCAACTTTTATTTATTTTTACTTAGTTGCGATTTTTAATAAACAATATTTCCAATAGCAGCAACAACAAGTGCATAATTGATTTATTGTCCCAAACATGTGTGCGGCACTTGTCCCTGGCTACAATACCCTGTACAGCAACCATGTTCAACAATAGGGTATACTCGCTATGACTCTATCTATCTGACGTTATGTTTTGTCACAATTTCTGGCCCATGAAGGAAATGGGCAATCGAACAACTCAATCATACCTCAGCCTTGCTACAAGGTATCTGTTAGTTCAGCTGTTGCATGTATGTGAAACATGTTTATTTGATTTGTTTGATAGTATTTTCATAGCGCTTCCTGATACTGTACATGAATAAAACATGTCTCTTTCCCTACCCTGACTCCATTGCAAAATGACTGAAAATGGGTATGATGTGTTTGTTAAACTATATATAATAGCGAGAATGAGGCGTGGCTGATACAATTCATAAAGAATACATTCGAGTAGATTTTGCGCTGTCTTTCCATTTGTCTGATTCTCCGTATATATGGAACCTGTAAGAGATAGATCCTTTAATAGCCCCACGTCTTGTTTTTTCAGGAACTCTCTCTAAAGCTTTGCCAATTCCATGAAATTCATTATGAACGATTACTAGCTTCAGCTATTTAAGGATATCTCGTAAGTTTGAAGAGATAAAGTAATCAGATTTGGTATAAATATATAGGTATATCCTTTGAGTATATTAAGTATATACAGATATCGGTTACACCGCATTCCGTATATCTGCTCCCTTTCCCCCAATATGCCCTCATTACCAAAAAAAAAATGTTGTGTATTGACTCATATACAGTAAAACTGTTCATATGTATATATATTCATTGTGGTTGATATCTCATTCCCTAAAGCTCGATAATAATTGATATTTTGACTTGGATTTTGAAAAAATTCTCACTAGGGATACAAAATGTATAAATAGGCTGCTTTTAGACTCTTCTAGCCATACGAAGCTTTATTAAAAGAAAAACTAATTCCAAATAGTATAAATTGCTGGAAATTGGATATAGTATCACGGGGTTCAGGATATCTCCCAGTCGGACACTTTCTTTTTCTCTTCTGTTAGCGGGCAAAATTAAATTTGAATTGTGGGTACAGAAGTATACACAAACATATATATGCGTATGCATATGCACATGCATATGTATATTTTTTTCCTTCATTGGATGAAAATTTATAAAATCCGATTTCCGTTGTGCAACTGAGTGGCACATGCAACAGGCGTAGTGGCTCAAGTTGCGCGTGGGCGTGGGCGTGGCCTGGTTGAATGGAATGGGTTGTCGTTCGAATTGATGGCAATGCAATATTTTTCGGGCCCGGGGTCAACAATTTATCGCATATGATTAAAAACAAACGTTGAGCGACAAATGAAATGTAATTGAAATATATTTACGTCCATTTACAACACTGCCAGCTGGTTCTGGGAAATTTGTGAAAAATAAATGTTGAATCAATAAAAAGTAAAACAAGGCAAATATCGAGTTAATTAATTGCATTAAAGTGGATACAAAATAAAGTGGTTTAAATTTCACATTGCGCATACAAATATATAAATATATTTACCAATTGTTAACAATTTAACATTTTGAAAGCCTCTCAACACTTCAAAGAAATTTCATTAATTGAAAATTGAAAAAGAATTTTTTGTACAAAAAAATATACAGCAAAAACTTAAAGCAAATTGAATTGTTGTAAATAATTTTTAATATAATTTTTTTATACATATATACACTATAGAATTCATGCAATACTTGAAAGCATTTTATGTTTATTATACTTTTTTATTTATTATTATTTATATTTATTTTTTCTCATTTACCACAAACAAAATCTTAAATGCCAAGGATCGTAGACAAAATTATGCAAATAAATTTAAATTCAATCGCTTTGTAAATATACATCTATATAAATAAATATATATATGTATATGTATTATAATTGCCTTTTAACAAACGTAATTTACAGCATTTAGGCAACAGTTGACCAATTTCGAAAGCCTTCGAGCAATACAAATTATGCAATTAAATAGACTTTCCCCACAAAAATGGGAGTTCGAATGTTTTCAATTAAATCGGAACATATTATTAATTGGTTATATAGTTAATTTTTTATCCAGAGGCGTCTTCCAATTGAGGACACTTATTAATAATCTTCAATTGACCGGAAAAAAAGAGACAACAAACAACGACGACAGCAACAACCTGAAATTGTTGTAAAATACACGAAATGTGAAACCGAACAAATAAGCTGATTACGCTTGATACAGAATAATTCATTGTCATTGAAATTGATACAGAACCAATTAGAAGACTGCAATTCATTCATGGGGGCTAAGTTCTGAAAAAGAAAAGTAATTCATAGGAAATTTATTTATTCAACATTTTTTTCTCGATAATTTTTATCAACGCGCAAAAACGTGATTGATTGTTATTTCAGCTGCTGTTATACCCGATAAATATTGAGCGAGAGAGAGAGAGAGAGCGAAAGAGAGAGAGAGAGAGATAGAGAAATATAAAGAGAGATAAGGATACAAAGAGAGATAGTTACAAAGAGAGAGTGAGGGAAAGAGAGAGAGAAAAACAAAGAGAGAGAGAGAGAGAGAGAGCGAGAAAGAGAGTGTGATACAAAGAGAGACAGGTGGAGGGAGAGAGACACATAAAGGAAGAGAAAGAGACAGACAGAACAATGGAGAAAGACAGAAAGACAGAGAGAGTTGTTACAAAGCCTAAACGCTACATATTTTGTTTCTTACTCTTTTAGGTAAACTTTCAACCTTATATTCCACCTAAATTGAGGTTATCGATCATTTTTAAGCAGTTCTTAAAATAAATTTTGCCAAATATCTCAAAAGTAAATGCAATTTTGATTCAATAATAGCACACATAAGAATTTCAGCATCGTTAACTTTTTTGAGCTGTGTATCGATCATCAATCAGTCAGTCAGTCATTCACTTCAAACAGTCTGATATAATATAGCGCATCTGTATCCACACAGATTTCAACAGCTTCGACGTGTATTTTGACAAGGACCCCATTAAATTCAATTTGTAATCATTTCTTCTCTTTTGGCTTGGCAGCAAAAGGCGCATCTGTTAATTTACTGATACTTGATTTTTCCATTTTCGTACACACTTTTCCGAGTCGCAGACAATTAAATACTGTTGACTGACATTTGCTGCAACGCCTCAGAAATTTATTTATATTGCTTACAAGCGCCTGGCCGAAGGCAAGACACAGGTCGGAGCTGTCATTGATATGTTCACACATTACGCATACGACGCGTTAGCCGCGAGCCGAAATTCAAGAAAACAAAAGAAATCCTCTTTCCAATAGAATCTCGAACGCACGAATGGGAAATCAGGGTATAATGGTTTTGCAAAAAGTATGGAACAGACAGAAGGAGGTGTGGCAGACCCCATACAGTATATATATTCTTGATCATGGCGACGAGCTGAGTCAATATAGCCCTGTCCGTCCGTCTGTCCGTCCGTCCTTCCGTCTTACCGTATGTATGAACGCGTCGATCTTAGAACCTATAAGAGCTAGAGACTTGAAATTTTGGACGAAGGTCCGTGTATACATACATGTATACAGCGCGCATATTAAACTTATTTTAGATATTCTATAACTTTTGCTGTTTCACTGATATCGATTTAGAACGTTATCAAGATTCAGTTTTTGGACCATATCTCGAACATATTTTTATACTCCTGAACCCATTGAAAATGGGAATTCAGTGTATAATGGTTTTGTGACAATGTATGTAACAGGCAGAAGGAGGCGTGGCAGACCCCATAAAGTATATATATTCTTGATCAGGACGACGAGCTGAGTCGATCTAGCCATGTCCGTCTGTCCGTCTGTCCGTCCGTCCGTCTGTCCGTCTGTCCGTCCGTATGAACGCAGTGATCTCGTAAACCACAAAAGCTAGAGATTTGAGATTTTAGATATATATTCTTGTATACCATACGCAGTACAGGTTTATTTTTTTTCGATAACTCATCCTATTTCCTTATTATCGATAACAATCGATATTTTGACTTTGTTTTTAAGCTATAACTCTTAGACCATAATACCTAGAAACACCAAATTTACTATGTAGGTTGCTGTGATGTAAATACAGATATTAAACTTTTTAAATTTTGGATACCTCCCCCTATTAGCCCCATAAGTGAAGAAAACGTATTTCAAATACTAGGGAGTTGGGATTTCGTATATATACACCTCTAGATGTCAATATTATGTCCTGAAAATTTCATTAAGAAAGTAGATATAGAACCAAAGTTATTTAACAATGAATTTCTCCGAATGCTGCCCAAGCGCAGCCGCTAAATCATGTACGTAGTAAGCGGCGCGCGTGCTTGTGTATGTATTTGTTTGCGTGTGTGTGCGCACAGAGGATAATTTGTACCGGTAAAAGATGTAAGCTAGATTGTTTAAAACACTGCCTCGGACTTGGTTCAGGGGATCTCGTAGTCGGGCAGACCCGACTAGAGCGTTCTTACTTGTTTTAGATACAGTCATCAATCTTTGCGTTTAACTTTTTGTAAAATAAATACACTTTCTATATTTTATACCCTGAACCCATTGAAAATGGGAAATCAGGGTATAATGGTTTTGCAAAAAGTATGTAACAGGCAGAAGGAGGCGTGGCAGACCCCATAAAGTATATATATTCTTGATCAGGGTGACGAGCTGAGTCGATTTGGCCCTGTCCGTCTGTCTGTCCGTATGTATGAACGCGTCGATCTCAGAACATATAACAGCTAGAGACTTCAAATTTTGCATGATGGTCTGTGTATACAGCGCGCATATCGAGTTTGTTTTAGATATTCGATAAATTTTTCCGTTTCAATGATATCGACTTAAAACGTTATCAAGATTCAGTTTTTTGACCATATCTTTTACATATTTTTAGCTACAGCTACCAAATTTTGTTTTAAGCTTTTTGTAAATAAAATACATTTTCTATTTTTTCATATTTTGGATACCGGCTCCACATTTCAGAAAAAAAATTTAATATAAAAAAAAATTATCAAGGCCACAATTTAATTTTTTTAAATTTTTAGTGAAAACCGTATTTTTTATAAATTAATAGCATTCAATGCAGAAAATTGCATTCAAATCCGTTAAGTAATACAGAAGTTATTAAAGGTATTAATTGTTAAAGCACGCGGCCGCAGCCTGTACGTGTGCACACATACATTCAAATCAACTACGCAGTAATCGGCGAGCGTGCTTCTGTGTGCATGGTATGAATATGTGTGCATGTGTATCACTGTTGCCAAATCAGCTTTTTTCCCGTCAAATCGGGCTTTTTAGACTCTGTTCCCAAAGGGAAAAAGAGTCTATTGGATTTGTGCAATGTCCGTCTTGCTGTCTGTCCGTCTGTCCGTCTGTCTGTATGAACGCACAGCATTTGGACACTATAGAAGCTAGAGACTTGTAATTTGGAATATATACTCGTGTGTATCCGCGTCAGATCAAGTTTGAGTATTTTTCCGATACGCCCACAGGGGGCGTGGCAAATCGGGAAATGCTATATCTATTAAGACTAAAACGCTGTTATTTTAGTCAATATTGCAGTCTAAGAAATGGGGTTTAGAATATATATTTGTGTACACCACGCGGACGTTTTAAGATATAGATTATATATCTACGCCCATTGTGGGCGTGGCAAATCGGATAAAACTATATCTTCTACAGTTTTGAAGCTAGAGCATCCAAATTTAGCATGTGGATTACTGTTGACCTTCCCTTAAGTTAGATCAAAAAGTTATATACCCACGCCCCCTGGCGGCGTGCCAAATCGGGAATATATATAGCGATTTGTATAAATCTTATAATATTTTGAGCGTATTAAGAGCTAGAGACTTGAAATTTGGAATACATGTGCAAGTAGATCACTCGGAATCAAAAATATATATTATAGATATTTACGCCCATTAAGGGCGTGGCAAATCGGATAAAACTGTATCTCCTACAGTTTTGGAGCTAGAGCGTCCAAATTTTGCATGTGGGATACTGTTGACCTCCTCTTAAGATAAGTCAAAAGTTATGTATCCACGTCTTCTGGGGGCGTGGCAAATCGGGAATTACTATATCTTTTACTAAAACCGTGATAATTTCGGCAATATTTCCGTCAGAGAGTTGGGACTTGGAATATATATACTAGTATCCTACCTCTACCCAAAAATGTATGTTATATATAGCTACGCCCATTTGGGGCGTGGCAAATAGGGTAAAACTGTATCTCCTACAGTCTTAGACGTAGAGCATCCAAATTTGACATGTGGGTTACTGTTCATGAAATTAAAATTTACGAAAAAAAAAAAAAATAATAATAATCATAATGTAAGCCTCCGTAAAACAAATTCTAGTTGACCTAACTGGGGATTGAAGCAGGGTCTTCGCTACCACAACGCATGTCTGTTTAAGCAAATCAACACACCACCAATCTCAATTTGGCGCATAGTCGTGAAAGAGACGTCGTGGTGTAGTGGGTAGAGTCGGTGGCATGCGAAGCGCGTGACCCAGGTTCGATTCCCATCGCTGCCTCGTGATATTATCATTTAATAAAATGATTTTTTTTTTTATTTTTTTTATAACTTCTATGTTACTTAATGGATTTTGATAAAACTTTCTGCATAAATCCTTATATTTTATTAAAAATACGGTTTTACCTAAAAAATGAAAAAAAAATGTAAATGTGGCTTTATTTGCAACTGAACTTATATTAAATTGATTTTGTGAAATGTGGAGCCAGTATCCAAAATATATAAAAACCAAAATAGTATTTTATTTTAAAAAAGCTATATGTAAAATTGTATGACTGTAGCTAAATTGATGTAAAAGACATGCTCAAAAAAGGAATCTCAATAATCTCGCATTCAAACATACGGAAAGACGGACGGACGGTCTACATATTTATTGAGCCTACACACCTTTAACAGGAACAGAGTCTGACGCAGTCGGTGGCGCCCGACTGCAACGTTCTTACTTGTTTGAAAGTGGAATTGCGGGAAAAATTCCAGAACAGCGGATAGCAGGAAATATAGCTTTCTAAAAACTGATTTAGCTGTTTTTAACTTGACTTAATATTTGCATGATTTCTTATAAAATTGAATACAAAATGGTGAAAATTTCAGTACAAATTTTTGTGGTTAGCAAAAAAAAAAAAGGTTGCCAAATTTATATGACTGCATTATTGAATGCCTTTTTTTTTATTAAGAAAAATTTTGCAGAAAAATTGAAGAATTCAATACATTTTCCTACAAATCATACAAAATTTGCTTCGAAAATTAAGTTTTTTTCCCAGCTTTTTTCTCCGCAAACTTCGCTTTATTTTGGGTCTAATTTTCATTGATCTAGCTTTTTTTGCTCAACAAAAGTTGGCAACACTGATGTGTATACAAATGTGTGCACGTGTATATGTGTGCATGTGAATATGTGTGCATGTGTATATGCGTGCCTGTGTATATGTGTGCATGTGTATATGCGCGCAGAGGCAATTTGTATAGATAAAAGATGTAAGCTAGGTTGTTTAAAACATCAGCTCGGACTTGGTTCAGGGGATCTCGTAGTTCTTACTTGTTTATATTTTGGATACCGGCTCCACATTTTACAAAATCAATTTTTTCAAAATAAAAAAATATCAAAGCCACAATTTAAATTTTTTAAATAAAACCGTATTTTGCATAAAATCAAGGCAATGCTGAAAATGTTATTAAAATCCATTTAGTAACATAGAAGTTATTAAACAAAACATTTTGTCAGTCGACAAAAGCACGCGGCAGCGAGCGCCAATAGTGGCGTCTTTGTCACTAAAACAATAAGAAAAGTATGGTGTTATTGTTAGAGATGGCGGCTTGCAAGCGAGGAGTCGCAGGTTCAATTCCCGCTGCTGTCAACATTTTTTGTTTGAAAAGCAAGTTTCTTTTTACTGTTGCATTCATATTTTCCTGTATGTATGTAAACATGCAAACTCGAACAAAGGTTCAGGGGATCTCGTAGTCGGGCAGTCCCGACTAGAGCGTTCTTACTTGTTTAATTTCATTTAATTCTTTTTCAATAAAATCTGATAAGAAAATATTTAAAAGGGTATGAAATTAATATAAAATATTGTACCTTTCCCTAAATCTATGTCAGCTAGAATTAAAAAGTATATATATATTTATATATTTATTATGAGTATTGGGGAATGATTAAGGGCAATCTTTATGTTGTCTCTATAAACATATGAGGTAAACTAATATTCGAAACTGAATCTCGCTTTAATGTGATATATTTTGAAGACAGTTTGCAAGCTTTTAGAAAGCAGCTGGTTAGTGCCTGGATATCTGCTAGTCGTTCAACCTCATTTGAGTTCAGTTTAAATTTGTTTGGAAGCATCTTTCTCACATTTGACGCTACCATCAAAATGCTTCACAAATTCAAATAGCAGACAGTCAAATTCTGAGCACACACTGCGTGAGAGAGAAAGAGATACAGAGGAAGAGCGAGAGAGAGCAAGACACACGCACAACTGACAGAAGATAAAAAGAAAGCTCAATGATAACCGCTGCTGTGGCATTCTTTTTATGGCAACCACTTCAAAACGTCGCGAGTGTGCGAAAAAGAAAGAGAGAGAGTGTGTGTGTGTGGGAAAAGCGTGTCGCAACACACATATGCAAAAAGGCATGCTCGTCAGCGCAAAAGGACTTCACTGTCTGTCGCACCCGCATCAGCTTGGACCCATTTCATGCTCATTGCATGTGTTAATAAGACGACACGAACACACACACACACACACACACACACACACACACACACACATACATGCACTCTATTAACACAGACACACCTTGATGCGTGTGCGTCTGGTCAAAAAGCCAACCGCAAGTATCTCAATTTGATTACAAGCTCGTCGTGCGGCTGTCCGCCATAATGATGCACGTGCCATGCAACGCGGTGGCCGAACGGATACATACACACACACACATACACTTACTGGGCTTGCAGCTCATGTCTTCGAACTAAAAATTTCCACTCGCCTCACAAGGCGCTGCTGGCACAAAAGTACTTCACGGACAGCCCTTGCATCACTTGGCTGCAATGCTAATGAGTTGCACACACACAGAGCAAATGACATTTTGTTCCTTCAGTTTCGCACAAGCTACAACTTTTGTCAACACGAAGTTTGTCTTGCGTCCAGTTCAAAAACTGGCAACACACGCTGCTGCCCTTGTGCCACGTCCATCTTTACGCCTCAGCCCATTCACAAACAAGTTAGAAAGCAAACGGCCTAAATGTCTAACAACATTTCGCATACATATAAATGTGTGTATATACATAATATATTCTGCATATGTATATAGATAGATGCATATATAATTAGATAAAAGAGCAATCCGAACAGTAAATACCCTGCCAGACAAACGCACTAAGAAGTTTTTCAATTGGAATGATTGTGGCTGTATTATATGATATTATATAGTAGAGCTTTTAACTATTTAATTTGGATATATTTGAAAACGCAAGACTACTTTTCATACAAATTATCAATTATGACTGTCTATACGACTTCTACTGAGAGCTATATGATATAGAAGTTAGGATGATTTAAGATAGTTGAGAGCTTAAAAAAGGCTGAAATTTAAGTATATATGGTGAGAGCTGTATAATAAAGAATATCATACTTTGATTCCTAATCTGACAGAAGCTTACAGACTGAGAGACTAATAAATTTATATATTAAGTGAGCTAAAGTATGTAGATCAGCAATATATATATTCGATACAAGCTATTGATACCCTACAAAATTGTGTGCAACAAAATTAAACAAATGCGGCCGCAAAAATGTTCTTTTTTTGGCCAATTGTTTACGCTAACTGGCCCAGCTGCATTTTCTAAGAGAAGTGGCTGGGAAGAGGGTTGGCGGGGCAGGCAGCGGTTGGATTCTATTGCAATGCTGTTGGGCATAGACAGCATATTAAAAAATATATGAAATTGCTGGCAAAAAAATTGCGAGATGCAAATATTTATAATGTTGCGCATACGCGACGTTGGACTGCGACTAAAAATAAACAGAAAATAGTTTGCCTTAGCTTAGAATGGTCGAGAGCATAAAGAAGAGACAAGATACGAATAGAGAAGGGCTGATAACAGAAGAGAAGAGAAAGATTGAAAGAAAAAATATGAGAAGAAAAACAAAAGAGATAAGAAAAGAAGAGAAACTGGAAAAGAAAAGAACAGGAGAGGAGAAGAAGGAGAAGAAGAAGAAAATATAACAAAATGAGAGGAAGAAAAGAAGAGAAGCAAAGAAAAACAAGTAAGAAAGCTCTAGTCGGGTCTGCCCGACTACGAGATCCCCTGAACCAAGTCCGAGCTGATGTTTTAAACAACCTAGCTTACATATTTTATCTATACATATTACCTCTGCGCGCATATACACATGCACACATACACACATGCACACATATACACATGCACACATTTGTATACACATGCACACATATATATACCATGCACACAGAAACGCGCGCAGATTACTGCGTAGTTGATTTTAATGTATGTGTGCACACGTACAGGCTGCTGCCGCGCGCTTTTACAATTAATAACTTTAATAACTTCTGTATTACTTAATGGATTTGAATGCAATTTTCTGCATTGAATGCTATTAATTTATTAAAAATACGGTTTTCACTAAAAAATTTAAAAAAATTAAATTGTGGCCTTGATAATTTTTTTTATAATAAATTTTTTTTTTGTGAAATGTGGAGCTGGTATCCAAAATATGAAAAAATAGAAAATGAATTTTATTTACAAAAAGCTAAAAACACAATTTGGTAGCTGTAGCTAAAAAGATGTAAAAGATATGGTCAAAAAACAGAATCTTGATAACGTTTTAAATCGATATCATTGAAACGAATAAATTTATCGAATATCTAAAACAAACTCGATATGCGCGCTGTATACACAGACCATCATGCAAAATTTGAACTCTCTAGCTCTTATATGTTCTGAGATCGACGCGTTCATACATACGGACAGACGGACAGACGGACGGACAGACAGACGGACAGGGCCAAATCGACTCAGCTCGTCACCCTGATCAAGAATATATATACTTTATGGGGTCTGCCACGCCTCCTTCTGCCTGTTACATACTTTTTGCAAAACCATTATACCCTGATTTCCCATTTTCAATGGGTTCAGGGTATAAAAAGAATAAATGACGAGGTGAAGAGAAGAAAGAGCGGCTCCAGCATTAAAAAAGAGATATTAGAGATAGAGAGAGAAAGAGAGAGCAAGAAGACAGACAGAGTCTAGTGTATGGAGAAAGTCTAAATAAAATGTACAAAAAATGAGTTTCGCGTGGCAAATAAATTTTCAGTTGTTCATTTAGTTACCCCGCTTGCGGAAATAACAAACAAATATTTAATGATTCCATAAATGATTCAAATCGCACAAGTTTTGCTTAATTTATGAACGAAAAACAAAACTGCAGTGAAGTGCGGCAACGGCGCTGCTCAAAACAGTTGTGAAGTTTGACAACAGTGTCAGTAAAATATAATTACTTACTACCTACATATAGCTTAAAAGGCTCATTCAATATGCGAAGCGTTGAAGCGCGACAACAGCAGGTGCGAATAAGCTTGAGTAAAAGTGAAGTTTGGCAACAGTGTAAGTCTTAAATAGCAAATTTCAATTGAATATGCAACTGATATCGTTCATCATGCATTAACAATTCCTAGACCTCTGTGAAGCATTCATTACATTTTAGCATTATTCCATTTAGCCCCAAAGGCAATGAAATAATTGCAAAATATTTAGTCAAATTTTTAGCATAATATTAATGTTAGCAAAGCAAAATGCTTTAGGCTAAAATCATGTTTTCCTTAAATGGATTTTGTGTCTGTGCTTTTTTATAATTTTATAAAAAAATGCATTTCAACAAAATGTCAACTTTTAACGGGCATTGTTTAGCTGAAAGCTAAATTAAATTCATGGAATTGCACTTTACAACTAAATTTATCATAAATTACTTCTGGGCACTTTAAAAAGTTACCTCTATGGGTATACGAAATTTATTTGATCAAATTACGTTAACTTTATTCATAAAAAGTTGTAGTTTGTCAACAGGGTTTAAGCTAAATGATTACCTAATTCGATTATAGTAACAAAAACATAATTAAAATTTATGCGACGGCGGTCTGACATATTTCCGACCGGACAAAATATATGTATAAATAAGTAATATAAGTTCAAGTAAATTAACTATCTTTCTCTATAGTCGTTTATATTCTATTATGATAATTTAGTATCTCTACCACTTAATATTTATTTACCTGATGTTTTAGTTTTCAGTTAGTATTTCATATCAGACTCACCTGCCACTGCAAGTTTTTGTTTTTGAATGTTTTGAATTTGGATTTTGTTAGCTTTCGAATTGCTCACAAATACTTTGGCGTATTTCAGTGACGAACTATGTTTATCTCTCGATTTGTATTTAATATATAGTAGCCATAACATTGCTCCAACTCTTTGTTGTCGGCGGGCATCTTATGGACATTTACTTCGCGCACTTTGTGAAAATGGTTTCTGTTTTGAGCCAAAAAAAGATCATGCAAACACAAATAACGCTTTAACAGCACAAAGAAAATAACCGAAAAAAAAATAATTTGAGCGCGAGCGCGCAAAACTTTCAAAAATTTGAGAATCAACCTCCCTGCTAAGTGTTTGGTCTTTTTTTGCTTTGTGGTTTTAGTGCTGCTGCTGCGTGCGAGACGCGCGCCACGAGTGCCGAAGCCGTTATGACAGAATCTTACAAGCATCTGGGCAACTTATCCTTCTGGCCTTCTGCCCAGTGACGCCGGCAGCGACGCAGCGACACCGGCCACGGCATTGGCAGCGGCAAACACGAGCGTCCAACGAGTCGTTCGTTTCGCTTCGGTTGCGTTCTGTTCGGCATATCATACGCTGCCTTTGTATGTGTGTGTGTTGATGTATGTGCGAGTGTGTGTGTATGATGGGTGCAATTGCAGGCGTTTAACTGGCGGCCAAAGCGCCAGCTAAGCGTCAGCTCACCGGCCTCTGCTTTTGTGAGTTCCTGCGTATGTGTGTATGAGTGTGTGTGTGTGCGTGTATGTGTGTGTGTGCGGCAAGACAAAACGCCAGCGGAATATAATTTTTACTGTTTGCTTATTGCTGTTGCCTTTGTTGTTGTTGCTGCTGTTGGTGTTGTTGCTGTTGTGCGAGCTTCAAAATAAAACTGCAAACAAATTTCCGTTACCGGTGACACACATGCACACACATGCACACATGCACACCGTTACACAGCGCACTGGGAAGATTTATCGAACTGGCAAATGGCAATCGAAAAAGCAAAAATCAACTGTAAGTCAAAAAAGTGTTTGAAAAGTTAGTGATTGCTCTAATACCCTGTTTTTGTGTAAAGTACAGTATTTAATTTATATGTTAGATGTTCGATGTATGCGACTTAATGAATACCCTACGGTATAATTTAAAAGGGATACACATCAATAATACCCTATAAATATGGTATTAGCTATGTACAGTAATAGATAATATAAATACAGTTACTATTATCGTACTATATGGTCTTCCCATCTAATTGCATCTATAGAGTATTATATTCTCTAGAATGTACTTAAATATACATTTATAGCGAAATAAACCCGTCCATAAACTGTCGTAGAGCGTATGCTCTGTCATGTGAAATGATCGACATGTGTTTATGAGACTACATATTATTTATTGACTTTTTGTGTATCGTATACAAATACATATAAAATGCAGATCATAAATAAACAGGCTGAGAAGAAACAAGTGAATGAGCCATGAAAATTGCTTATCTTAAATTTCAATTAACTTCAGCTAAAACAACAATTCGTAGTTTAATTTTCCAAATGCCTACCATAAACGATTTCCAACGAAATCATTCCAAAATAAATGCCCCGAGATTGTGGGAGGTGCTACAAAACTGAAGGCAGTTCTCTTTAGGTTCATTTTCAGATCTAAATAAAAAATGTAAATGCAGAAAAAATCTAGAGCACAAATCATTTAGAATACCACCAAATCGATTTGATGACACTTTTGACAGACAATTTGAGAAAATCTTGACGATCTTAGGAGAACAATTTACTTCTTATATACATTTTTTCAACTTCAAAATAAAAAAAAACTAGAGGGATGGGCTAACTTCGGCCATGCCGAAGTTTGGTAATACCCTTGCAATTGCAAAGGATATAGATAGTTTTTTCTGATTTGCCACGCCCCCAACAATTGAATATATATAATTTTTGGACAATCTATTAAGAAGGCAACAGTAATCTATATATAAAATTTTGAAGCTGTAGCTATAAGACTTTGGAAGATATAGTTTTCTCCGGTTTGCCACGCCCCCAAGGGGCGGATATATATAAGTTTTCATAATTTTGTCGAAACGGTCAAGCCTAACGTCTGCGTCAATTTTTGGGACTCTAGGTGTAAAATTGTAGAAGATATAGTTTTTTACGATTTGCAACGCCCCTAATTGGCGTAGATATATATTGTTTATCTTCTTTTCTAGGGGTGGTTGATACAAATATATGTTTTAAGTTTCAAGTCTCTGGCTTTAACAGCGTCCAAAATAATCAAGGATTTATGTTAAGCACTATATAGACTTTCCCGATTTGCCACGCCCCAAGTAGGCGTGGATATATAATTTTTTGATCAATCTGAAGGGAAGACCAAAAGTATATTACTTCCCAAATTTGGATGCTCTAGCTTCAAAACTGTAGAAGATATAGTTTTATCCGATTTGCCACGCCCCCAAAGGGCGTAGCTATATAATCTATATCTTTTTGTATTTAGGTGCAACTCAGGAGTATATATTCAAAATTTCAAGTCTCTGCCTTTAATAACATCGAAGTTATCCCACTAAAACATTTCTTAAAACCGATCTGTCCTATGGGAGCTATAGGATATAGTCATCCGATCCGGATGATTCCGAGACATACAATGCCTGCAGCACATTTCAGCCTATGTGCAAAATTTCAGCACTGTAGCTCTTATAGTCTCGGAGGAGATGGACTGACGGACAGACGGACAGACAGACAGACGGACAGACGGACATGGCTATATCAACTCAGCTCGTCTTGCTGATCAAGAATATATATACTTTATATGGTCGGAGATGCTTCCTTCTCTGCGTTGCAAACTCCTGACCAAAATTAATATACCCTTTTTGCAAGGGTATAAAAATTTTTTAAGTCAAGACCATTTGCAAAAATATATTTTTTTTTATTTTCAATAAAATTTGCATGCAAATTAGTTATAGAAGACGAACACAGTTAAATTATTTCTAGATTAAATTTGATAAATATTAGACCAAATGTCACTTCAAGCTCTTAAAAGTTTTTAATACGTTTTCTTAAATTTGTTCTAGGATTCATTGGAATTGGAGTGAAATGTGGCAAGTTGCTGGAGTTGGTTTTCTCTTTTGTTTTAAATAAAAAGAGAATTAATTTTTATATTATCTTTGCGGGCTTTGTTGGAGCACCTGGTTTTGACTGCGGGGCAGACACACACACATTTCTAGCTGCCATGGAAATTTTGCTTTGCCCTTTGGACATTGTCCAACTGTCGCCGACAACAAACAATGCGAAGCGCAAGCTCGAATATTTGTTTGTGCTGCATACTTTCAGGGGTGCTAGGGAGAGGGAGAGCGGTAAAACTTGGTAGAATATAGGTAAAGAAAAGCGGAAAAAAGAGGAAATACACCTAAGAAGCTATCATTGGGTCTATCATGGGGGCTAACAATGGGTGAGTCTAGCACGACTTGGTTCCGACCCCGAACTATGTACTTAGTTCCAAGCGAATGCCCCGCTAAGTGTGAGTGTGTTAGTGTATGTATGTGTGTGTGTGTGTGTGTGTGTGTGTGTGTGTGTGTGTGTGTGTGTGTGTGTGTGTGTGTGTTTGTGCGTGTTCAGTCAGTACGTGACTTGGTACATTGTAAATGAAGCGAGACGTCGTGTTAAGTGCGAGCCATAGCTAGGTCTATATATAGGCCGATATTGCTATATATGACTGTACTGCGAGAAATGTTCGAGAATAGATATAGATAAAGATATAGATATAGATATAGATATAGATATAGATATAGATATAGATATAGATATAGATATAGATATAGATTTAGATATAGATATAGATATAGATATAGATATAGATATAGATATAGATATAGATATAGATATAGATATAGATATAGATATAGATATAGATATAGATATAGATATAGATATAGATATAGATATAGATATAGATATTGATATAGATATTGATATAGATATAGATATAGATATAGATATAGATATAGATATAGATATAGATATAGATATAGATATAGATATAGATATAGATATAGATATAGATATAGATATAGATATAGATATAGATATAGATATAGATATAGGTATAGATATAGATATAGATATAGATATAGGTATAGATATAGATATAAATATAGATATAGATATAGATATAGATATAGATATAGATATAGATATAGATATAGATATAGATATTGATATAGATATAGATATAGATATAGATATAGATATAGATATTGATATAGATATAGATATAGATATAGATATAGATATAGATAAAGATGTAGATATAGATATAGATATAGATATAGATATAGATATAGATATATATATATGGTATGTAATGTACATAACAAACACTTCCCTTTGCTACAAATTTCAATGAACAAAACAAAGAAGTACAAAAATAGACGATCTTTTTTTGCTTATGGAGCATATAAATAATAAAATAGTATATATCTTTTATTAATTTGTTTGATTATTTTGCTACATTTTTTTCTCGCAGTGCAGGAATAGCGCATGTAACATGTGACATAACCATCGAATTGGGCTTGCATTCTTATATGTGTATATATATATTGCACTAAAACACAAATAGAATGGTGTGCGTGTGTGTATGTGTGTTTTCATATGTGTATGCTATTTGTGTGTGGCGCACTTCAATTTGCTGTCATGAGCATAAAAAAGGCTGCGCGCCCACGTTGACGTTGACGCCGACGACGACGACAACGTCAGCGCCGCTAGCATTGGCCTAGTCACGTTTTGCTTGCTCCGCCTGCAGCTCCGGATCCTGTTACCGTACCGTTCCCGTTGCCGTTACCTTTCCCGTTCCCGTTGCCGTAACCTTTCCCGTTCCCCTCTCCAACCCCCGTTGAAATGACAAATCAAAAATAAGAAAAAGCCCATGTTCAGCAAGGCGACGATTAAATACCCTCATAAATACTACCGTACGAAGCTTGGGAATTTAGTGGGGAAGCAAAATAAATTCTTTTCGCTTAGACCGATTTTTCCATACAGAGCTATACATTTTTGCTATTTGGGCTTGAAGCTAGGAATTCGCTTGTATAAAAGGTTTCAATATCTCTTGAAAATGAAAAGAGTTTGCAAAATTATAAAATAAGACTTTTATAATTTTGATATAGTTATTGGATTCGTCCAATTTGAACACATGGACAAGCATATATACCATAAAAACCATAAAAAGAAAAGTTTAATGGCATTTCGGCTCATACAGAGAGACCTGGCAAAAACATATATAGACTTGGCAATTCTTTCTAATCAAGAATATATATGCTATATATCGACTCATCGGCTCGCAGTTCATAACAATTGCAAAATACCCTATACAAGGGCATATCAACACTGCCATCAACACCGACGAAACAACGTTTTGTTCACTTGCCTGCGAAAATGACCAAGCGCTCCGCTGACCCATCCGGCAAAGCACGTTGGTGCGAGATTCATTTGCCCAAGCTAAAAAAATGAAAACCATAAATACTATAAATACTATGTAATACAATATATCAATAACAAAAAACAAATGTTTAGTTAATAATATTAATCTCTCAAATATAATAGTTAAATTGACTATAAAAGTTTTCAATATGAAGAGTTTGAAAAATACTTTATTAATAACATTGTTGTAGTTTGTGCACTTAATTTTTTTTTAAATGAATCCCAAAAAATATGGAAAGCTATGACAATTGAGCTTGTCCTTCATGAATTCATCACACTGTGCAGCAATACGCAGCGAACGTAAATCATCTGTGCGTTGTTTGTTTTCATACCCTGCACTCAAAGGCTTAAAGAGGGTGCATAACATAGCATATATGCATACGGCTATGGCCAAGTGTATAAATGTGCAATGGTAAACCAAACACAGTGAAGCGTATGCTATTTTCGAACAGTCCAAGGACTTTTTAAGTTGCACTAATGAACATTTTCGCATGAATTCTACTATACTTAGTACAATATACATTAATTTAATTTACATTTGAAAGCCAGCTGTCGTTTTTTTTGGAAAAACTACTTGAATAGTCCTTGTAGAGAAACCTTACTGTATGCTAAAGTAGAAACAAATGCTTTATTTATAGACTTCAATTTGTGAGTAAACAGGAGAAGTTTATGGACAAAAAATTTTTAAGCTTATGAGCTTTTTCACAGTTCACTGCTCTTGCGGTCAGAGCTTTTTCAACTGATGCAGTGCAAAAGCATACGTTTCACTAATACATTTGCATATACACACACAGACACACCCACATTTGTATACACAAGATATCTTTGAGTTCATAGAGCATTTGTAGGTCGAGTTGATCCATTTGTATGTTGCTTGTTCTTTGTTTTCAATTAGAAGTGAACCCAGGTGTGTTTAATTATATCTACTGCCCCGGCCAGGTGGTTCGAACCCCGACCTCTGGCTTTGTAATGCGGTCAACTGTTGCCTTCCCTGCCTCCACCTCTGCCTGCACCTCCCCCCGCAGTCATAAATCAAATACCTTTCCGCAATGAAAACTCACAGGCTTCACTCACGTTGACGTTTCACACAATTTTCGAAGAATAGCAAACTAGGGGTAAGGCTTACAAAAGCTGAAAATCATAGAAGGAGGTGGCCTGATATCTAAGTTCTGGTTCTTAGCTTGTGGCTTCCTTTGCTAGTGCCATTTGACTTGGCTTGACATATTTCTAATTGTTGTTTCTACAAGTTGTTATACAAAATATTTGTTACATGTTCTTAGTGGAAAAACTTTAATTGAATTCATATAAGCAATTGGAATCGAAAATGAATGTAAATGTTACTTTCTCTGCTATAAAGCTCTGTTATATCGCTCTTTTACATCGGTCTGTTTTATAACAATGCTAAAGCTATGTTAATGGAAACGCATGCTTTTTTTTGTTATACACTATTTTTTCATAGTAATATAAACTTAAGTCAAGATCAGACATACATATATATGTACATGTGTATATATACTGAGATGCTTATATAGCTTATGCACTCACAAGGAAAACATTCGATAACCCAAAAGCAGATTAGAGGTTTTTTTCTGGCGATTACTCTTTCGATTTCAAATGCGATAGCGATAACGATAATGATAGTGATTACTTGCAATTCAAGCGACAGTGACATCGGCAGCCGGCGGCGGGCAACGGGCAACTGGCTAAAGGCAATCAAAATACAACTTGGCTGCTTAGTCGCGGAGCAGCGCATTAGCATTATAGTGGAAGCTGCAGTGAGAAAGCTCAAATGTAATAGAACGACCTTAAAATACCCTAGACAGTAGAATAATTTTGATTGTGAGAAAAATAATAAGTCGAATAACTTGATCAGATTGTGGATTATGTGTATTAGAGTAAGCCAATAACTGATGTATTTGATTTTGCGTTAATACTTGAAACTTTTTGCCTATATAATCCTGACTTGGAATAGTAATGCTTTAGCTAACACTCTCAATGACCGGATCATAATACCCTCTACCTGGCTATAAAAATTGATATGCGAAATGTGATAATGACGAGAGCAGCGACAATGACAGTTTTAAATGGCAGCAGCACAACAACAGCAATGCTTTTGATATTTGGACTTTAGCAGCCATAATGTAAAGTAAAGGAAGAAGAGTATCAGCTACAACAAGAACCACAATAGACGACGCTATTCTTCTTATGCTTTGTAACACTGACAGACGCGACGGCTACAATCCAAGCTTTTCTATTGACTGTCTTTCGCTCTGCCGCTCTCTCTCAATCTCCCTCTCTCTCTGTCTTGGGCTCTCTCTTCGCTGCAGTCACAAATTATGACAATGCGAACTAGCAAAAATTAAATAAATACCACAACAACAATAGACAAGGCGCGTTATTGCAATTCCAACAAAAGCGTAGGCAAGCGACAGCGCAGTCGACGTAACTGTTGACGTCGCAGTCGACGTGTACTTTGACGCGCACTCGACTTGAAGTCTGAGCGAATTCAAGCGAATCTTGTTCTGCTCCGTACGCAAAGTGATGAAGAGCATATGCATTTTGTAAGCTTTATTTATACGGTTATATGTGTAAATTTACGTATATATGTAAATGTATGTATGTATATTCTTACATATCCTTTACATAAAAACAGTCGTAAGATTCTTTTGTGCCTTTGAGCTTGAAACCCACTACATTCATATTGAGACAGTTATAAGGTGTTCTACAGAATGTAGAGTATTTTGCTGTAGATTACGTAGAGTCTCTCGTTGCTTTGTTAATGCTGCACTCGTATTGAGTTTTAGCGGTAGGCGCTTGACTCATAAAATGTGGAGAAAGGAAAGGAATTATGATGCAATAGCCAGGACTCGAATACATAACAGTCGCATAGAAAGGTTGATATTTAATAAAATTATTTATAAAGTAAGTCGACTACAGGTTACCTTTCACTTATTAATTCAAAATGCATAAGCCTATTCATATACTTACATATGTATGTATATATGAATAATGATAGTATCATATGTATTCAAAGCTCGATTCGTCATCAGAATCAATTTCATTATTATAGAGACATTAAATTTGATACTTTGAATCTCATTTAGATTATTTATATTGTTTATTGCAGTTCTAGCTTAGCTTACAATCACAATTTTGAATACAAAATGAATTTATACTCAGTTCGCTTCCATGTTGCCTTTAATCACAATAAGCTTCCCTCATCTAGTATTTATTTTATTTATTTCAAAATAAGAAATATCTTTTTTTTTCTTTTTTGCTTCAAAATAATCCTACTTTCAATAAAAACAGTTTCGAGTAGTTTTCAAATATTTAACATCTTCGAATAAACGCGTCCATCATGTTCACTTCCTTATTGGATGACATTTAGAAAATGGGTTATTCATGTGGCTCTGCTGATTGCAAATACAAAGTAAGTACAGGGTATCTTTGAGGTGTTTATTCATCTTTATTATACCCTTGCAAAAGGGGTATATTAATTTTGGTCAAAAGTTTGCAAAGCACGGAAGGAAGCATCTCCGACCAAACAAAGTATATATATTCTTGATCAGCACGACGAGCAGAGTTGATATAGGGATGTCCGTCTGTCTGTCTGTCTGTTTGTCTGTTTGCCAGTCTGTCTGTCTGTCCGTCTGTCTAGATCACCGCAATCTCCTCCGAGACTATTGAAGCTACAGAGCTAAAATTTTGCACATTCGCTCAAATCTGCCGCAGGCATTGTGTATCCCCGAATTATCCGGATGGGACCACCATATCTTATGGGTCACATATGACAGCTCGCTTTTAAGAAATTTTTTAGTGAGATAACTTCGGCGCTATTGAAGGCTAATACTTAAAATTTGGAATATATATAGATATAGAATATATGTATAGCTACGCTTATTGGGGGTGTGGGAAATCGGGTAAAACTAAATCTTCTACAGTTTTAGAGCTAGTACATCATAATTTGGAAAGTAATATACTTTTGTCCTCCCCTTCTGATAAATCCTAAAGTTATATATCCACGCATACTAGAGGCGTAGAAAGTCGCGAAAGTCTATATAGTGCTTAACATAAATCCTCCAATGTATTGGACGCTGTTAGAGCCAGAGACTTGAAACCTCAAATATATATTTCTAACAACCACTCCTAGAAGAAGAGATGTAACATATGTATTTTCGCCAATTAGGGGCGTGGCAAAGTGGGAAAAACTGTATATGATACAATTTTACATTAAGAGCCCCAAAAGACAACCACGTTAAAATTGACCGTTTCGATAAAATTATTAAAAATTCATATATATCCGCCCCTTTGGGGCGTGGAAAATCGGAGTAAACTCTATATTTCAAAGTTTTATAGCTACAGCAAAATTCAGTAAAAATCAGCAAATCGGTAAAAACTAAATATTCTACAAATTCACAGGTAGAGATCCAAACGTTTTCAAATACTTCAATGTTGTTCTCGTTCTAACCTCTTCTTGACAAATCAGAGAAAACTATATCTATATCCTTTACAATTGCTAGGGTATTACCGAACTTCGGCATGACTGAAGTTAGCCCATCCCTCTAGTTTTTATACCCTGAACCCATTGAAAATGGGAAATATAAAGGAGGCTTGGCAGACCGCATAAAATGTATATATTCTTGATGAGAACGACGAGAGTCAATTTAGCCCTATCCGTCTGTCTGCCTGTCTGTCTGTCTGTCTGTCTGTATGTATGAATGCGTCGATCTCAGAACTTATAAGAGCTAAAGAATTTTACTCGAAGGTCCTTCTATACAGAGCGCATATCAAGTTTCAATGATTAAAACCGTCATCAAGATTTATTTTTTTAAACATATCTTTTACATCATTAAACCTACAGTTACCAAATTTTGTAAATAAAATACAATATCGGTTTTTTTATGTTTTATTCAAAAATAAGTTTATTGAAGTCGCAACTCCATTTTTTTACATTTTTTAGACAAACCCGTAATTTCAATAAGATCAAAGCATTCTATGCTATCCGTTCAGTAACACAGGAGTTATTAAAGAAAACATTTTGTCAATTGGCAAAATCATGCGGCAGCAGCGCCAAGCGCCTAGCATTTTCTCTATACGTGTGCACACATACATTCAAATCAATTATGCAGTAATCGGCGCGCGTGCTTGCGTGTGCATGTGAATATGTAGGCGTGTGTATTTGCGCGCAGAGGTCAATATGTATAGATAAAAGATGTAAGGTAGGTTGTTTAAAACATCATCTCCGAGAGCGTTCTTACTTGCTTTATTTATGTTCGTTCACCAGGTGAAACAGTAATTACGTCCATCTATCCATTCATTCTTCCATTCTCGTTGCTATTGAAGCTAGAAAAGTGATATTTTGATTTTAGAATCGTGATAGTCACCCCGTCTATAAAGTTATAAAATTTCCAACTGGGATCATGGCAAATCGTAAATTATTATCTATATTATATCCTTTATATACAAATATACATTTTTTGTAGCTACGTTAATTGGGGCATGGCAAATCGAAAAAACTATGTGATTCACAGTTTTGGGGATAGGATTAGTACATAAGTTTTGCGAGAGGATGACTTTTGCCCTCATTTGCAGACCCATTATATATAAATTTATATAATATTATATTATCTAATATTTTATTATTATGTTATATACTTAAATACATTCTTCTGTTTTTTATAGCATGAACAAGTATTGTGCAGTCGGTGCCGCCCGACTGCAACGTTCTTACCTGTTTTAGCTGCATTTTAAGCAAGCACTTTGTATTTATTTACACTCTGCTGTATGCTGTTTCTTAATGTTAAGCACAAACTGCTACACACACTTACACACACACACGCATACATATACACGCAAGGACGCACTCACATAATCAAACTGATCGCCATTTGTAAATTTTTCGCATGCACTACGATTAAGACGCACTTCCCATTGCCACATCCTGCCATTCGTCCTGTCGTCCTTTTGCTGCCTCGTCAAATTGCAGCTGCATTTGCTGGCTTCCGCCTTGAGAGCAGCTGCCTCGCTGTCTCTATGCTGCTCACCTGCCCGGATGGCCACCTGATTTCTTTTGAGTCTCTTTGGCAACCATGTGCTGCTGCATCTATTTTTCTTATTATTCGTCCTTGCTGCTGTCGCATTGTTCGCTACAGGACAAAGAGACACCTTAGTTGCGCAAATGAACCGGTAAATTCAGTGAGTGCTGGACTGGTCGGGTCGGATTGACCCCCAATTGGCAGGTTGTTGTTGGCAACAGCTGCAACTCAATTACCCAGCCCGGCAATTGGTTGACTGGCAGCCCGTCTACTGTCTCCTCAACCATCTCCTCCCTCCTCCGATTTAGCATTGAAATTCAACAGGATGCGCAAGGAATTCGAGAAAAGGAAGTTCGTGCACTTAGCGAAGTCCTGCTCAAGCGAATGGCGGTCAAATTGAAGCATTTTAAATAAATTTACACCACTCTCGTGGAGTATACATAACTAGCAGATACTCTGCAGACAATGAAGTTGGCAATTCTAATACAATCCATAATTTTTATATAGATAATTTTATTGAAACTTTTCTTTAGTTCATGAACAGCTGAACAGCTGAACTTGTTCAGTTTTCGATCGTTTGTCACTCGTAATGTCCAGTTATTCTGCAGCTTATGAGCAGCTGAACCAACCTAATTGTTTATGAACGATTGTATAACTGAGCAGAAAGTATCGATTAGATCATGCATTTACTGATCAGTTCCGTTGATCATATTAATGACATAAATTGAACTAGCTCTGAACGAAACGACAAAGTATAAAGTCGAAGTCGTTCCTACTAATTTACTTCTTCCTCTTTCCATTTATCAAATATCTGATCATGAAGTATCTAATCTTAAAGGAATTAATTTTGAGATGAAATAAAACAGCTAGTTTGTTTTTTTAGAAATTTTCTTTATCAGCTGGCCTATATAGCTCTATATTTCTTTTTATTTCTAGGCATTCTTTTGTATCCGTTCACTTGATTTTTTTATACTCGTTCACGAAGTGAAAGAGTATATTGAATATTTGTCTGTAAGAAGCTAGGGACTGAAATCGCAACTTATACCCGCGTGAGATCAAGGTTAACTGTTTTCCTGATAGACCTACTGGAGGGTGGCAGATTTGGACATACCACAACGCAGACCAAAACGCAGCTATTCTATATTGCAGTATAAGAACTGAAATTTGGAATACAAATTCGTGCCACAACAAGATATGGTGTATATATCTACTCCCATTAGAGGTTGGTTTTTGTTCCCGCCCAGTAGGGAGTGGTAAATCGGGAATTCCCATATCTCTAACTAAAATAATCTTATTTTCGTTAATATGGACGTCTAAGAATGGGGATTCGGAATATATACTCGTGTATTAAGTTTAGTTGTATTTTCTCCGTGAACGAGTATATGCAGTCGGTTTCGCCCTACTGTAACGTTCTTAGTTGTTTTCTTTTTAGCTTTTTATTGATATTTTGTTGGTCTGGAGGCACTGGCGCTCAGCTTTTTATGACTCCTCGTTTGCCAACACTTTTTTGTTTACATATTCAAAAAGGAAATCTCGCCAGGTGGTCCACTAAAAGATACCCCGTTGTGAACTAGTTTTCCAGAACTAGATTCTGTGTATACTATGAAATCATATTAAACCAATTTCAGATTATCTATTTCGCATATTCTCTATCGCTTCATAGTTGCCAGACGTGCCTATACGCCCTGTTACTCACATAAGCACGAAGTTAATATACCCTTTCTCAAGCACTTACACATAAGTACAGGGTATCGAAATGCCGTTGCTTTGCTTTTGTTTACACTTGCATTTCTTAAGATTTAATGGGCAGGCGCCAAAAATGTTTTTTTGCATTTGCAAAAGGCGCTAAATCAAATAAGATGACAGCGTATACCCTCTACCGTAATGCAACAAAGTTGTTAAGCCAACAACTTTAACAGCACTTCACTCTTCCCTTCGCCCCCTCCCAGCCTCCTCATAAATCCCAACCCAGTAAAAAAACTTTTAATTACTTTGCAGCAAATAAACATAAACAAAATTGAGTAAAAATTGTTTTATGGTCGCTCTTTGCTCGTTTCGTTTTTGTTGTTGTTGCAACAGATTTTATATTTCTATAGATAATATATATATATATATATATATATATATATATATATATGTATATATATATAATCTTTGATGAATTACCCCCCATTTGGCATTCAGCTGTTAACTTTCACCTCGTTTCGGCCAAAGGCCAAATTGTTTCAAAGTCATAAAATTATATTTATAAATATTTATTAATAGATATCTTTTGATAACATGTATATAACATATATATATATGTACCTTATATATATATATATATATATATATATATATATGTATGTAATCTCTGATAAATGTTTTCTAACTTTTTACAAGCTGAGTCACTCTCAAAGCTAAATGTTATCCGGCTTTAGAACCTCTCAAGCTGTGACCCTGAAAAATTAATTTGTCTTGACATTAAGATGTCAGAGGATAGGTATATTGGGTAGCGGATATGAACGACTAGCATATATATGCGATGATTAAACTCTTCGACTTCCAAAGCAGAAAAGAGGAACATTGTTTCAAACGGACTAAGTGACATTTCTGAAAAACTATATACCCTATTTATGCTCTGTGCGCAGGGTATATGAAGTAAGCTAGAAAAATGCAATAGAAATACTCTCTAGTACATAGCTTATTTATAATATGCATGTTAAATAATTTGTAGCTTATACACCCTCTGATATTAGGCTTACAGGGTATTGTCTAACTCTATAGCATGTGCGATAATGCACTCAAGAAATGGCCTACTTTGTGAGGCAAGAAATGACATTATCACATACACTTAAAACTACAGGGTATTATGGAAGATAAACGTTAAATAAACGCTGCACAGAGATACAGTTTTGCGACTTCTTGTCAGCCAAGAATGGAATTTATAGTAGAAAAAAAAACATATACCATCTGCCTAGGAATGATTGGGTATATGCGAAGTGTGCACACGTAAGCAAAAAAAAACATAGAATACTCATTTCCAGAGTGCCTGCAAACAAAGCAAAGGAAACACAAGAAAATAATAATTTAATTTATATATCAAATGCCATAAGAGAAAAAGAAATCAAACAATAAAAGAAAACACTAACAAATGAGATAGGACCAATTGATCAACAAAAATTAAAAGCGATTGTTATAGGGTATATTCGGGGCTTGCTTGTAAGACTTCCAAATCAAAATTGCAATTAATTTGATGTTCATTTCTATGATTATTCAACAATTCGGGACCCTTTTAGCCAACCGAGCTCGACGGACTTTGATGCCAGCCTGCGAACAGGTGAGGGAGGTCGGTCAGGTGTGTAAATTGAGCTTGGAATGGGGTGTAAATTGTGTTAGGTTAGAGGCGGTTCAATTAAATTGATGGTCAAAAATTTCATTTGGTGTCACAACGACGTGTGTGTTGCCATGTGCCCCCCTCCCTCTTTAATTAAGCTAAGAGCTCTGTTCACAAAGAGAGCGCGTTAGAGAGTGAGGGAGCGTGGTGCTGTAACGATTAGCAGTAATGTGAACAAAGTGCAGCTCATGTTGTCCAGACAACAGGACAGAACAAAAGATGAATTTTTACAAAAATGAAATGATTCGAGTTTTTGACTTTAATTCAATTTAGAATCAATTCAATTTGCAATTGCCCAACAATTGGGGCAAGTCAATTGACAAGTTGTTAAAAATAAATTAAATATTTAAAATGGAAACCGTTTAATCAGCGATTCGACAATGCAAACGGACGCGGCCTCAACTTTTGAACCTTTTAGTCTAATGCATGTTGCATGTGGTATGTGGCATATGGCATGTGGGATTTGCCATACAAGAGCCTTGTGCTACACACACACACACACACACACACACAAACACACAGACACCACCTTGAGCTTTAAAAGTGTGTCAAAAGGGTCTTTTCGACTTCCCTCCTTTTTGATTGCACACTGACAGAAACTCTATAAATATTTAAGCACACTTATCGGCTTATTTGTTATTAAATATTAACGCTATTTTGCGAAATGCACCAATGTTAAAACATACTAATTTTCACAGTAAATTGGTTAACATTATTTGTGAAGAGTTGACTAGAGTGAACTACAGCTGTGCTCGACATCTTGATGCTTAGATATCTTGCAAGCATCCATTGAATTCTCTAGAAATGCACAATATCGAAAGAACGGGAAAGTATATTTATAAAGCTTCTAAAGCTCGTGGGCAGTTCCTTTATATCCATATAACTTCCAGCTCTGACTCTTTTTCCTATCCTTACTTATTTGAGAACTGCATTTTGTTCAGTTTTCAAATTACATTTCGATTAAAATAATTCTCAAGTTTTTCAATGTTGAGATCTTCAGGCCCATTGAAATTGGGAATATAATTTTGATTAGGATTATTATCAGAGTTGATCAAGCAATAATGTGTATGCCCCTCTGTCCACTATGGGTAAACGTGTCGATATGGGAACTTATTAGCTGAACAGATCAAGCTTCTTTTAATTAATCTTTAATTTTCCGTTTCTATGTAATCAACTAAAAAGATGAGTGTTCAGTTTTTTGTAGTGTATCTCGTACGTTCGTATAAATATATATACATTGCTCACCGATTACGGATTTTACACCATGAACCCATTCAAAATGGGAAAACAGGGCTTCAAGGTTTTGCAAAGTGTATGTAGCAAGCAGAAGGAGGATTGGCAGACCGCATAAAATAAATATATTCTTGATCAGTACAACGAGATGAGTCGATTCAGCCCTTTCCGCCTGTTCTTCCGTCCGTATGTATGAACGCGTCAATCTCAGAACCTTTGTATAAGAGCTAGAGACTTGAATAATCATGTCAAATGTCAAAACTTTATCGAGATTCTTTTTTCTGATCATCTTTTACATATTTTTAGCTACAGTCACAAAATTTTTCATTGAGCTTTTTGTAAGTAAAATAGAATTTTGATTTTTCTTTTATTTTGGATACCGGGTCCACATTTTACAAAATCAATGTATTCAAAAATCAATATACTAAAGTCGCAATTAAATTTTTTTTAAAATTTTTTGGCAAAACCAGATTTTTAATTAAATAAAAGCATTCAATGCTGAAAATTTCATCAAAATCCGTTAAGTAATACAGAAATTATGGCAGAAAATATTGTGTCAATTGACAAAAGCACGCGGCAGCCAGTGCCAATACGTGTGCACACAGTCTATACGTGTGCACGCACACATTCAAATATGTGCATTCTTCTTTGAATTTTATTTGTTACATCGCAATTTCACTTTAATTATACTTCTCGCCACTGCTACTTTAGTGGCGTCTTTGTCACTGAGATCATTATGAAGAGTGTGGTGGTATAGCTAGTTCGGGCCCGCTACGGACAAATATTCTTTTTCACCTAGAAATTTGTGTACCCTGAACCCATTGAAAATGGGATTTCAGGGTATAATGGTTTTGTATCAATGTATGTAATAGGCAGAAGGAGTTGTGGCAAACCCCATAAAGTATATATATTCTTGATTAGGACGACAAGCTGAGTCGTTCTAGGCATGCCCGTCTGTCCGTCCGTATGAACGCAGTGTTCTCGTAAGCCACAAAAGCTAGAGATTTGAAATTTGAAAATATATTTTTGTACAAGATTTTTTTATTTCGATAACTCATCATATTTCCTTATTATCGATAACAATCGATATTTTGGCTTTTAAGCTACAACTTAAAGACCATAATAGCTAGAGATACCATATTGACTATGTAGGTTTCTGTGATGAAAATACAGATAATAAATATTTTAAATTTTCCCCCATTAGCCCCAAAAGTGGAAAAAACTTAGTCCAAATACTAGGGAGTTGGGATTTCGCATATATACACCTTTGGATGTCAATATTATGTCCTGAAAATTTCATTCACAAAGTACATCTAGAACCGAAGTTATTTAACAATCAATTTCAAAGCTGCCCAGAGTGCAGCCCAAGCGCAGCCGCATGTGTGCATGTGTGTGTGCGCTCATATGTTAATATGTATAGATAAAAGATGAAGAAACACACCATCTCGGACTTGGTTGGTCGGAGCGTTCTTACTTGTTCTTAAATTGTTCTTGTATAAAACACTATAGATATATGTATATATAGTTGTATATATTATAATTCATTACAGTTTTGCAGCATGTGGAACCACTGTGCGCCGCCGAATTGTAGCAGCTGAACAGTGGACTAGATTGGAGCTCTGTTCGCATATTCAACAACAATTTTGTGACCCCATCGAAATGTGGCAAATGGACATGCAACAAACAAGAACAACGATAAGGTAACAAGGTGAAAAGTATGACTTGAGCAAGTCATTTAATTGAATTCAGCTGCTGTCTCCAATAAATGTTGAGCGAAAAAGACTTTGAATTTGAATTTCAATTATTTATAACTGCAATTAGGTGGGCATTACGAAAATTGGCGCAACTTTTTGTGGCAGCCAACAAACTGCTGACAAAACAAACAGTCAAAGTGAAAACTTTGTATGCGACATCGACTTGCCGCAAGCTGAACACGTAACGCGCAATTAGGGAAGACTAAAAAGTGTAGGAGGCGTTGGAGGTGTGGGGAGGCGTGGTGTTGCTTTCGACTAGCAACAGTGCTTACGAGATGCTCTAAGTTTTGCATTATATCACAAGATGGAGAAAGTGCAAAAAGGAAACACAGAGAGAGGGTGAGGAAAGGGCAAGAAAAAGCTGGAAGGAATCTGATTAAGGTGAGTGCATGGTTATTTAGTGTTCTCCGGGGCTACCAGTCCCCAGCTTCATGGAGCAAAACTGGTAGTATCCTTCCATGGATACGACTTCTGACCAGAGGAGTGATCTGGTGCCACGGGTGTAGAGAACACAGAGACGGTCTCGACTCTGTGCTCTCTGCACATTTGTTGGGGACAATAGCTAGCCGCCTAGCAGTTTGATCATTGATCAACTAATAATACCGCTGTTTGCGGAAGAGAAAGGAATAGAGCTCGCTCCTCACAGTGAGAAAACCATGTCCATGATCATGGTGTATACTGTTCCATCTGTATTTGATGTATATCATTCGCATGCTATTCCAAGCAGCAATTGTCTAAAAATTTCGTGGGCCACCAACCCGTAACTGTTTTGAAGTTAGAATTGGGTAGTACCCTTCTGGTACGAGGCCTGACCGGAGGCTTTCTTTCCGCTACCACGGGTAATCAGGAGCCCACGGAACTTGTTTCCGCCCTGGTTAATGGTTGCGGCCCTTCGGGAAGTAACGTGGGGGCTGTGGTTTAACACCCAAATGCGGGTAGAGATTGTTTCTCGGAGTGGCGTTGCGCTATACAACCGGGTGCCGTTATCCTTACAGCGGCAGAGGCTTAGATTGTCCTCCCTCCAAACCAAGGTGGAATATACGACCAAAACAGTAGTATATTGGTACAATTGGTACCTGCGGAATTGATGTTACAAGGGGGCGCTGATTGACGCACAAATTAATCCAGTAAGTTGCCTACCGTGAGATTAAGCCATCGTGGCAGGTGCTCACGTAAAACCTTAGACTTTCATACCTATTATAAATTCCTTGACTATGATGAATTGAATTAGTGCGAATGCATGTAAAGATTAAACATAATTATAATGCAGCACATGACCAAATTGCCAACTCAAAGCGGTCGCAGCTCTTGATGAGTGCATTATGATGAGTGCACTCACGGATTCGCACTCACGTTAGTATTCGTTATGCGTTACTCTGTTCACTACCCAACCAGCTGCAGTTTCCATATTCCATTTCCCACTCTCCATGCTCTAGCTGTGAACACTCATTACACACGAATTTTCACATTGCTCGAATTAGATCTAGTATTCAATTTCGTTGGCTGACCCAAATCTGAGTATTTACGTAATAGAAAAGTCCTCTTGCAATATCAAATATTTTCATTAACTAAAAATAACATGTAAGAACGCTCTAGTCGGGACTGCCCGACTACGAGATCCCCTGAACCTTTGTTCGAGTTTGCAACAGTAAAACAAAAATTTGCTTTTGAACAAAAAATGTTGACAGCAGCGTGAATTGAACCTGCGACTCCTCGCTTGCAAGCCGCCATCTCTAAGCATAACACCATACTTTTCTTATTGTTCTTAGTGACAAAGACGCCACTAAAGTAGCAGTGGCGAGAATTACAATGCAACTGAAATTGCGATTTAACTAATAAAATTCAAAGAATAATGCACACATTTGCATGCATGTGTGCACACGTATAGACTGTGTGCTTAGTGTGCACTGTACACGTATTGGCGCTCGCCGCCGTGTGCTTTTGTCAATTGACAAAATATTTTGTTAATTTTTATACCCTTGCAAAAAGGGTATATTAATTTTGGTCAGGAGTTTGCAAGAAGGAAGCATTTCCGACCATATAAAGTATATATATTCTTGATCAGCAAGACTAGCTGAGTTGATATAGCCATGTCCGTCTGTCCGTCTGTCTGTCCGTCTGTCTGGATCAACGCAATCTCCTCCGAGACTATAAGAGCTACAGAGCTGAAATTTTGCACATAGGCTGGAATGTGCTGCAGGCATTGTATATCTCGGAATCATCCGGATCGGATGACTATATCCTATAGCTCTCATAGGACAGATCGGTTTTAAGAAATGTTTTAGTCGGGTAACTTCGACGTTATTAAAGTCAGAGACTTGAACTTCGGAATATATACTCCTGAGTTGCACCCAAATACAAAAAGATATAGAATATATATCTCCGCCTTTTGGGGGCGTGGCAAATCGGAAAAACTATATCTTCTACAGTTTTGAAGCTAGAGCATCCAAATTTGGAAAGTAATATACTTTTGGCCTCCCCTTCAGATTGATCAAAAAATTATATATCCACGCCTACTTGGGGCGTGGCAAATCGGGAAAGTCTATATAGTGCTCAACATAAATCCTTCAATATTTTGGACGCTGTTAAAGCCAGAGACTTGAAACTTAAAACATATATTTGTATAAACCACCCCTAAAAAAAAACATAAAGAATATATATCTACGCCCATTAGGGGCGTGGCAAATCGGATAAAACTATATCTTCTACAATTTTACACCTAGAGCTCCAAAAATTGACACAGACGTTAGGCTTGACTGTTTCGACAAAATTATGAAAAATTATATATATCCGTCCCTTGGGGGCGTGGCAAATCGGAGAAAACTATATCTTCCAAAGTCTTATAGGTAGAGCTTCAAAATTTGATATATAGGTTACTGTTGCCCTGCTCAATAGATTGCCCAAAAATGATATATATCCAATTGTTGGGGGCGTGGCAAATCAGAAAAAACTGTATCTATATCCTTTGCAATTGCAAGGGTATTACCAAACTTCGGCATGGCCGAAGTTAGCCCATCCCTCTAGTTTTTTATAAAAATTGGTTTTTGTAAAATGTGGAGCCGGTATCCAAAATATCAAGAAATAGAACATGTATTTTATTTACAAAAAGCTAATTGCAAAATTTGGTGACTGCAGCTAAAAAGATGTAAGAGATATGGTCCAAAAACTGAATATTGATAAAGTTTTTAATCGATATCAGTGAAACAGGAAAATTTCCCATTTTCAATGGGTTCAGGCTATAAAATTCAGCAAATCCCTAATGAAGCTAAATGGAGATATTAAATTGAAATGTCCAATAGAGAAATCTCTCACATCCTATTAATTTGTTAAATATCTTCATTGACTAAAACCAGATGATTCGATTTAGATTGATCTCAGATTCAATTGCATCTAAAATGCCCTTATATAACACGGAGAGCAAAAACATTTCCCATATTTCTCAACTACAAATCTCACGATTTATCTTTTATCATGTACAGATCTTGATGATTATGTACATAGGTAATGTACAATTGCCCAATACTCTACTATTTTAGAATTATGGACGCAAAGGGCAAGATATCAAAAAGCTACAATACATATATATGTATCTTTAAGAAGTTACATACCCAAATGTTTGTTATTATTTGTCTTTGAATTTTATTTGTTAAATCGCAATTTCAATGTTTTTAGATTATATTTTTTTTGCATTCATGTTATTATCGTTTTTATCGTTTTTACTTGTTTTTATTTAAATATCTTCAAGTACCAAGTAATAATATCAATTTATATCAATATTAAGAAAATGGAATCAATTGTTGAAAAAAAATTAATCTATAAATACAACACTAATACAGTATATACTATGTATGCTATAGTATTTCAAACTTAAAGTCTCTAGCTGTTGTTGTTGCCGAGATAAAAGCTTTTATGGACAGACAGAAGGACGTCAAGTCGGACCAATTAACATGGCTCGATAGACTCAGGTCGACAGCCTGATCAATATATACATACATATATGTATATACATATATATATTCTTATAAATATACCCCTTTGCAGTTATACAAAAATGTAAGTTGACTTTACTTTGTTAGAGTCCCAACACAAATAATGAAAATTTCATACATAATATTATGTATACATTTCTCCAGAGGGTTACGAATCGGCTTATGCTTGGATATAGAAACTTTTCATAAAGCTGCAATGGACAAGAGCTTCCATTGGCTTGGCTAAAAGCTTGAAAGCGCACAGTGCCTGTCTAACTATGATTGCCAGCTTTTCCACACCGTTAACAGGCATCGCTGCAATCGTGGTGAATTTCTTTGCCCTTAACATTTGCGTCAGTCTTTGATGGCTGATAACCTTTTTTAAATACTCTCAACATAGAGTATTATAATTTAGTAATGAAATATGTAACGCATTTGAGAGCTCAATGAGTGTATGTAAATATATTTGTGGAGTTTCTTCTACAATTAGAATTATTGTAAAATAGAAAGCTGTAGAATTCGAATAATTTTTTTGAGAATCATAAAGTAGAGCGATATTTACAAAATCGTTTTTTTTCACCTTAAAAGAATTTACAAATTTAAAAATACATTCTTTAAATTCTTAAATTTGATTACTTCGGGTGTTACCAATGTCTTGTTAGGTGAAATATGAGTTTTTAAATGATAAGTTGCTTTTTTGTTCTTTGAGTTAACTCAACCAAGCCACATCAAGTTGGGCTACGATATTTATATCTTCATATATATTAACTAGGGTATTCGGTATTCGGCTTGACATAGGCATTGATCTTCTTTCATTGTTTTTTTCCGATTGCGGTTTTTAACTTAATTCACATTGAAGACCATATACTTGTACATATGAATGTACATATGTTTGTATATTTACATATATAATATATACATATACATATAGTATATACATATTGTATAGGTATGTTTAGAGCGATATGCATGGCCGATAAGGCAGAGCCACCTCTTGACTTCATCCGAAAGGCGGGCATCCGTCCAGATCTTGGGCATTGGCGTGTTCTTGGTCAGACTGACCCAAATATTGTGGCGCCCCGCTGATAGGACAGGTCGCAGTGGCAGCAGAGGCAACACTAGCAGTAGCAGTAGTAGTAGCCGCAACAGCAGCAGCAGCAGCAGCATTCGCATTATCTATTGCGTCCAGTAATTAAAATGCTCATCTGAAAGTATTTTTAGACGGGCGGCTATCAACAACGGAAGCCACAATCCAAATCTTTCGGCAACGCAACGCGGCGATTGGTCGTTGCCAGCCGGGCGGCTGGGCGGCTAAAAGGGGGGTTTACTGTATTGTGCTGTGTCGGCGCATGCGCTTAACGAGCGCCTGGCTCAAAAGGCGCCAATGGGAAGGCCGCCAGCTGTGGGTGGCGATTGGGTATCCAACAGGAGCAGGTCGCAACAATTGGCCACCCACTGGCAGCTACTGCCAATCGCCAGGACACAAATTGATCCTGGCAGGACGAGAATATTGAGATATTGATAAATTGATATATTGATATATTGATATATTGATATATTGATATATTGATATATTGATATATTGATATATTGATATATTGATATATTGATATATTGATATATTGATATATTGATATATTGATATATTGATATATTGATATATTGATATATTGATATATTGATATATTGATATATTGATATATTGATATATTGATATATTGATATATTGATATATTGATATATTGATATATTGATATATTGATATATTGATATATTGATATATTGATATATTGATATATTGATATATTGATATATTGATATATTGATATATTGATATATTGATATATTGATATATTGATATATTGATATATTGATATATTGATATATTGATATATTGATATATTGATATATTGATATATTGATATATTGATATATTGATATTATGTCATGAATATATATCTAATATAAATATGTTATGGGATAACTTCGGCGCTATTAATGTCTTATAATTACAATTTGAAATATATACTAGTATATCCCACCCTCATTCGAAAAGATATTATATAGATATTTTACAATTTTGTAATTTTACATCTACAGACCCTAAAAGTCAGTATATCCGCCTCTTTGGGGCGTGGCAAATCGGAGAAAACTATATCTTCCAAAGTTGTACACCTAAAGCCCGAAAATTTGACAGATAGGTTACTGTTGCCCTTATCCATAGATTGACTAAAAATCATATAGATCCGCCTCTTAGGTCCGAAAATCGAAAAAAAAACTATAATTCAATGTTTAATAGTTAGAGCCCCAAAATTTGACATTAAGATTGTTGTTGCCCTAGCCAATAGACTGACCAAAAATTATATATATCTGCATTTTTGGTGGCGGGGCAAATATGTAAAAACTCTATACTATACAAATTTACACCTAGAGATCCAAAATTTTTCATACACGTGTATCTTGAACTCTTCATGGCAAACCAAAGAAAACTATATCCTCTAGAATTGCAAGGGTATTACTAAGCTTTGGCATGGCCGAAGTTTGCCCATCCCTCTAGTTTATATATGATAAAAAACATATTGAATATGTTCCGTTGGCGCCCAATAGCAATACCTTTTACTATGCCTTACTCTATAAAAACAAGTAAAAACGCTCTAGTCGGGACTGCCCGACTACGAGATCCCCTGAACCTTTGTTCGAGTTTGCATTTTTACATACATACAAAAAGATATGAATGCAACAGTAAAACAAAAATTTGTTTTTGAACAAACAAAAATTTGGCAGCAGCGGGACTTGAACCTGCTACACCTCGCTTCCAAGCCGCCATCTCTGACCATAACTCAACGCTCTTCATATTGTTATCAGTGACAGAAACTCCACTAAAGTATCAGCTGCGAGAATTACAATTAAACTGAAATAGCGATTAAAAAAATTCAAAGCAGAATGCACACAGTCGAATGTATGTGTGCACATGTATAGACTATATGCAGATGTATTGGCTCTCGCTGCCGCGATTTTTTGCCGATTGACAAAATGTTTTCTTTAATAACTTCTATGTTTCTAACCGGATATTTATAATATTTTCAGCATTGAATTCTTTTATTTAAAATTCGGTTTCACTTAAAAAATTAAATAAATGAAATTGTGGCTTTAATCATTTTTTTGATAAATTAATTTTGTAAAATGTGGAGCCAAGAGATGTAATCAAAAGGAATCTCGATAACGTTTTAAATCGATATCATTGAAACAGGAAAAAATAATTGAATATCTAAAAGAAACTCGATATGCTCGCTGTATACATGGACCAAGGTGCAAAATTTCAAAATTCAATATTTCCCTAGCTCTTATAGGTTATGAGATCGACGCGTTCATACATACGGACAGACAGATAGACGGACGGACGGACGGACGGACGGACAGACAGACGAACAGGGCTAAATCGACTCAGCTCGTCGCCATGATCAAGAATATATATATACTTTGTGGGGTCTGCACGCCTCCCTCTGCCTGTTACATACTTTTTGCAAAACCATTATACCCTGATTTCCCATTTTCAATGGGTTCAGGGTATAAAAACACACTTACGTTTAGTTTGTTGATATCTTCAGCTACAACTATCTATATCTCTTCCATATGTGGAATGGTTCTGGTCTGGAAAGTGAAATGTTGTTTCATTGTTGAACAATATGAACGTCTTAAAAGAAAACAAAAAAAGAAGAAAGAATTTCACATTCTCCAACTTTTCTCCCACTTGAACTGGCTTGCAATGCTGGCTGCCTTTAATACCTCGTAACTGATAAGCTTAAAGGGGATATGTGTGCACAATATATTTTCTGGTAGCAATTCATTAACATGCAGAACAAATTTCTAATCTTGTCTACGCCAATTGAACTAACTTAAATTAAATATAAATACATTTATATGTCTTTACTATAATTTTATATATTTATACAGATTAGGTAACGAAATAAAGACTGCCTTATCAATTTAAAAAACAGCACATTTTTGGCCTTTATAACTTTGTAGCGAAATTTAAAATTTAGACAGTTGAGCATTTCTTAACACACTATTGTGCATGTGTAAAGGGTGTCTAATAATCGGTATGACAAACTGCTTCTTTCAAAATGCAAACAACTTGAAATCAGAACACAAAAAGTGTTGGAAAATAGACGAAAAACAAAAAGAATTGCACTTATAGCAAATGCAAGCAGCGACGGCAGCGCCATCTACCGATCATAAGATAAATAACAAATCTACACACAACACATCCACACACATGTATTTACATATGTGTGTATGCTTGTATTTATGTACATATACATGTACATCTGGGCATGTAAAACATGCGCTCTATCAGTGGGTGCTGCATTTGGGTTGCCTTTTCGGTTGGTGTTGGCCTCTTCACGCCAATTTATCAGTTGACCTACAGAGCTTCGGCAGCAGCGCAGCGTTAACGTCGACGTCGAGTCGGCAGTGGCGTTGCATTCGTTGCTGTTGTTCCAGTTAAATATGCGCTGCCCGCTCAACTGCAGTTGACAGCGATAAAGTTGAGCCCAGGCCCTCGGGCAGCGTCTGCAAGGTACCCCCGCCTCTCCTTTCCCTTCTCGGCAAACCCATCCCCATCCACAAGCTCATACACACTTTTCGCTCATTTCGCCATAAGGCGAATTTAGTGCAGAGCATCAGCTTTGCATCCTGTTACCGATAAATGTGAAGAGAGCCAGTTGCACAAGCGCGCTGTGCGATAAACGCCGCACAACGCAGCGACGTCAGCAGAGCCACTCGACCAAAGCCACCCACGACACGCATCGCAGCAAAGTGGTACGAATCACACTTCAGCGGCTACCAAAATTATGGTCAAAAATAAACTTTCAAATCGATTACAGTAGTTCCTCGATTCTTGCACATGCTTGATATTTGCATACCTCGATTCGTGTAACAAAGCATTTTTTTCAATTACGTACTTTGTACTTACGACATCTGAAAATGTTATACTCGGTACTTGCGACATTTTTGTCTTGCTCTTCCATGCTGTTTTTGTTTACGTTTCCTCAGACTAAATAAAGTTCAGGGCTTTCCCGTAGTTTAATGCTGCTTTGTATTGAATAATAACTCGGTTCCTGCGACAACCTCGAAACGTGCACCGAACCTGGTTTTCATTACGCGCAACAATCGAGATATCACTGTATAAACTTTTGGCAGCTACATTAACTATAACGTGGAGCCATTAACTAGCTACTAAATATTTTTCTTCATTTTATGGAGAACTTTTCAAATAAAATGTTACCCGATCCAAGCTCTACAGTCCTTAATATTATTACAAAGATGTTCTCATACAAATATTTAGCCGGCATTTTTACGCACATGTGCCACGGTACATAGCGTATGTGTATTTTGGGTCTGTCTGTGTCTGCGCTTATGCTAGCGCTTCGTTCGTCTTCGAGCGCTCGTTCGTGTCGCTCGTGTCGCACGCGTCTTCTACGGTGCAGCGCAGTTCGCGTCAAAGTTCTTCCACTTTAACATTCGGTTGCGCGCCGTTGTACGAGACGGTCGCACAATTTTCGGTGCGTTGGTCTTAGCCTGCGGACAAGAGCGCCAGCGACTGCGATTCGCCTGGCCGCCAGGCTGTCTCTCTCAATTGTTCTTCTTACGCATTCTGTGGTCTTGTTCGAGTGCAATTTTTGACAATAAATCAACTTTTTTTTAAAGTGCTCAAACCCAAGTGTTCAAATTGGATTTTTTTTTCTGGTGTAACGCAGGATAACGCGCGCGCGCTCAGTTTGCAGGATCGCAAAACATTCTGTGCCTTTGGCTACTTTTTCTTTTCTTTTTGCAACATTTTTTTTGTTATTTTCTTTTCTTTTTTTGAGTAAAAAAAAATCGAGTTAGCAACAAAGTGCAAAATTATGAACAAACCAAATGAATTAAATTGAAGGAAACAAAAAAAAGCAAAAACTGAAGCTTAAAACAAAAAGTGGCTGGGAAAAAAATTAATTATAAAGTCGCGCGCGAAACGCAAAACGCAAAGAGCAATAAAAACAAATAACTTCGCGCTGATCAAGGAAAAGTTAAAAAAAAAACTAGAAAGAAAGAAACAAAATAAGAGAACGCAAGAAATAAATTTGTAGGATTCGATCTCTGTTGGGATTTCGAATTTCGTATTTCGAATTTCAGAGCAGCCTCTACTTGAGCTGTGTCACAATTTTATCCCATATTCCTCCCCTTCTTCTTCGTTTTTTTAAACTGTTTTTTCCCTTCAGCCAGCTGGGTTTTCTGGCGAATTCGCGTTTTGATTTAATTTTTTGTTGCACTTTTTGTTTTGCGGCTGCAGCTTTTGGTTTCATGCATGAAACTCCCGGTTTTTCAGTCTTTTTGTTTTGGTCTTTTTATTTTTGTTTTTTGCTGATGCAGCACATTAAATATTTCGCCTGTTCCTGAGCACACTTGCTGAAAATTCGCTTATTTCTCTTGCAGTGCCATAAACATCGTAACCTTTTTCTTTTATTTACAACGTCTAAACTCATCAGACGCAACACCTCGAATACGAACCCTTCAACTGCCCAATACAATTAAATAGTTAAAAATCAACAACAAAATAACCAAATAGCTGCCAAATATCCCGTACACACACACACGCACAAACACGCGCGCGCGCTCACACGCACACAAACACAAACGATGGGATCGACGGGATCCCAAACGGCCGCGACGTTGCGGCAGCGACACGCACTGTCGCTGCTCTGGCGCCTCTTTGCCGTTGTCCTCGTTCTGAACGCCTGCCATGTGCCGCTGCTGAATGCCAAGGTGAGTAGCAAACAAAAAGAGAGGGAGCACAGCTGAGCTAAACGGTTAACCGATTCAACTGCTTAAGGCAATGCTAAAGGATTACAAGAGCACGAACAGCCAACCAGAGTTTCGATTTGTAGCTTAACAGTCCGACTTATGTTAGGCACTTAACATGAGTGATCAACTAATAGGGATACCATTGAAATGTTACAGAGTTAACAGTTTTGCAGAGTTAACGCCTGTTAGACTGCTACTCAGCACATTTTAAGGCTTAAAGTTAACAGCAATTTTAACAGCGTCAATTATCCTGGCAATAATGTAACAGAATAAAATATGCCACTTTATTTGTACATGTTATTTTAACAGAATCAACGAATTACAGAGCCTTAGAACAGAATATACCACAGGTTTTGTACCAGGTTTACGAAACTGTAAAGCAGACAAAACATTTCTGTCTTCAGAACTGAGATAAATTTTCTATAGATCTAATATCTTTGGAACTCAACTCTATTTTAATCTTTTTTAATACTCTGAATGTTTTTGTTGGCTTGTAAAACTGTAATTAGTATACAAACACTTTGATTTCATGATACAGTCATATATTAATGGCATTCCTCTAGCCATAGTGACAGCATCTGGCTATCTCATCTCAATATAATTTCTAGAGAATATATATATATATATAAACACGTATGTACATATAATCGGGCTAGAAGCGTCAAGAATCTTTCTCACATTTCTATACAGCATCCTCACTCACACATAAAGCTCGCATGATCTAGTTTTCTTAATGTGGATGACACAACACGAAATGAACAACAACAACGAACTTGAACTATTTTACAACGCAGATACATAAATATTAAACAAAAAACAAAAAACCGAGCAACAAAAAATGTAAAATAAATAAAAATAATGTGCAAAGCGGGCTCCGAGTGGGGAAACAGTTTCACATATATATATTTATATTTTTTTTATTGTAAACCTTTTGCTGTTTGACCTTTGCTCGCTTGTAACAAATTAATAAAAAACTAATGAAAATGAGATCCATTAAAAAGCCGAAGAAGAAGAAGAAGCAGCAGCAGCAGCACGCACTGCTTATCAGCGAGTGAGCATGCGAGCGAGCGAGAGAGAGCTAGGGCTTCATTATGGTTCCACGAGCAACATGTTAGAACCGCATTTTAGCTACCCTAGCGTACATAGATCTTTTGAACTGAGACCGGATTTTGATTGTGATAATTTTGGAGTACACTTTTTGTCTTTCCATTTTTTTCAATTTAATTAAATGTAGAAAAAAGAAACAACAATTATTTTGTCTGTCAAGCCAAGCTAACTTGGGTCAAGTTTTTTGGGGTTATCAAGCCTAGAGAAAAAATATGAAATGTACAAAATTGGAATTTATTTAAAATTTATTTGGTTGCCAATTTCGATTCGACGAAATGTGAAATTGTAATCTTTTTTATTTATTTAATTTTTTTTTTTAATATTTTGTTTTTTTTTTTGCCAATTATAAGAAGCCACCGATTGTTGCCATCATCTAATTTCTCTATCTACCCGTGTGTGTGAGAGTGCGTGTGTATGGGTGTGTGTGACCATCATAATGAGCTGATAGCTAATGGCTGATAGCGCCTTATCAGCGTGTTAATGACATGTAGTCGAAGAAGTCAACGTTGTCGTCGTCTCGCAATGAAATAATTTCTTAAATTAAAATTTCAATAAAAAAATAAAAACAAAAATAACAATAAGAAAACTGAAAAAAATATGGGGAAAAAAATGGGGGAACAAAAAATGCCAATAGCTACAACTAGCGCCTTATCGGTTCTGCAAAAGGAAAAACATTAAGAAGATGCAGAGCAAAATAAGGTCAGGCCATCGAATGGGGTCAGCAACAAAGAATTATACTTATACATACATACATTCGATATTTATACATACATATATATTTATATGTACATTCAAGCAGTTACATCCGGCGTATGCGTAACATGTTTAAAAAATGCGTATACGCACAGGTTACAACTATGTTAATAACTTAGCAGTAGTGCAATGCTGACGCACTGCTCTAACAGATGGTGTGTAACAGAGTAAGAAATAACCTTCTCTGCTAGGTAAGCCATGTTATATGATCTCTATTAAGAGCTTAACAGTATATCAGTCTAACTGTTATGTGAGTGAGCATAACATTTGTTAAGTCTTTAACTTAAAGCAGGCTAAAAATAGATTAACAGAGCCAAGGATAAATGACTAACAGCTGTTAGCTTAACAGAGTCTTAACAGAGTAATAGTAAATTATTGAGTTATACACATTAATTGAAGTAAAGAAATTTGTATATATATATAGTATTGAGTGCATTAGCTCGCCACCAGGTGCCGCTTTAACATAATGACTCACCGCCAGATGTCGCTTCAAGACAACTTAATATCTGCCGACAATCGTTATACAGGCAACTCAATTAACAATCGTTAGTTAAAAATGTTGCAGTTGGCGCCAGCATCATTTAGCTGCGCAATGCTAATCACAGTCATGAGATACAAATGTATCTACAAATGTATCAGACAATATTTAGCTGGGCATCTGCCATGGAGATACATGCATGTCTATACGTTTGCTATATATGTGGACTGACAGATGTGGCCTGCATGTCATCAGGTTTCGAGTCCGTCCATCTCTCTGTCTGCCTGTCAAAATATTTGCAACGACAGCAAACAGTTGCCACAAGCTTGCAGGCTAGAGCTTGCTTTCATTTGAGTATTTTTTTCTTTTATATGTTTTATATATACACAGAAATTTGTATTCTTTTTGTGTTTTGTTTTGTTTTTGCGCTGAGCAAATCAATTCTTGAGATACATTTCATTTGGCTGCTTTCTTTCGCATGTTTTAGGCTCTTGTTGTAGCTATGCTCAATTGTTTGTTTTTTTAACATATGGACACAAGATGTTGCCACACAGCGCAGCGCATGTGTTGCCATATATGTATATATCTATAGATATATATATGGATGTGTTTTGGCATGTGCGATCTCTTGCAATTTTCCCAGGAATTCAGCAGCAGCAACTGTTGCTGGTGTGTGTCGATCGTAGCAACAGTTGCTGCTACTGCTGTCATTTGCCAAAACGTTAAGCACTGCAGCTCAAGTTCAACAGCAACATCAGCAATTGGCGCATGCATTAGATTTCAGCAAATGGCCAAAACTAACACACTTTAGGGCACCCGCCTCTCCTTCGGCTAAGTGTTGGCTTTGTCAATTCAATTGACTGCAGCCGGCGCTTCCGCCTTGCTTTCTTTACATTAGCCGTGAGGGGAAGAAGCGAGGAGAAGGAAGTAAGATACGAGGGGGAGAAACGAGGAGTGAAGAGAGAGGCGCAACGAGTGAGGAGCGAGGATAGAGAAGAGAGAAAGTTGGAGCTAAGTGCAAGGAGGGACAAGCGACGAGTGAAGAGTGAGAAGCGAGAAGAGGGGAGCGAGCACGCAGCGTCTCATCAGCAATTAGTCAGCCAGTTGCCCTTCTTACCAAAACGGGCCAAAAATGCAGCAGCTAGGAGTCGAATTGGAGTGCAGGGAGGGGCTAAAGCATGCCAGCCGAACAGCTGGCCAACGTCCAACAACTAGCAACAACAAATAAGCAACTGTTATATGCATTTTGTAATAGCCAAGTCTGAAGCAAACATCTATAAATAGGTGGCCAACACACACGCCGCGCCAGATACAAATTCGACGACAAAATACACGAAAACGCATCAAAAAATTCGATGTTTGCCTGTATCTGTATTTGTGTGTAGGGAGCAATCAAAACAAATTTTAAACACGAACGTGGAATGCCCTAACATGCTGTTGCAATTCTTCCTGTTTGCGTCAGTCGTAGACTTGGTCGATTGCTAACCAATAGTTAAATAAAAAGATAGCAACAAGGCCAACACTTGATAGCTAGATTATGATCGATTGTAAAGGTCAACATGTATTTGACTAGATGTCTAACTGCTTATCAATAAGTTGACAAGCACCCCTCTTAAAGTTTACCAGTCGGCTAAACCTAGTGTCAAATATTTGCAACAATTTATTATGTTTCACATTTAATGATCTTTCTGAGAGGCTGTTAAGTTAATTTTTTCTTTTTGCCTACTCTTAATACCTAGCAACTGCATGTCAAATTGTTAAAGTGTAAGTTAGTTGTTGTCTAAGTCGACATGATCATTTGATATAACTTATATGAGCATGTCAAAGTTAACAAACACTTTTAACAAGATGTAAACTTCTGCTAGCTGATGAACTGCATTCAGTAGAAATTCTGTTATAAAAAGCAATGGCTGAACGTGAAGATTGTAAAAAAGACAATTCGAGATAGTTTTAAGATTCAGCAATAAAAGTCTAGCAATATCAATTCTCAATTCAAAGTCTTTTTAATACATGCAGTATGACTTTACGAGATATTTGACCGGACATAAAAAGACAACTGGTAATACATATTGTCTTTAATATTATTGACTATAATATTTCAACTAGTTGCCTAACATCTAGAGATCAAACTTTTTGCAAATGATTCCTCAATTAAACACAATTAGGCTTAACATGAACTTTGACATACACATTGTAAAAAAGTTCGAGCTAAGCCATATTTGTATAAACAATCATAGAGCTATGATTATTCTTTATGATAAATGCAATGAGGGTTAACATGAACTTTCACAGAAACATTAAAAGGCCAATTCGATATTAAAATTGTCTATAAGAGTGTTGACAATAATAATAAAACTGATTGCTATAAACATATTCATGTGTATATATATGTAAGCATATCAGGATATTAATTTGTTTTTGAAGTATCAAGGCTTAACATGAACTTTAACATGAGGATAAAGAGCTGAAATCGCAGCAAATTCCAAAAACCTAATGTCAAAAGATTGCCAATCATTTGGCTAAGATAATATCGTGCACAAGCAAATGCTGGCGTCATTTATTTGGGGCAAATTGTACCAGGACCTTACGTCAATACGTGACGTAAGCCATTATTATCAGTTACGTAATACTTGATTTATCAACCATACTTTGCTGCTGCTATCGCGCTTATCGTCTTGCCATATTCTGGCATGGACTTAGGGTGATTGATACGAGACGTCAACTTCAAGCTGTCAGCTACAGCACTCAAGCATCAAATTGCATTTGAATCTAAAAATATGCATTTTCGCCTGACTAAGATACAGATACAATAGTATCTGTTGCCTTGGCGAACAGCAAACAGCGAACAGCAAACAGCGATCGGTGAGCATTTCCATGGAAAGCGCGTTTGTGTCTGGATCCCAGGGTATGATCCAATTCCTATACACAATTCTATGTATTTTTGCTTAGCAAAATGTCGTATTGCCATAGACTAAACAGAAACGGGGTACGTATCGGACGCCGGCGTTGATTGCACAGTGGTTACAAATAGTGAAAACCAAAAAAAAAAAAACAAATAAAAAACAATTTTCGTTTTTTTGTCGTTCTCGATGTTGTTCTTTTTGCTGATGTTGTTGTTATTATTTTTTGTAATTCAATATTTGTCTGGCACGTCTGCTACAATGAGTGTACCCCACACACATACACACATACATACACTCATACACACTCACACTCTATTTCTACTTATATGAATAATAATTGTTTGGCTTTTGCATTGCGTAAATCTTCAAAATAGAAAAAAAAATTAAAGAAAATAAAACAAAACACTGAAAACAAATGAGGGTACCCTCGCTTACTCTCCCTCTTCCTCTTTCTCCCATCCTCTTTGAGAATGTCGCAATTTTGCCTTTTAGTTATTACAAAATGCAGAAATGAATGAGTCTCATATGCGTTGAGTGGGTGTCCCATCTATTCATCTAGCTATATCTATAGCTATTCGTCTGTCTGTCTATTGTGTCATACTGCCAATGTAATTAACTGAACTTGAATGATGACTAAGTGCCACTGCTCAGCTAGCCGCTACCCTGTAATGTTCAAAAGTGAATTAGTTAGCTCAGGTTAAGTTGGTCTTAATCTTGACTTTTGTGCTGGCAAATCAAATCATCTTTGTAGGACAGTGTTAGTGAATTATATATACATGAAAATCACAAATATATAAAATATGCCCCTTAACCACGGAAAATAGTAACTTGAGGATAGAGCAAAGCTTTTAAAATATACCAAATTCTCAAATTCATAATATCTGTATGCATATTATGTTTTGACTTTTTAAATATTTTGAGAATACGAGACTACAACATCTGAAGTTCGTTAGATAGAACATTAAAAAGAAAATACATTTAAATGCATACTAAATATAAGAGTCCACAGTGTACTAGAAAAAAGTATTAAATAGAAAAATAAAAAAAATGCCATTTCGTAGAACTATGTGTAATAAACATTAACACAAAATGCTATTAGCTATAAAGACTGCTTTCAAATGCATTCAATACCAGAAAATTTTTTCATTTAGCTCAGCCCTAGAATATGCACATCATGAGCATCGTTATCATGATCATCATGATGCCGATGATGATAATTCAGGCGTTTGTATGCATTGATTTGAACTGATATTTCCGATAGTTTCCTTTTGGCGTGACTAGCATGCAGATAAGTAGAACTGGTTCCAGAATTTTATAATTACTTTTTATCTCATTTGTTTCAATCGCAATTTTTGGAGGCCTGCTAGGGTTATTTATAGATATACTCGTCTATGCTTGCGCGTGAACTTCATTCGTCTATAGAAACTTATCTAGATTTAGTATTCAGTTCCTTTCTGTTGGAGCTTGTTTGTAGGCCAATAACGTAAAGCTATGAGAAAGAGAATGCAGAACATGAAATACTCTAGATGTTATAGAGACTATTAAAGGTCTAATACCATTAGTGACTCAACTGAAATACTCTCTGTAAGTGTATAAAAAGATGTTTAGCTGAAAGTTGTTAAGCTGTTATCGAAATTACGGATCAAGCTCAATTTATTAGGCTATGTAGATATTTCGCTTGATTTATGATGCTTGGTTAACATAGTCATTAAAATATATGTTTGATAGTTCGTACTGTTAACAAGCATTGAAAAGGGCAACTGTACTGCATATGTTAAAAGAGCAATGTTAAAAGCAACTATTACAGGCTTAATATTAAGTTCAACTGTTGAAGGGATAAAAACAAAACTCTGAATTTGTAAAACATGTAAAGATAACAGCATTGAAAAACAAGTTTAACAGGCATCTGCTAAAAGCAAATATGTTGTTAAAAGCCTGAAGTTAATATTATGTATATGAAATTTATACAGAATTTACAGAAAAAGTTCGTGTTAACAGCAGCCGTATGTTAAGTTGAGTTTAACAGAAGTGTCATAAGATACCTTTCACAATGCAGACAGCCAAAAGTATTTTCAATTGTTGCAATTGGAGTAAAGAACTTTTTGGGGCTTCTTCTTTGCTTCTCATTGAAACAATTAATTTCCAATTAAAAAATTGAGTCAAAAGCAAAAATTGAGCTACTGTGAATGCCCAAACATAAATCACAATCGATGCAGCTGCCTTTGTTTATTTTTTGTTGCTATTTTTTTAATTTTTTTTGACTTCAGATATGATCAAAAAATTTGTTTTGGGTTGGGACTCGGATCGAGGAATTGGGTGTGGCCTTGCCACCAGCTGCGTCTAGGGGTGACATCAACAGCTGCAGCTCTTCAATATAGTTTAGATATATCTTTATATATATATGTATATATGCGCCAATTTATAATCGCTTTATAAATCTCTCAATATCGCTTTTGGTGGTAAACGAAAACAAATGCCAGACTTCAGTCAAAATGTTGCGCCTGTCACAGCGATCTTTCTATTTCTTTCTCTCTCACTCTTTCGCTCTCTATGTCTGGAGTTTGTTGCATCATCTTTGTGGCAGGCAGGGGTCGAGGCCGACGCTGAGGCGGGAGCTGGGGCTGAGGCCGAGGCTGAGCCTGAGGCTGGTTCTGGGGCCGAGGCTGGAGCTGGGGCATGACGGCTCTGTCAGCGGATTGTATCGAAAATAAAGCATTCCAAATTTAAATGGAAATTGTTCACTCAATTTGAATTAATTGAAGACGCGCGCGCACGCGTTTTAATTGCCAAATCGTTTACATCAATTTTTTAACAACAACAACCCAAATATAAAAAAAAAAAACAAATGAAAACTTAAGCAATTTGCTGTTATTGGTCTTTGGCAGTCAATTAATTTGGTAAACAAAGCATAAAAGCGAAACGAAAAAAAAAAATTCAAACGAGGCAGTAACAAATGCATAATTATGCTAATTAATTAATTTGTTATTGCATAAATTAGTATGATAATAAAAAAAAAAACAGAAAGTAACGCCACAAACAATTGTCGAATAGGCAAATACCGTTCAATACTTTGTTGAAAATGTTAAGTTTCCGTGGACAGTTTTCTTAGCTTTAGCTAACTTAATCGATAAATTTTTCGATTTATGAGAGAAATTTTGTTACAACTTAGAATTTAAACAACTTAGCAACTTAGCAGTAGTTAGCTTGATATATATCGATTCTATTTATATGGAAAATAAATCGATAAATTCTTATTATTGTATATTTAAATTGATTATATAACATATATATGAGTGATCAATATGAATTTGTCTATAATTTAGCTCAGATAGAGCTTAGAACTTAAAGGGGTAATAAACCCTTCTAAGCCTCTGAATATCTACATGAGCTCTATTTGCATCGACTTGATAAAGACTTCAATGAAAAGTTGTCTCTGCCTTAGTTCACGTAGAGATGAGATCTATCTTTTTCTTGACTCTACAGCCTGCTGAGGTAAGCTAGTGTAAAATGCTTTTCGATTTTTCTTTAATAGTTTTTAATGTCAATTTTTGTATTGCTTAAATAAATATTTGCTCTGTTGCCAGCTTAGGCATGCTTTAAAAAGTTATGCTGCTTAGTCAGCTGTTCCCATTGTTGTTGTTGTTGTTACTGCTGCTGTTGTTGTGTTAGTTGTTTTTGTGATATCAATTAAGTGAAAAATGTAAAGCTCTTCACACATACATGTTGGAGCAAAGGAAAGCGCATAGCTGAGCATTGCCAGCCAATTGCAGATAAGATATAACTAACTAATAGAGCACACACACACACACCTATACGCACATCGATGGCTGGCATAGTTTGCTGCTGCTTCTTCCTTATTGCTGTTGTTGTCCATGTGCTCATGTTTTTTTTGTTGCCAAGCTAATGATAAGCGGCCAAACATGACGTGTTGCAGCGGCATTGATAGCCTTCGATCAGTGCTTCTCCAACTGTACACTGACAGAAATTGCTTGGATTAAACAATTCGATTTTCATTCATAGCTCGAATTTCTAATGCATTTATAGTCTTTATATGACCATGACAGTTACTTTACAGCAATAATCTCGTACGTTTAAGGGGCTATAATCATGAAATTTGTTATATGGGCTCTCTCAATAGTCAACACAGATTTGGAATACTCCACATTGAGATACTCTCCCCGAAGTTTGGGAAGAAATAGTATAGCGACGTGCGTAATATGTAAAGTTAGCACATTTTCAGGTATCTCCTAGTCGAGCAGTGCCGACTAGAGCTCACTTACTCGTTATTCTTTGTTCGTGTATCATTTCTGTTAACTTTTCGGCAGATGAATCTTAATTGAATGCATATTTTCTGACATTTGCATGCATTAAGTCGGCATTTGATTTTGATTTTGATTTGTAATTTCTTGGTCTGAAAATTTTGGAACTTGCTTTTTGATACCCTTGCTGAGGGTATATAGATCTGTTATTGTGATCTGTATCAACGTGGAGTGGATATAGCTTTGATATGTTTCAAGATCAATTCTATATCTATATTTATATATATGGGAAAGCGCATGTATTAACTAATTTTATGTCTTTTTTAAGAACTAAAGGAATTAAGATAGGCTATCGGAACATACCAAGAGTTTCAAAGGATTATCTACGAACATATCTGTTATATTTTATATACTACTATAATATATATTGTCACTTAGAAAAAATCTTTCGAGAAATTCTAATATGTACGAAATGCTGTTTAGTTCTTTAAGATATCTCAACCAAAGTTTGCTCTTTACATGTATGCCAAATCACATCGAATCGTACTTGCATATAATATAGCTTCTATAAGAAGAAAAACTTTTCGAGCGGGCTTGCGTTTTGTTCTTTAGCCCGAATCATATTTTAAAGTATATTTCGTGAAAGATTCGAAACTCAACTTTGGTTCATGATTGTATTGAATCGTTATCTTGGAGGCTAGGTCTGACAGGCTATTTGATATTCGGCTTAACTTCTTCCCTCTTTTTTCATATATATGTATATATAGTATAATAGTTTTTTTTTTGGGTTGGTTTCGGTTCTGGCAACCGGTTTGGCTTATTAAACGCTTAACGACTCGCCACACAATTTATGATTACGGGCGACTCTTCGGAACCAGTTAGTACTAGCAGTAGTTTGCCTTATCACTTGGCTATTTGGAAGGAATAGTTTTGTGGCTTCTTGCGGCTCAGGTGGTGGTGGCCCATCTAAAAATTGACTTATGCGCGCTGACTAAGCGCACAGAAATGCGCTGCTGCCCGTATTTCGATCCGATATATTGTACATATGTATAGTATATATAAATATACTTTAATTCATGGCTGTATTCACGATCGTCGACTCGACTCGACTTGACTCAACTCCACTCGTCATGAAAAGGTGTCAAATGCAATTCACTATGCAGTCAGCATTTCGAATTCGAATTCGAGACACAGCGACTGTTCAGCAAGTTCATTAGCTTCTCTCCGTTTGCAGATTTGCAGTGAGCGAGTGGCGTGACTTGACAATAGATCAAATAGAGCTGATTTCGAAAAAAAAAATTTTAAAGCAAATACCCATGCCCGGTAACAGCTGACACCATAGCGCGATAAACAGTCGAAACTCGCTATAACGAGCAGATAGTATAATTGGGCTTTATAGTTCTTCATTTGAAAACTTTTCATTGTAGTGATATCTTTCACCTTGACCAATAGGGATCAGATATACTCTCTATTTCCTATAAATGACAATTTGAGCTCAGGAAATATAAGATCTAAAAATTTCTTTGATTAAAAGTTTGTCAATTTAATCTTATAAATGAAACTTTTTTAAACGTCATAGGATTTGTTGGTCATATTTCTTAAAAATATTTTGCTACAAGATCGAAACACTATATGTGCTAATATATACTATATGCCTTTTAATATATGAATACATATTTGGAAAATCGTATCAGATCGATCTATTATATCATCTTGTTTCTAGGGATACAATCGCTCCTTTATGTCATACGAGTATTTAAGCTTCGTGGTGGTTTTCTCATATCATTACCTAAGAAACCAATTGATTTCTTAATATAATAAGCCTAGAGAATATCACAAAAGACAAAACCATCAAAACTAAACCAAAAACTTGGCTTGGATCCGATGTGAAGAAGCTGTTAATACATTGTTCGGTAGTTAAGAGGTCTTTAAGCGCTTTCGATTGTTTTCAGTTCGATTGATTGATGGTTTTTTAATTGTACTTCCTAGCCGATAGATATATATGTATATATACATATAGCTGTGTATATATATGTATGTATGTGAACTGGATAGCTTTGTGGTCTTTGATCAAATAAAAACGCTTTCGATCTTTGGCTGAGCTGTGCAAACCTGTTTATTGTATTATTATTGAAGCTTCATTATGTTAATGATCATCATCATCATCATCAAGTAGCTCATTTTGCATTGATTTATGCATTAATAATTCAATTAGCAGCAACTTTTGACTTCTTTCTAAAAAACATTTTGGTATTTTTTAAATAAATTTTTTTTAACCCATCTTTATTTATTTATTTATTTTCAGGTATGTCTCGTATATGCATTAAATACACATATATAGAGATTGGGTAAGTCTCTGTGTGTGTGTATGTGTGTGTTCTGTGTGTATACTGTGCTCTTTAAGCCAGTATAAACAGATAGCTTGACGCTTGAACGCCTCTTTGACTGCCTGCCACGCCCATGGCCCAAGACTATAGTGAGCCAGTTGTTGGTCACCAAATGTGCCCATTAGTTGTCAAAAGTCAAATATTGGTTGTTGTCGATGGACGCGGCAACAGCAACAGCAACAGCAACTCGAGTCTTGACCAAAAGCCAAAACTTGATTTATTTCCTGTGTGTGCGTATCGCAGTTTCAGCTGTTGCTGCTGCTGTTGCTGTCGTTGCTGTTGTCGCTGTTGCTGCTGCTGTTGTTGTTGTTGTTGCTGGCAACAATAAAACGTGCCGCCAAACAAACTTTGAACAACAACAGCAACAGCAACAGCTACTTGACCTTGACGCATGTTGCTGTCCACGCCAATCGACCAGCTTTCCAAAGCTGCACCAAATGCCGAATCTTTAATACACCTTAAACACACACAAACACACCCGCACACCCGCACACACACACACACACACGCACACATACGCAGCATTGTGCACTCAAAACTTTTAACTCTAGCTTAATCAAATTATTGCTATATTTCTGTTGAAAGCTGGAAAACCTCAACCAGTCGTAAGAGAGGGCTAGCAAGTAGCTATTGGCAACAGTGTGCTACTCTACTCATGGTAACAATAACAATAACAGCTAAAAGTTAGTTGAATTGCTCAAGATTCAATCGCAAACTCAAGAACTGTTCTATTTGCCTCGCCCATATATGACAGACATATGCACTTTACTATATATGTATATATGAAATCAAAGATTCTATATTCTGCATGTTACATGCATTTCAGCAAAAGCAACATACTCATTTTTTCACTAGATACAGGGTATGACTGAAAAATTGCACTCAAAACTGTCTTCCATCCGTATTTCGACGTATTTTTGGAATTTGTTGGAAACAAAGAGTTCAATCTCGAACTAAGAAGGCTTCGACGATTTGCATTTGCTTATATTTCTATATTTATATAGAAGCCGTACTATATTTATCCTACTTTCCTTAATCTCTGGTATGCCAAACTTAATGGGGACATGATTAGATTTTTGCCAAGATTAGATAAATATAAAAACATTTTTACTTATACATATACATATATTAGCTTATAAGATAACCAATATAACTGGGTCATTTCTAAGGAATTTGTAGTTTGAGTTCAGGGTTCGGTGTTTGACAGAAACCTTCTTCATCTTCATCTTTTCGACGCGAGCTAAAACATATTTTAGGATGAAAAAGCAGAGAGAAAAACGAAAAACTCGCTAATGAACAAATGTGCATAATTTTTTATTTTTATGACCTAAACAAATGTTGAAATTGTTTTGCAACTTTGGACTCAGAAATCGTTTGGCAGGCATTGTCATCTACTACAAAGCGGTTAAAAAGAGGGGGAGTGGGAGGTGCTGTAGGTGTGGCATGTGCTGGCTGTCACTCATAAGTCGCAGTTGCAGTCGCCGTCGCCGTCGCCGTCGCAGCTTACGTTAATGCAGTTCAAGTGTTAGAAACATAGAAGAAATAACTCATTTACCTCTCCCCTTCCGCCTCTCATTCCCTCTTCCCGTCCTCGTCTCTCTCCCCTCTTCCCCTGCGCCTGGTTAAATGTGCAGCAATGCGCTAAAGAAATCAACAAGCCGCTCAAGTGGCACGCCACGCCCCTTCGCCCGTGTCACTGAGACCCTGTGACAATGACAAGGAGGCCTACAAAGATTTGAGACGATGACAACTGAAGCTGAGGCTTAGACTGGGCCAGAGAGAATGGAAGAGAGGCTGCAGAGCACGGAGACACGAAACAGAGAACGGGGCCAGTAGCTGTGAGGCAAAGTCAGAGGCTAAGGTAGGGATTGAGGGTAGAGGCAGAGACAAGCAGTGGTTCGGCTAAAGACTGAGACAGAGGCTGACACTGGGACAGAGGTAGAGACTAGCGACTAGGTGCTAGGTGATAGGTGCTAGGGGCAGAAGCTGAAGCTGAAGCTGAGACTGGTACAGAGACAGAGTCTCAGGCAGACTGGACTGTAAGCTGTAGGAAGGGGCTGAGCGGCTGGGAGAGGGATAGAGACGGGGCTAGAGGCTAAGCAGAGGCAGAGACAGAGGCAGAGACTAGGTTAGGTGCCAGGTGCAGGCAGAGACAGAGGCAGAGACTAGGTTAGGTGCCAGGTGCAGAAGCAGGGAAGCAGTCGTGGATAAGAGCAGAGGGGCTGACGCTTCGACTGAGGAGACGGAGACTGAGCCATATAGAGGCAGAAACTATAGAGTCAGAAACTGAGACTTGTACCTCTGCCGGACTGGGGCATGTGGCATTAATTGAGGTTGGGACTGAAGCTGGGGCTCCTCTAGTAATTACGTTTACTTGTTGTCAGCTGTTGTTGGTGCTGCTTGTTATTGTTGCTGTTGTTGTCGTCTGTTGTGTAGGTGTAATACCTTTAATAAGCTGGATGACGTTGCATTTTGGCGACAACAACGACGGCGGGCTCGCTGCGGCCTTTGTGCTCTCGAGCTGCCACACTTTAGCCTGTGGCATCTGCAGTCATGAGCTTCATAACGAACCTCATTCTTAACCGTCGCATCTTCAGGTTAGTTTTGTTTGGAGCCAAACAAAATGCGACGCATTGTGTAAAAGCCTGCGGGAATCTTTTTTTTAAAAAACTGCACATTTTGAGACTCTTAGGTTACTTTTCCAGTGGGTCGGAAGGCTAAATAGCAGCAGCATGTAAAATATTCACTTCGTGAGCTCGTGAATTGTTCCCTGCCATATTCATGCCTTCAATGCGTTTTTATTTTTTTCAATTAATGCTGATTATATTGGACAAAATCTTTATTGAACATTTTGACATGCCCAAACATGTTGTTTTCACTGTCTTTTGCATGCTTACCTTTGCAGCTGGGTATTCACTTGATAGTTGGCTATTTACACCCTGTACGCATAGCATGGCTAAAAGGCATAAAAAAGATTATCCTTAAAGTATATAACATGCAAAAGCAGAGCTCTGAATCTGAAATTATATGGTATTTAGATTCGGAGGTTGTTTGGCAGATAGAGAGAAGTATATTGAAGTACAAGAACGAAGCGTTCAGTTAGATAAAGAAACATAGAGATATAGGATTAAGTAAAGTTAGATATGGAGAGATTTTGAGAAAAAGAGGAACAGGGAGAAAGAGAGAATGCAAGAGAGAAAAATGCAAGAGTAAGGGAATTAAACTTTTCTCACATTTATTTTCATTTTCAACTTGAGAAATTTGGGCCTATATCTAGGCTGATATAGGTTGTGTTTGCACAGGGTATCTAGTAGTCGACTACTGCAATGCTTGCGCCATTGGCCAGTTCGTTCGCTTAGCCAAAGGCAACGTGCTTTGCATGTGAGGCCCAAACTGAAATCAAAACCTGAGCCCACTTGATGCGCCAAACACGTCGCAGAAAAAACAAATATAAATAAAAAATAAAAATAGAACTTGAAAAAAATAAAACAACAATTACTTCTGTCGTTGTACGAGCTCGAGTAGTAAGTTCGGCTTGGAAGCGTGGCTTCTTTATGATCTTCGAGTGATCATTAATTTATGCATTTCATATAGCTCACATGATAAACCAATTTCCATGCTGAACGTCTTTTGCTCTCTCAGCTTAATTTTTTTTATGGCTCAAGCCATTTGGTAGGCCCCAAATGTTTTCCATTTGCTTTTTATTTATTTTTAATTTATTTATTTTTTATTTTGTTTTTTTGCAATTTGATTGATTTTGCTGTTGAATTTTCTTGTAGTTTTTTTTTGTTATTTTGGGAATGCGATTAGTTCGGATGAGGTAATATCGGGTAAGGCTAAGCGATAAGCTGGAACTGGGCACAAGTTTATTTCGTATACATATATATATTTTTTTTGCTTAACTCTAAGACGGCTGCATGCGGCACAGGTTTTGGGGCAGAGGGTGTCGAGGCGGGTGTTAGCAAAGGCTGGGTCGTTGGTGCGTGCGATGCGGCGTCAATATTCCTAGATAAGTTTAATCGCTTAGCTGCGTTCGCTACGTCAATATTTAATTTATTGATACGGACCGGGCTCGCAACAGTGTCGCTTACACTGTCCGCGTGGTTGCGACCAACGCATTGACCCTCAACAAAAAGGCCCTGGCTATATATAAATATACATACATTTTTATGTTGATACGTTTATTTGTATATGTGCGCCTGTCAGTCAGACATCTCTGTCAGCATCCAGTAACAATAAGTATGATCGATTGCGACTTGCTGTTTATTCATGACTGTAAATCATATGCAAAAGGCCGACATTTAAGCACTTTGTTTTTCTTCTGCTTTGCAAAGAATTTTCATTAAGTTCTTTTTTCTTGAGAAAATGCAGTAAAATTCTTAAGTTTATGTATTTTTTCAGTATGTTTTTTTGGCATTAGATATTTACTTTGACAATTTCTAGCTTAGGCACGTCAATGTAAAGTGTCATACAACTTACATAAATAATTAGTTGCTGTTAAACAAAACAGTTGTGAGCTCTGTTAATTACTGCTTTGCTCTATGTTATTCTTTGATATTATGTTTAGTTCTCTGGAAATCTGCTAAAATTTAGCTTGTTTTTCATTAGAGCTGAATCTTATATTATGTTATGTAAGGTTGACAAATGTTATGTTAAATTGTGCATGTTGACAAATGTTAATATATCTTCCTTTACTGTTAAATGACACTTGCTGCAATGTTACGCTTGCAATGTTAAAGCATAAAATTTGAGAAAAAGTGAGTTAAATTTCAGTTTTTGGAGAATTCCATATTGAATTACCACACTAGAAAGTTTTTGTTTAACATTCCAGTATATATATATATATATATATATATATATATTCATATGTATGTATATGCATATATGTATAGTCAGTGTACATTGACGTATTCGCAAGTTCAGTCAACTTTTGTTATATTCTGTTCTGGTCAGTGCAGAGATCGTGTTTCGAAATGCATACGCATAGGGTACATATGTTCATATGTGCATATGCATATCGCCAACTTAGTTCGCAGCCATGTTGTATAGTGTTTTGGCCCATGAGGAAGTTGAGCAAACAAAGCATAAAAAAACGAGAGAACAAAATCGTCAACGAAAATAAATAGAAAAATAAAAATAACTTTGCTGTTGGCTATTAAATAATAACTCAACTATGCCTACTTGCGCATTATGTGTACGTGTGTGTATGTGTGTGTGTATGTGAGTGTGTGTGCACACTCAGTCCGGCAGGTAATTAAGTTTAAAGTTGAGACGTTGGCCATAAAGCATAAAAAGCGAGTGAACTGTGTAACAGACAGTCGCAGTCAACGCTAACAGCGCTGACATCCAGTCACGAGTCACTGTTTCAGTCACAATCACTGTGAACAGTCAATAGTCGCCAGACTGACCCACAACGAAGACGCTGACTCGTCGGCGTCGCCGTCGTCTGTGCGTGCCTAATGAGTTGCTGTAATGCTAAACCGCACAGAAATTGCATATAAAATAAGTTTATACACACACACACACATACTCACATACACACACTCACACACACACACATTCACACTCACACACACAGAACAGTCTGACTTTTTACATACGCCCTCCAGCTCCACAGCTCCCGCCCACCCAAGAAAACAGAAAACAGCAACAGCCGCAGATATTTATTTGTCTGTTACTTGAATGCAGCTACAGTGAACATTGACTATATACAAAAATGTTAAAATTAATGTAAGATATTGTCCTGCTAAATGTTACAGTTCTGTTAAATGTTAAATGTTTCGAGCTGGACTTTGATTGAGAGTGAGGAGAAAGCAATTACGAAGCTGAGATTAAAAGTGCAGCGCTTAGAGCGAGTTACACTGTAGCTGTTAGCCTATCTATCTGTCGCGCATGCATGTATGCTTGTCAGTATGTGTGTGTGTTGAGTTGGTAGCTTTGCACGGGCCTAAAACAAATTGCACGCAATTAAACACGCTCCATGCGGCGTCGCACCGACGTCGCGGTCAGCGTTGCAGTTGGCGCCGCAGTCGGCGTCGCAGCTGGCGTCGAAGCCGGCATTTTGGTCGAGCGGTGGCCAATTACGATATGCATCGACAGCGACCGCTGACTAACTGTAAGCCGCTGGCGCCTAGCCGAAAATGTTGGCCGTTTTATAGCTATATAATTTAGCTGTTAACATCTTGATGGCCGAATTGCGGCTGTGTTTGATTAATGGATGGCCAAAAAAAAAATAAGAAACAAGTTACTGCAGACTTGATGACGATGATGATGATGATGATGCACATGGATCGCTGATCGTTGATCAGTGATCACTGTGATCGTTGATCAGCAGTTGAAGTCAAAAGTCAAGTTGCAGTTGTAGCCTTAGCTAATTGCATTTAAGCACTGGGCTAGCTGAATGCGGCCGGAGGCGACGGGCATCATGATTTATGCACTTGCAACAACAACAACAATGATATCATATCGTCTATACTCCATGACATCATCGATTTGCGCTGCCTCCGCTGGCAACTGTGTTGCGAATTTTCCTTGCATTTAATTTTTTATTTGCGATTTTCATTTTATTTTATTTTATTTTTATTATGATGACACAAAATTGTGCACAGTGCATGCTATAAGTTGGCTTGGGAAGTCCCGCTAAATATTATTTACACTACTATTTACTAGAGTGGAAATTTGGAATATAGAAATTTTATACGTTTGCAACACTATTTGCTAGTGTTGAGAGCTGTTGGCTTTCAACAGTAACAGAAATTTTGTGAAAAAAATATCACATAATATTGCTATAAGTGTTGCATGACGCTAAAATAACTGAAATTTGTAATTATGCACAACTTTTTACAACACTGTCGAACAGGAATGGAATGGAAAATATTTAAAGAAAACTATGTATGATTATTCAGTGTTATAAAATACTGAAGTTCAACTATGAGAAATGTTATACTAAAGTTGGCATGCATCATAGAGTGCTTAAAGGCATTAGTCGGTGATAATTACAAGAGCCAAACGCAAAAAGTATTAGATAACGATGAAATTTTAACAGCAGCATGCATATTTCAGTGTTGCCAAGCTTTCTTATTTCGCAAATATTCTCATTTATTTTATCTGACAGAGAAGAAGGAGTGCAGTCAGTGGCAATAAAGAAATATTTGTCATCAATTCAAAGTATCCAGTTGTCAACTTCAGTTGCGTCAACCGAGGGCCAAACAGAGTGCTCAGTCAGAGTGTGTCAGCCAGAGTATGTCATTGGCCATGTTGTTCTGGTTAAACACTTATCAGGCTGTTTGATTTGCGATTGTGACTCAAAACTCTTACAGCTGACAAGTGGCTGTCACCTGTTCAAATATGTGGCATCTCTGACATGGACAATGAGAGAGTTGCATGGCAGCTCTCATGTTCTGTTTCTTATCGGATCGGATAAAGCACCTTCCCTGACTTAAATGCAGTTGTACAAATTTACACAGACTGACTGAAAGTAAAAATACTTGAATAATCTGTCAGATGACCGACCATCTTACATTGTTTGCAACACTGTCTAAGATCTATCCACTGCACGCCTGCTTACTGCTAGGTTACCTCCTCCTGCTCAAGTAGCCGTTAGGTTTTAACTGGAAGTTAAATTAATTCAAGTGCAGTAGCGATTACAGAGCTCATTACAAGTTACGCGTTGTTAAGTTGGCTGCGCCTGCTAAAGCAGCTGTTAACTTTTAAATGTAATGTGTTCAAATGCAATTGTGATTACATAGTTCATGTGTATCGAATTTCATATGGCCAATGATGATTGTGAGCGAGTTGTCGTTGCTATTGTGCTTGCCACATGATAGCGCTGGCTCAAGTGGAGTGGCGCAGCTGAAGCTGCAGTTGCCGCATCTGCAGCAGCAGCTGCTGTTAGTTGTTGCCCTGCCTGCCAAAACTATGGAGTTGCTGTGGTTACAAGGTCGCCTGTCTGGCATTTTGGGCGGCCGCAAAAGGGTTAAAAGGTCAGATTGCTAATTGCGCAACAGACGCAGTAACTGTAGCAGTAGCAGTAACTGTAGTATCAGCAACAGCACTGGTAGCAGCAGTAACAGCAGCAATGGAGCTGGAGCTCCAGCTCGAGCTAGCCAAAGTTTGACAAATTAAAAGTGAAGCACGCCCGGCCGCAAAATTGTTTCACGGCAACCTTTCAACAATTTACACACACACATATATATATATATATTTGTATAAATATGTATATCTATATACATAGTTCCTAGTTGTTGTTGTTGGTCAAATTAAATTTCTGTTAATTTACATGAAGCGAACGCCAGCAGGAACTCTGACTTTGGATTCGGCTATGAACTGAACTTTCACCTCAATGCTGGGCTCGTTTCAAATACCCAATGTTCATATGAGAATATGAAAATAAATGATGTGGGCTATAATATGTAGTTTAAGGTCAATAAAAGTTCATCTAGCTATCGATTGCTCTATTCAGACTCACATATATAAAAACTCACATATGATATTAAGTTATATCGTTTTTTGAGTAAGTCTCGACTACTATGGTAGCTAGAAATTCCAATTTTGATATGCATGCTGTAATATATCATAAAAAGTCATGCACATTTACATAACATCCTCTACATGCCCTTAACTATGTCCTATTTGGCAGAAAGGTTTTGGCAGTGTACAGGGTATGTGCAAGTCAGTGCTGTGCAGTTGGAAGACTTTTACTTCTAGAGGAAACCATCTACTAATTGAGCTCAGATTTCAGGGCAGCCTTAATCGTATTGGGCTCGTCAGGGCCGCGAAGGCTCGAAAGGGCGGGTTACGCTTGCAACTTGTGGCGCCTCATTAGGCCAAAAAATAATTATAAATATACATATATATATTGGGACTAGGCAGAAAGGATGATATCCCTTCACTGCCGTTGATATAGGCTACCATCGATTGCAGCTATGTTAGCTTCATGATATACAATAGTTGTGTAATATTATGGAGGCTGGCTTCGGATGCAAACAAGATTTTACTTCAAAGATACATATCGCAATCTATTGCATTAGGGTACTAGCTAGAACCCTTATGCATATGAAATTATTTGTACAAGTATTTAGAAATAAATGCCAACATATATTCAAACATAATTATCAAGCTATTAGTTTTCCGAAGGTGGGTTTTTGGCGTGCAGAATTTGAATCCGAATCTTGAATAGCTTTTTTACATAATATTTTTGAGGTATCCCAAATTAAAATATATATTTTATCTGACGTACTGAAATATCACTCAATCAATTTATATATTTCCTGCCTAGCTACCTTTATATAGAAAAAAGTCATTTGTTGAAGGGGAGAGATAACAGGAAGCTAGTGTGGAAGAGATGGTATATGGGAGCTAAACAGTTTACTTAGCAGATGATTTGTTTTATGGTTTTCAGATTCAAACTCAGCTCGTCAAAAACTTGATTGTTTGTTACCAAATACTTTTGGTTAGTGTAGTTATAGGACATCATTAGTCTCAAACAATAAACAATATAAATAGCGTAATATTTCTTTAAATATTCAAAGTTAAGCGATTAGAATTTATATAGTTAAGCGATACGATGCATTTTTATAAAATTAGAGCATTTCAGTGACATTTTCTTTGTCTCTTAACTGTTGCATACTTTCAAATGGCTGACAGCTTTTCTACCTCTTCCTCTTCCTATTAAGCGCTGTCAACTGTGCGCAAAAGTAGTTGCATGCAAATCTTAGATGCTGCGGCCCATGAAGTCATTTCTAAAAATATGTATGCAATACTAAGTCAAACATAGGAATGCAACATTTATAGCATATACACACACACTATAACACACTCACACACAGACACGCACGCACAACACGTGGCAAAATAAGCTGAGCAGCTGCCATAAAAAGGCTGAAAACGTTGAGACATAAAAATGCCAAAACGAAACGACTGAGCACCGACAATGCGATTATTACAAAATAAACAGCAAACACAGAGAGAAGAGAAGAGCAAGACGAAGATGAAAATAACGCTACATTAAAAGTGCACATAAAACTTTGCAATAATAAAATGCTCCAAATACCGCGAAATACCCAAAAAAAAAAACAAAAAGAGAAAGAGCGAAAAACAAACAAATATATACAAAAAAGCATAAAGATCATCATAATAATAATTTAGCTAAAAACGTGTAAAGCGCTCGCAAGTATCAAATTGCCAAAAAAACAACAAAACATAGAGCACATAGTATATGATATGTGTGTACACAACAGGGCATATAAGGTCGGCCCAAATGGGGATCTGCACTAAACGTTGTTGTCTTCATTTAGCTTGAAATTAAGCCCGTAAGCCCGTTCGGTGCGTTTAGTTCATAAAGTCAGCCAAAATAATAATATTTTTAATGTTCTAAGCAAGTTAGCATAAAAAGGGGTTCAGAGCGAAGTGCTTGACGCGGACTTACCCTGCAATTAAAAAATGTTAGTTAAAAATATATATTTTTTTACATAATTAACTGAGCTATCAATGTTTCCTACATACCCATCAGAGTCATGTGAGTCGTGCCATTTAGCTTTTTTAAAGCTAAAGGTCAGGTTCAGTTTCTACAGTTAATACTACATAATTATTGGTACTTTGTTTTTTCCTGAGCTTTAGCCAAAGTTCAACTTTCATATTTAAGGTTGAACTCTAAATATTTTATTTATCTATCAAATTAAATCTTGTATTTAATACTAAGCTTAATGATAGTTTACGGAGCACTAGCTGCTAGGGCCTTCGACTCGATCTATAAATATATGTTAATGTAACTTGCATGAATATAGAATGCAACTGATCACGGATACTCAGTTTAAGATATCTAATTTTTACAGTCCATACTTTCTGGAAGCGGTGTCGAAATGACTAAAAAATTTTCACATACTGCTGATTTTTATGCTTACAATACGCTGAAAAAGTCATATGAAATTGTTCAGAGCAAAACAAACTTAATTTAAAATCTGCAAAAAAATAGAAATAGATATAAAAGTTCCTTAGCGATTCGGTTTAGTTTTGAGGTAAATAAAATTTTAAATCTTTAAAGATTTTCAAATTCAAAATTTGTTTACATTAATTACATGTTCTCTCAAAACTATTATTACTTTTCGAATTTTGATGCTCAAACACATTTTAAAACTCTCAGTTAAAGTTATTTGTCTTAAAGAAGACAAAAAATTATTTATTTATATGTTTAAAATAAATTGTCATGCATCAAATTTTTTTTTAAAATTTTTTAAATGTAAGCATATTTTTAAAATTTTAATAAACGTTTTTATTAGCAGCAAATCAATGAGAAAATACTTTGATTGCAAAAATCGTTAAAGTTTTATTATAACTAAATAAGTTAATGAATTAAATGTCTAAAACTAAACTAAACTCAGGTTTCAGAATCGACATTAGGTAAAATTTCAGGCCTCCATGTTTTTTTTTTTAAAAAGAAAAATTGTTATTTATCTCAAAGATTCAAAACAAAAAAGGTATTTGTATATGTAAACAAAATTTGAGTAGATAAATCGAAGCAATAAGAGTACGTCTGATAGAGCTATACAACTTTGAAGTAAAGATCTAGAGACAAGGTGGACTTTTTTTTGAGTGTATGTAAAATAAAAATACAAACTAGATGATGATAGCAGCTCGGCGCGGGGCACTTTTACTTGTTATCGAATAATTTGTTGCAAATTGTCAGCTAATTGGCCACATTAATTACGCACAAGTGCCTGAAAGGGCGTGGAAGGCGGGTGCGGGGGCGTGCAAACGTTTAGGAGCTGGCCAGCTCAAATATCTAATGCTCAATTACAAATTGGTGAACGCCCCAGACCCCGCTGCCCCGCACACAAACTACTTAATGCAGACAAATGACAAGGCATAACGTTGCCACCTGGCAGCATCACAAGCAGTGGCAGCACCGTGCGGCACGTAGCGTCTAAGTGCCACAAATTACGCACGCAAATTGGCTTTGTTATAGACCAAGCTGCCCCCGATTCAACTAGCTTGGCAGCTGCCACCTGGCTGCGTGTCTTCTGTTTGCTCTTCATATATGCATATCAGTCAATAGTTGCCGCACAACTGGCTGCAACTGTGTTAGTGTGTGTGTGTGTGTGTGTGTGTGTGTGTGTGGCTGTGTGTGTGTGGGGGCAACGCAACTGGTCAGCAACAGCGGCAGCTGCCACAAATTTTTTTGCCCATTAAACGTGGCTTAGTTGATCAAAAGGCTCCGCTTCCCTTCATGCTAGACAATAGACTACTTGGCTACAGCAGCTGACAACTTAATATGTGGCACGAACAAAGTGACACCCGCGCCAAAGTCAAAAAAAAAAAAAAAAAACACAGTCCTCCCCCTCGTCCCAATGGCCACCAAGACGTGGGGCCACGTCAAAAGTCTGCCGACAACTTAAAGGCGTTAATGGTCGTTTGTTTTATGAGAAATTGCCAAAACGTGAGCGGCATGCCCAACTGTGATGTGTTGTGCCACAGGCCGCACTTGCCACACTTGCCACACTTGCCGCACTTGCCACACAGGCAGCCGCCCGTCTCGCCGTTCGTTTCGTTTTGGTGGCAAGCTCGAAAAATCTGCTGCCGACGACTTTGTAAAACATCAAAGCGCCAGGATCAACAGTCGACGGGCGTGATGGCATTTCTTTCCGTCTTTCTATACCCTCTACCCATTGTGAATGCTTAAAAAAAAGGGTATAAGCATTTGCTGCAACTCAAAGTAACAGGCATGAAGGAGACATCTGTTTTATATAAAGTATTGTATATTTAAGAGCTTTCATCTTTCATTCTATCTAAATATTCTTTCTATCTATCAGAGCTGCAGACAGCGAATCTCTTATGCTTTATCTTCTCAGGTAAACAGAGTAGACAATAATTTTACTTCTATGGCTGCCTTCGGCTCCTGAGGTCCTCAAATCGAATTATAAATAAAAGGAAACAAAAACGATATTTTAAACATTTTTTATCTAATGTTTTCGTAGCTGTGTACAGGGTATATTAGAGTCCATGCTTTCATATTGTGGCAATATGTAAATGCAAATTTTTGATTGCTTACGAGTAGTTTACAGGGTAATTGCTAGTCGTACATGTTCGTCTTATCTAACTGTGGCGACGTGCTCCATAGCGGGGCAAGCAAAAAAAGAAAACGAACCATTTAAATGAGTTGCATATTGTAGACACTATGTAGAGACTTGTATAGCAGACATTTGCATAAATATATATATGTATATATATATATATATATATATATATATATATATATATGTATGTGTATATGATAGACAACAACACAGATTTATCCAAGTGCTCAAAACAATGATATACCCTAACAACGACAACGTCAGCGACATGGCGACAATTTCCATTTGAACTTTGGCTCTGTCGCTTTTCCCATGCCAAAACACTTGAGATTTGTACAAAATCTCTCTGGCTAATTCACAGGCAGGTGTCATACACATACATACATATACATATTTATATATATATCTATATAGATAGATACGTATATATGAACATATCTACATAATATTCTTTCACTCATGTCTGTTTGCCTTTGGCTCTATTGTTACGTGGAATTTAATTTCCTGCTATTGTGACTGCTCAGCGGGTGCTGATGGGTTACAGGGTCCAGTAAATGGTTCACAAATTAATTGACAAAGCCATTTGAGCGGCAACGAGTTGCTCAGCCAACTGCTTGGCGTGAGAACTAAAGCGAAAGCTCAAAAGATGCTTAAATGCAATTTGAAATATGTATTTCTGGAATGCAGTTGTCAATATAAAGAGACAATTGACCAAACTTTAAGTTGACCTTCAACTAAATTCTATTTGTTTTATTAAAGCTTAGCAAAGAAATATGAAATATATTCAGAGTGAAATATTAGTTAATAGCTCTAGAGAAGCTTTATGATAATAGCCTTGAAATGAGTGTGAAAATATCTTGCTTGTGGATGTAAGAAAGCTTATGAGCTACTGTATGGATAGAAAAGTACCTAAATGGTTAGATAAATTTCTATTAAAAATTAAACATATTGTGAAGTACCAACTTAAAGTCATCCCTATCATATTCTACAATACATCATATTGTATCTACAGAAAATAGAAATAGAAATTAACAAAGCAGTCTATAGGGTAATTGCAACGGAACACTAAAGCAAAGAGTTCGAAGGATAATTATTGCCTTCTGAAAGACTATAGCCTAAAGTAAAAGACATATAGGATATATATACTATATGATGCCATCGATATAATTAAGTCTCAGCAAAAGGCAAAGTCGTGTATACATATGTGCGTATATCTATGGTATATGATCATATAATGGTCTTTAGGGTATTTTTCTTTATTCTTATAGAGCGCTATATCAACACTATAGTTTATCAATGTACCTAGCCACATTATTACAAACATGGGCTTTTTCAAGCATAATACCCTAAAAGTAGCATCTCCAGCTTTCTATATATTGAATATACCATAGAAAATGTAATCATAGGGTAATTTAGGCTATTGCAACCATGAAACTGAAGGCTGCCTGTAATTGAAAACAAAAACACGCGGAAATCGACTTAGCTGAAACTTGTTCATCTTCAGCTTCATCTTCGTCTCTTAACTAATAATAGCTGAAATCGGATCAATCAATTTAAATGGCGAATGGCAATTGAATGGTGCAAGTAATTTATACCCAATCCGATAAAGCCGATAAAGTCATCCAAACCTAGGCAGGTTTCATTACAGCAGAGATGGAACGAGCATCAAAAAAAAGAAAAAAATAAATTAAATCAAAGCAATTAGAAGAAATCTACAGTTTAATTAAACGCAAACTAAATTGCTATAAATGTGAGACTCTGTCTGTGGGTGTCTGTGTGCTTATCTAGCATATATAGCATCTGTAGCATATATGTATATAGCAAATTGAGCTGCTGTAAATATTTCCTGCTGCGTTGACCTGACAACGGCAACAGCTTAGAAAATCGCAATTGCATTGCATTTCGTGCATTTCGCAGCTCAATGTCCACTTGGCAATTGCTTTATGTCTCAGGTTCAGCCACAAGGCCCCCCTTGGAGCCCCTTTTGTTTCACACATTTTTAGATTTCTTTGCAGATATGTTATTTTTTTATTTTAAGCTTCGCTCGGCTGCTGATGAAGATTGACGCGTTGCACTTAAATTGCGTAATCTGTTTTTATCGCAGCGTCAATTGCTTTGCACTTGCTCCAAATCCCTTTTCTATCGCTCTCCCTTTCTCTATGTCTCTGTGTTATTTCTGTGTCTCTCATTACCACACATACGACTCGTCTGTTGGCTGGGCTAACGCGTCGTATGCGCAATATGCCGCAGGAGCAGTAAAACGAAAACAACATTTGCCTATTTGCCATTTGGCAATTACCTCGACGTTAGTTTTTTAATCAAATTTTCACATGATTTTCCACCGTAACTTATAATTGTGGCCTACAGCCACAAAAATTGTGGAAAAGAGTTGATCTATGTGTTAGTGCTACATAGTCAGCCAGTCAGTCAGCTTTTCCTCGACTTGGCTGCAATCGATTGTCTGGCGAAAAGCGATTTTCACATTTTGACTACATGCGAATAGATGAAAATAAATTGCCAGCACACACATGTGCCGCACAATTTATGATTTCACAGAGAGGGGGCGCAGGACGGGCTACATGTAGGCGTGGCAGGCATTTATACCCTGTAATCAGTCAGGTCAACAGGTCAGCAACTCAGTTACCTACTGTGCAACGCTTTATTCTATATCCTATTATAGGATTATTTCACTTACACTAACTCCAGCCATTGGTAATATCTGAGATATGAGGTATACCTCACTAATAAGTAATTCCAGCTCATTGTATATCAATGCTATAGTCCTTAAAATACATATACACTCCATTTCATTAAGTATTACAAAGGAAAAGAAATGTTCTACAGCTCCCCAGATTTTTCATTAGGTAAATATCTTAAAATGTACAATGAACACAATCATTGTATATCACGTAAGATGAATTTATTTCTTTATTGTATTAAATACAAATTCGAGATTCAGTTTTTATATTATCTTTATTTCGCTTGTATTCTTCGTAAATAGTTAGGTTAGGTTTGTGCTTGTGCGATAACCCTATTAGCACAATAAACATATATTTAGTATATACACTTAAGATGTCAAGTTGATTGCCTGACAAATGAAATTAAATTCTTTGCATCTAGTATTTCGCGAAATTTGATGTATATTTAAACTTAGGTAAGCTTAAATTAGGTTAGGTTAGTTAGGCTAGGATGATTTAGAACTAGATTGGCCTAAGGCTTTCATACTATATCTCTCTTTTTTCCTTCAGAGCTTTAAAATGTTTTCTATCATAAACTCAGCATAATATTTTTATCGAATCAGCTTGATTGTAATCACCCTGTAAAAATGGTGCTTGTTCAAAGTTGATATTTGGCAGAGTTGGAAAATCGTTTGAAATTGTTGGCATTGCATTATGAATCATTAGCTCATCATTCTCTATGAAGCACCCTGTAATCTACTCCTTGTGCAAGTTTTCAAGGATTTATGTGCAAAAATTATTGTTGTGTTCTTTTGGCCAGATTGTCAAAGATAAAAATGTCCTTCTATTAAAGCCTTAGATATAGATAGTAAATTTCTTAATTTTTGCTTACTTTCTCTTCAAGTTTAATAACAACATAGATACAGAGCATATCTGAGTCGACCTTACACACTTTTGTTTACTCCTGCTGTTTTGAAAGATTTTTTTTTATTGTTTTTTGCTTTATTTTCAGGAAATGAGGGAAAATCATTGTCTATGTTGTGTGTGGGATCCGGTCTAATTTGCCAGCCAAGTCCCATTGCATTTTTTTCATATACCTTTTTTTAGTGGATTTGGGTTCAATGGCCGCGCAAGCAAAAGGTTTGGCTCAACACGGGAGCTATGACTGCGCTGTGGGTGTGTGTGTGTGTGTGTGTGTGTGTGTGTGTGTGTGTGTGTGCGTGCGTGCGTGCTGTGAGACAAAAAAAAAAACACCTGCAATTTGACCTTGATGACGTGACAACAGCAACAAGTCTTTCCCCTCTCCAGCTCTAGCGCTTGTTAATTCTTTCAAAATTAGTTCAAGGACATTTCTCAACTCGACATCTGCGTGTCGTTCGTATATAATTGTGCAAATATTTCGTGTTGCTTGTTTGCTTAACAAGCGGCGTATGCGTAATTTTCTTAATACGCTGCGTAGGCGGTTGCATAGCAGCGAGTGCCAGCGCACAGTTTGACAGTCACTGCTTGAGCATATGGTTCGTGTGGCCGAACACATCCAGCACCAGCTAAATAGACAAAATAAGCGCAGCGCATTCTGTGCCAATTTGTGGGCCACATGCACACACTCTGTGCATAAATCAGAGCCAACAATTTGGTTTATTTATTAGCTTTAAAGCAAACAACTGACCATGGAGGACGAATGCTTAACGAATAAAGGCGACTAACATTTAAATAGGTCACAATTAGTTACTATGCGTTATATATGCTCTATCATAAGTAAAGGCACATGTATATTTATTGATTTGCTTTGGAAATGATCTGTAAAGTGACCATGGAGGACCATTGCTTAATGCAGCTTAAGTTCTCTACCTTTCATATTTTAAAAGTCCACATTTAGTTACTTTGGTCGCGTCTAATTGATCCTCATGGCTCGAAAATATTTCAATTTATCGATAACCCAGATTATTTATCGATTAGATCCATGCCACGAAGTAGCTTTGGAGGACAACTGCATTCATAATGCAGCTGAAGCTACTGTACAATATTTTTCTAGTTACCACCTAACAGACATCAAAAGTTTATCAAAAGTACTGTTCGTAATGCAATAGCTTTTTTATCGAATATTTTTTAAACTTGTCATAAATGTAACCGTGGAGGCTGTTTGCTTAAAAGAGTTCTAACTTATTTCAGTTTTCAAACGCCACACAAATTTACTTCAAGTGACAGCTGCTCTTTCTCGACAGCTCTCAAATTTATCGATAAAGACTTTTTCATAATTATCGATTAGTACTTAAGCTTTAATGAGATTCAACTGTTGTGTATATGAAGAAAATGTTCTGCAGTTTTCTAGGTTGCAGTACCTTCAAAACATTTCAGTGTTGTAAAATACAAAAGATAAGCTACAGTTACGAATTGAATTGCAATTGTTGGGTCAATTGACCGATAGAAAACAAAACAAAATTGAAATTCATCCATTAAGCAAAAGCTTATGATAAGTGTACGAATTTTGATGTGTTTAAGAGTTGCCAGATAGGCCTTATTACGAGGCTTACTTTTACACACGACAACAACAACATGAAAACTTGACAAAACACAAAAGTTCAAAGACGCGACACGTGACTATGCAGTTGAGCCACGCCCCTTAAACAACCGCCTACCCGCACGCCTGTTCAGCAATCAAAATGTTATCGATATGGCAGCTCCACACACAAACAAACAAACACCCACACACATACACACACATGCCATCATAGTAAGCACTACACGTAGAGACTCTCCAATTATGAGGAGCGAGGGCAGCGGGGGTGCCCAGACAATGTCACAGACGCAGCGCAGACAACGCTAAAGGCACCCAAACAACAACAACAACAAGAACAACCAAACAACAAGCGAACAACAAAAGCGAAAGGCCTGAGAAAAATTACCGCACAGAAAAGTTTGTTCAACTTTGTTGTTGTTTTTGCTTCGAGTTGTTTGTTTGTTGTTGTTTTTATATTTTGGTTTTCTGGGATTTTTCGATATTTCGATTTTTGATTGATGAAATTTCAGCAGAATTTCAAGTGCTGCATTTCCGCTCTGAGAACTATGCGAGCACGAAATGCATTTACGCATACATATGTATGTACATATAGTGCCTTTATATATACGTGTGTGTGTGTGATATGACAAATGTAACCGCACCTCACATGCCCGACTTTGCTCACTTTCTATCCCGCATTATCGCACGCCACCTTATCGACGTTTATCAATTAGCTCTGTGTCTGTGTCGGTTGGTGGGGGTCTGGGGGGTGGTGGCAGCTACATGCACATTTGGCCCACATTTCATAAATATCTCAGGCAACAAAGGCGCAAAGTACACAGATAATAGATATAGGTGAAGATATATATTTGTAGGTATCTGAAAACAAAAGGAATTTATTTCTTGACGAGCAACAAGAGCTTCGACATTAACGATCTGGCAACGCCAATTGCTAGTGCTCAAGCACAGATGAGTGGAGAGAGAGATATAAAGAGAAAGAAAGAGAGATAGAGATATATAGAGAGAGAGAGAGAGAAAGAGAAAGAAAGAGAATGAAAGAGAAAGAAAGAGAGAGAGAGAAAAGAGAAAGAGAAATAGAAAGAGTGAGAGAGAAAGAGAGAGAGAGAGAGAGGGAGAGAAAAAAAGAGAGAGAGAACGAGAGAAAGAGAGAGAGTAAAAAGAGAAAGTACAAGACAGAGCGAAAATGAAAGAGATAGAGAATGAGAGAGTTTTACCCGATTTAATTTCAGAATGAACAAGTTGAACCGCGAAAGTTCACAAATTGCATTTCTTATAGCTAAAGAAAATGGACAGATGCGCATATAGTATATATGTATATACATATATAGAACAGCAAAGAAAGAAATCAAAATCAAGTAAATGGTCATAAAATAAAATTTGACACTTGAAATCAATTGCGAGACTTAAAACAGTCCGCACCCAGTTACGTCTGTCTGCCTGCTGCAACTTGTTGCAGTCATAAATTGATCAAGAGAAAAAAATATTGGAAAAAATCTTTCAGATATTTGGGTCACTGGGAAATTGATCGATAGTCAAAAGTCTCGCAGGAAAAGCAAAACACAAAATCGCTTCAAATTGAAAGTTGAATAACATTAAGTTGGACAAGGCCTGGTTGGGTATAGTTTGAGAGTCTCACTTCATACTCTGTTCACAATTTATGGTATATGCAATAGAGCTAAATTACTCAAGATCTTCCCTAGAGAACGAACTACAAAATGGCTGCAAAAATAAATAATTAACAAACATTACAGTCTGCTTCCAGTATAGTACTCATCTTTATAATTGTAGTTTCACACAGAGTATATAGCAGTTGTGCATACCCGCTATAACTGATTGAGGTATTGAAAAGTAGAGAAACAAGTGCTTCAGCGATTGGGGCACAAGTTGCGTAAATGTTTTTTTTTTAGAAGTTCAAGTCATTGAGTTTGGTTCTTCAAGAACAAAAAAACGGTCGTGAATTCTCACACATGCACATACCACATACAGTTTGTCCGCTCATAATCAGTCATAAAAGAAATAAGTATACGAAGGTAACCGATGAAAGCTTCTCAAAGTCTTTCGCACATTTTATATTTGTATGATATAATATAAACGTGCCCAAACGTAATTCATTCATGCCTCAGCCGCTGTAACAGTTATCTGAACAGATCATATATTTAAGTAGATTGCTAAGTAAATATTTAATTGATTAAACAGTATACAAAACAAGTAAGAGCGTTGCAGTCGGGCTCTACCGTCTGCATATATTCTCGTTCACAGTGAAAATCCTACTTTAAATGAATATTATCAGTAGAGAGATCAACAGCAGTCTAACTGCAAAATTTGGTTAAAGATATAGTTTTTTCCGATTTGAAACACCCCCAGAAGTTGTATGTCAACGACTTTTGGTCAATATAAAGAGGAGCAAGACAGTAACTTATATGTCAAATTTGGGGCGCTAGCTCTTAAACTGCAATAGATACAGTTCTTCCTAATTTGCCATGCTCCAATAGGCGTAGCTATATATTACATCTTTTTGTCTTGGGGTCGGATACATGAATATATATTCCAAGTCACAATTCCTAGATGGCAATATTGGCGAAAAAAATATTGTTTACGTCGAAAAAGATATAACTATTCCTGATTTGTTAGATTTGTCACGCTCACAGTAGGCATGTATACATTTTTTAATCGATTTTTACAGGTCAACAATGAGATTCTTTCCAACTCAAAAAATGCTGTCAAAATGCTGAGCATTCATACAGACAACGGACGGATAGCAATACGGATATTGCTCAAAACAATATACTCCTTTCAGTTTGTGAACGAGTATAAAAAGTCAAAAATTAGTTGCATGTAAATTCGTAAAGTATCTTTTCTCTTGATACAGTAAATCGTATTTACTTCAGTAAAAAGTTATTAGAAATATAATCAGATTTTCACTGAAAAGCGTCTAATGTTGGAACTAGCTGGATCGGTTTACTATATCTTTATATAGCTGTCAGAGGAACAATAGCCTACAACTTGAATTTAGATTATCATTCTTATAAATTAACGTAACTTGATCAATAGCCTGTATATGACTGCATATGATATATAAATATAATATAAAATATATAAATATAAGAGTACAACTTCATAGAGGTAATCTTAGGCAAGCCGTGTGTTGAATATACAAAAATATAAGATACTTTTTTCTTCAAGACATCTTGATTAAATTCAGTAATATTAAACTTTACTCCACTCCTCCCATATATAAAATGAAAATTATACACGAAATAGAGTCTTAGAGAATAGCTCTCCACAAAATACAAGCTTTAACATAGCTCCAATACACCTTAGATAACACTTAACATAAATAACGAACTCAACACACTGCAAATGCACTTAACAGAGGCGTGTCGCAGCAACGAGCTTTTGCTGTTAAGCTTAACAGCGTGTTGAGAAGCCGTTTAGCGCCAACAGTGCTCATACAACTGTACAATTTTGCACTCAGCAGGGAACAGAACCCAGCAAGAGCTTGAAAGCTTTTCACTTTTGCCTAATAAAATGAAAGAAAAAATATTTTTATTCATTTATACAAAGGTTTTTTACTAAACATTATGCAGACATACAATAAAGCTTTCTATTCCATCACTAAATTCAAATACATATTAGTTAATGAAGCAAAAATTTCAATTTTATTTCCGACTGCTGATATCTCGGGCTAACAATTAGTGTTCACCTGAGGAATTGGCCATACCATTGAAATTTTAAAGGATATGGAATAGTTCTTTCGTTTTTGCCAAGTGGATAACAAATATTTTTTATAAATATGTAGCATATATCAATATTAACGTATTTCTTGATTTTTTGGCCTGTAGGTGTATAATTATAGAAGATTCAATTTTTCCACGCCCCAAATAGCGTAGCTACAGTGAAGAATAAAATTATTGGCACAGCAAGCATTTTTAACTTTCTAGCCACCTTTTGATCCTTTGAATATAGATAAATGCTAAAAAAAAAGTTTACCAATTAGCTTGAAATATTTATTATAAATTAACAGCATTTTTTCTAAAAGGTAATATGTAGTATTGATATTAAATGAAATCTAAAAAAAATTGTTTATTTCGTTGAACAAAATTATTGGCACACCCAAAGGAAAACTTAAAACAACAATACAAAAAAAATTGCTAATATTTTGTGCTCAAGCCCTAGCCTTAATGACGGCTAATAAGAGAGCCGGCATTAAGTCGACAAATTTTTTTTGTTTTCTCCCCAATATTCTGCCATTTTTCGACTACGGCATGCATTAAGTCCGCTTTTGTTGATATAGCCGATCTCTTACACGCCTATCCAATTCTTCCCATAAATGCTTCTATCGGGTTGAGGTATGGGGAATGTGGTGGGTAACATTTTCACAATATGGTCAGAATGCTTGGGGTCGTTGTCATGCTGAAATGTGAATTCATTTGGTATATTTGGTTTTTCGCCACTTTCCTTGAAGTTCTCCATAAAAATATTTAGATATCCAGTTTTGTCCATGATGCCGTCTATGAAAACCAATTCAACTACACATGTAACCCGACACCATAGCCCCTCCATCACCATGCTTAACAGTTGGTCTCATATTTTAAAGTTCGAATTCAGTGTTAGTTCCGATCGGAAGATGTTGAATTTTCTTTCATCGGAAAACATCACCAGATGGCAGTAGTCCAAGGCCTTGCCAGTAAACTCGTTGGCGTAATCCAAACGTCTTTTTTTATTGGCATTCGAGATATACGGTTTTCGTCTAGCCACACGCGCATGGTAGTTGGACTCGTGCAGTACTCTGCGTACCGCAATCGGGTGAACATCCCTCCCAATTTATTTTTTTACGTCAGCAGCAATCTGTGTTGGATATATATTAGCGTCCGCTTTTACTTTCCGAACGATTTGGCTGCATTCGCGGCTGCTCAGTAATTTTGGGCGACCTGTGTGCTTGGAACTCTCCAAGCTTGAGGCTCTGTTGAAGCGTTGTGCGATGCTTCTGATGGTAAAGCGGCTTTTTAAATAATTTCCCCGATTTCCGCATATGATATGCCCTGATCGTACAAATGTAGGATTATTTTCCTTTGAGATATGGTGGTTTCCTTTGCTTAGGTACCATTTTCAAAACAAACAGCACACTAGTTGTAGTTCTAACTTCATTTTCAATTTGCAAATAAAAATAGAATAAATTTTGAATAACGGAATATACCAGGATGTCAAATTGCCAAAAAAGATTTTTCACATCAGTCAAATTATTGAAAGAAAGACATAAGTAGACTAAGAAGTGTGCCAATAATTTTGTTCAACGAAATACACAATTTTTTAGATTGCATTTAATTTTAATACTACCTGCTACTTTTTAGAAGAGAATATTTTGTTATTTTATAATAAATACTTCAATCTAATTGGTAATTTTTTTTAGCATTAATCAATATTTAAAGGGTCAAAAGGTGGCCAAAAAGTTAAAAATGCTTGCTGTGCCAATAATTTTGTTCGTCACTGTATATATACTATATCTATTTGTAAGGTGGTGGGAGTATATAGAGTATATATTCCAAATTTCAAGAGTTAGATTTCAATCTCTACAATTGCAGGGGTATTACCATATTTCGGCATGGCCGAAGTTAGTCAGTTTTCATATATATTTATTTTATGTTGTTATAATTTCAAACGATGCATTGTTTTTATACCTGAACCCATTAAAAATGGTATTTCAGGGTATAATGGTTTTGTGACAGTGTATGTAATAGGCAGAAAGAGGCGTGGCAGACCACATAAAGTAAATATATTCGTGTATACAATAAGCAGTACAAGTTTATTTTTTTTGTTCGATAACTTATCCTATTTCCTTATTATCGATAACAATCGATATTTGGACTTTGTTTTTAAGCTATAACTTAAAGACCATAATAGCTACAGACACCAAATTGACTATGTAGGTTTCTGTGATGCAAATACAGATAATAAACATTTTAAATTTTGGACATCACTCCCATTAGCCCCATAATTGGAAAAAACGTATTTCAAAAACTAGGGAGTTGGGATTTCGCATATATACACCTTTAGATGTCAATATTATGTCCTAAAAATTTAATCAATAAAGTAGATCTAGAACCGAAGTTATTAAACAATCAATTTCTCATAATGCTGCCCAGAATCCAGCCCAAGCGCAGCCGCAAATCATCTATGCAGTAAGCGGCGCGCGTGCTTGTGTATGTATATGTGTGCATGTGTGTGTGCACGCAGAGGGTAATATGTACCGGTAAAAGATATAAGCTAGATTGTTTAAAACACCTCCCCGGACTTGGTTCAGGGGATCCCTAGTCGGGCAGGCCCGACTAGAGCGTTCTTACTTGTTAATTATAATTTCTAAAATAAATTTTTATTAATATGAAACCTTGCGCTTGCAGCAAATCTCAAGCCTCGATGACAATGATAATATGTTCTTCGATCTGGAGGATCAGACGCCATTTACGGGGTCCGATAATCTGCAACCGTATGCGCCCTTAATTGATGACTCCGCCGTGGAGGGCAATTGGTTCCATCAGGGCGTTAAGCGTGTACGTCGCGAGCTGACCCGACTCTTCGGCAGCAACGATGTCCACCACAGGCAGAAGCGCGCCAAGAAGCCGACACTGAAGAAGCGTCTGGCCAAGCGACAGAATCGAATTATGCCCCGGAAGCGGGCCTCCGATGATTATGAGACCGAAATGGGTTCTGGCACCGATGACGTGGAGACTGCTGTATGTAAGTGTCAAATGAATCAGTTTAATGCAAAACGGGAACTCGAATTGCCATTCTAATTTGTAATTCGTAATTTGTGAATTGTAATTTGTTATCATGAAACACAGACCGCACACGGTTCACCGTCAACGAGCCGTACCAGAACGACTTCAATGACAAACAGAGCGAGCATTTCCTCAATCTGACCGAAGAGATCGGCCAGGGTCTGCGAGATCTCTTCCGGCGCAGCTACGAGAACGACGACGATGAAGTGGATCTACGCAGCACTCTGCTGCAAGTCGGGTAAGTTCATTATATGCTACATTTATGCTAGAGTTCTGAAGAGTTCAAATCAAGGAAATCCACACAACAAATTTCTTGCCTATTGCTCTAATAATCTTCAAGTTGTGCTTAAGAAAATCTTGTTTCAATATCGATATTTATCGATTTTCACAATTGAATATCAAAATATTTAATAAACCTGATCTGCTTATGAAATATGCATCAAAATTTTAGTCTAGCAATTGTTTATTTATTCAAAATTAATAGAGGTAGTTCATTGATTGATTGATATTGGAGATCAAACTATTTTCTGATCTGATTGATTCATTTAAAAAAATTAAATTAAATTTAAGTTAAGATCAATCATTTATATCAAATCCATTTGATTGACAGATTGATTGAACTAAACAAGAACCAAACTTTAGATACATTCGCCTCGCTCTAACTTATCAAATTGTTATCCTTATTTGTCGCTTAGGCCCACGAACGATCAGTACAAGAGCTATGTGATTGTCAATCTAGAGATACCCACCGATGTGGTCGATTTCGAAAGTAAGCTGCGCCAGCAGCTGCAGAACTACAATCGCATTGGCAACCAAAGCGCTTCCCTGGACGATGATTTCTATTTCCGTTTGACCATTGGTAAGTTTTTCCTTATGCATTTCACAAAAGTTCCCAATTTCTATTTCGAACTGCCGCTTCGGTGTTGGCAAATGGAAAGCTCAAAGCATCCAAACTTGTAGAGCTCTCTGCTTTTAAGCTTCAAGCCAGACTAAAAAGCTTTTCAAGTAGCGCACGCATCATTGTAAATAAGTTTAAATAAAAGAGTATGTCTAGCTGTGCCTAAAAACAAACAAACCAAATGCACTCACCCCTTCACACACGCACACACACTTACACACTTACACCTACACACACACATACACACACACACCTATACACAGATAACCAGTGCAGCAATCCGCGGGACTCTTATAGCGAAGAATTTATCTGCGAGAGCGGCGCAATAGAGACCGTGCCCTGTGCGGACATCTGCAATCTCCATGCCGACTGTGACGATGGCTCCGATGAGAACGAGGAGATGTGCCAGCGTCGGCAGAACCGTTATCCCAATCCCTATTCACGCTCAAAGGGTGTACAGAGTGCAGCTTATCCGGATGAGAATGTGGACAATGATGTGGATGCCGATGCGGATGCGGATGCGGATGCGGATGCCGATGTCGATGCCGACGCCGACGCCGATGCCGATCTGGATGAATATCCGTGCTTATCAATGGATGATCTATTCCAGTGCATCAGCGGTAGACCTTATCAGATCTCATGTGCCGACATATGCAATGACTACAACAATTGCGAAGATGGCTCCGATGAGAATCAAGAGATGTGCGATCGTCGCAATCAGCAGAGCTCCAACAATACAAATGCAATAGACTGTGAGGAGGATTTCCAGTGCGAAACGGGTGACATATTGAGCACCCCCTGTTACAATATTTGCAATGGCCGTGCCGACTGCGAAGATGGCTCCGACGAGGATGCCAGTCTGTGCGCCCGTCACACTCCAGTCACCAGCAGTTCCGGCTATTCCCGGTTCGATCACTGCGGCACAGATGATTATTTCCAGTGCGAAAGAGGCGAGAAGTCGAACATACCCTGTTACTATGTGTGCAATGGCCAGAGCGATTGCGACGATGGCTCCGATGAGAATCCCGAAATGTGCCAGCGAGGTGTTCAGCCCACTGCATTTAGTTGTACCGGCCAGGGCGAAAATCAAGTGTGCAAATATCTGCGCTCCAACAAGGGTTTGTTTCCACCCTCTCCTCTCTCTCTCTCTCTCTCTTTTTTGTTTTGATTTAGGGCTGGGATATTATGTGAATATAGTATAATCAACATACTAACACTAACACTCACACACACACAAGCACACACACTCACACACACATACACACTACACTCTCGCACAGACAAGACCTAATCTCATTTGAAAGCATTTTAAACTAATCAATAAGCCGTAAATGTAACTATTAACAATTGCTAAGTCGTGACTGTAACTGTTACTCATTCGCTCCCCCTTCTCTCTCTCTCTCTCTCTCTTTCACTCTATCTTTCTCTATATCTCTTTAAAAGTGTCATGCGTTTTGTCCCATCTCATGCACAATCGCTTTTCGGTATTTGTCTTTGATAAGATGGATGAAGAATTCTCGATAAATATTTAATAAACATGTTATCGAATAGTTCAATAGGCAACACACATTCGATAGCGTGCCTTGAAGCTTATCTTGTTTTAAAATAAATAGAAATATAGTTTCGAAAACATTATTAGACAAGTTGTGAGTTTGTTTTCGATCTACTATGAAGAAGAAACAGTCTCAAGTAAACGTTCATTGGGGATCGAAGATTTGATTTTAAACTCATTTGTTGAATCTGAAAAAAAATGATCCGATTTGCATTTATCTTTTAAGCAAGTAAGAAGGTACTTTAAAAATATCGAAATTAGCAAATGACCAAACTCATGAATGACCTATCCTACAGAATGTCCTGCATATAAAGGTGTTTAGCATAATGTGACAAATGTTCAGCTGGGCTTTAAGAGAAAATTCATTCATTTACACATACATCTCTCTCTCTCGCTCTCATTTGTTTGTACTCTCTGTCTCGTTCGCTCATACTTTGAACGTCAGTCATACATTCTCTCCCATCACACTCTCTCTCTCTGGATATCTCTCTGTCATTTGTTAAATTGTCTACTTGTGTGCTTTATATTTTTACAACATTTTTTATTTAAAAGACTGCTAACTTTTCTTTTGACGTGCCCTCTATATATATACACACACACACACACACACACACACACACACACACACACACACACACACACACACACACACACACACACTGACAAACACCCTTACACACAACTTAGATCCTAACGCCCCTGAAACAACCGAAACAACAGATGAGGAAGACGGCTCCGGCGAACCAGAGTGCCGTGGCGATGCGACATTCTTCTGTTATCGCAGCAATACTCGAGTCTGTGATGAAATGAAATGCGATTTGAAAAAGGACTGCCCCAATGGCGAAGATGAGGAGGATTGCCCCAAGGGTAATGATCATATCACTTATATGAAACAACAACAAACTATTTGCATATCATTTATTTGGAGTTCAAGTCGAAATCTGCATAGATCAAGTTTCATTCGACGAATCAATAGATCAGATCGATCGAGTTCACAGATATTATACTTACATTGCTCAACGTTCATCATCAACATCATTATCATGATTTTTTGTAAAACTTTGTTTCATCAGCTATTTTAAATGATATGTTTATTTTTTTTTCTTTGCATTCCTTTTTGCTTTGCGCTTTGTTGCCTTACTTAGTTTGCTCTGATGAAGAATTCAAGTGCGATGATAGCTGCATGCCGAACCATATGCGTTGCGATGGCCAAATACAGTGTAACGATCAGACAGACGAGGCTGGCTGCCCCCCTAAAGAACTAGACCAGGCCAATCCCGATCAAGAGGATCGTGAACAAGATCGTGAACAAGATCCTGACCAAGATCCTGACCAAGATCGTGACCAAGATCGTGACCAAGATCGTGACCAAGATCGTGATCAAGATCGTGACCAAAATCGTGACGAAGAGCGCGAACAAGATCGTCAGCCTGAACAAGATCGTGATCAAAATCGTGAACAAGATCGTCAGCCCGAATCTGAATCACAGGGTGAGTTTGCCATTACTTATTTTCCTAATTTCATTCATTTCGTTTTAATTGATTCTCTCTCATGAATATGCCATCCGATTCTACAATATGTTCCTTTTTTTTGGTATCTTAATTTTCAATTTCTTTGTTGTTATATTTGATTTCAAATTAAAAGTAGCTATATTTTTTTTTATAGATATTGCACTTTTGATTTTCCATTTTATTCTAATCTTGTGCCCATTTATGATTTCTTTTTCCTCTTAAGTGTATAGTATATATTAACATATATATATATATATATATATATATGTACATATATGTATGTAAATATATGTGATGTCAGCGACGATCGCTGATCTCATTGGCATGGGGCCTCGTGTCGCTATGCAAAGAATTTGTTTCATACAACAACTTTTTCGAATAACGAAACCAAAACACAAATATATCGAAATTTGTTTCCTGTAATTGTAAAAAAATAATAAAATAAAAATTACAATGCATTTATAGACCACTTATTCATGGAATGAGAATTGATTTTGGTACGTGACGGTTCGCTGCCAACTATGCCTAAATTTCAGTAATACGCTAATCGCCTGCGGATATTATGTAGAACACATGGTGAAAACTATCGAAATGGACCAAAATCATAAAGTTTTTATTGGAGAGCTGTATTTGCTCGATTAGCAATTTCCACTTGAATTCCCGAAAAGGGATTTTCAACATTAAGAAAACATTTAGCTGCGAAATGCGGAAATGAAACAATATTTGGCGTTTGGCGGTCATGTTGGGAAAAGACAAGGTATGTAGGTCTGCCCGTAAGGTGTTCTGCTCTTGTTTGTGTTTCATTGCCACTGTTCCTGTCAAAATAAATGGGAATGGAACTTCAGCTGTTGGCCTCATACTGTTGATAAACAATATGGGTAACAGAAGTATAGAATATGCTTTTATTTAAATCGTTTTTTAATTCCACTGTTCCATTTTTTATTATATTTTATTACCTTTCCAATGGAACAGTGGTAATAAAACAAATGATATTGGTCAGAAACGGAACGCAACTGTCATTGTCGATGTTCCAATTCTATTCGTTCCATTGCTAGCCACATTTCTCTTACACACTTCCTTTTTCAGGAAAACGAATTTTCGCATCTATGACCCTGACCCTCCTCCCAAAGACTCGTCGTAAATTGTAGAAAACAAAACTCTACAACAAAAATATTATGAAAACCATTTTCAAAAAAAAATTAAATTACAATTGTTCCCCAAACGGGGCAGCTGCCACGCCCACGCTCACGCCCACGCTTGGCAGCCGAGCACTCGCCTAATGAAACGAGCCATGCTGCGCAACCAAAATCCAAATCACAGCCACAATGGTGCCCCACCCACCCCTACTCTTCCCAATCCCATTCCACTCTCACATGTGGATTACCATATATCCATGAAATATGCCATAAATGCGAGCATCTGTATGTGCCATACAACAACGGCAGCCACTGAGATGCAAAAAGATGTTTTATAGATGCAGATTTTTGCCTCGTTCAACGGGCGGGTGGTGCAGGGTGGTTGGCCGCGTCGTCGATTGTTGCTCTCTGCAGCAAGACAAGCAGCAACCAACAAAAAAACAATTTGCAACAGATTAAAATTACCCCTAAGCGTATTATAAACTTAAATAATCCGCTACAAGCAAACGCAACAACAACCACACCCACCAAACACCACCCACAACCCACCTATAGCAGCTGCTATCCAAGCCCACCCACAAGTTGAAGTGAGCTTTTATTTAGCCAGGCGTCGCTGCTTTTACTACTCGGGGGCGTGTTAAGTGCTGTCAACGAGATTAAATGCAATGTCAGAGGTCACAAAAAAGACTCCACACACACACACACACTCTCGCAAACGCACACACAGCTACTGTCCAAAGTTGTGTCCTTGTAAATTTAATGAATTTTCGACACTTGACTTGTCGTTCGGGCTTTTTCACTTGGCTTGTGTGAGCGAAATGAAAACTGCAAAACTGGAACTGAAACTAGAACTGAAACTGGAACTGGAATTGGAACTGAATACAGTTTGCTTTAGATATCCAGGACTTAATCCTTAGCTCCTCCTAATTATTTAATTCCGAAACATATGTAAAAAACACATATATATATATATATATATATATATATATATATATATATATATATATATAAATATATACATATATAAGATAAATAATGATAATCATAAAATATATAATAAAAGAGTAAAGAATAAATTATGTAAGATATCTACAAATACGAGCAAGCATATTACCCGACTTCGCATGGTTCTAGTTATTTAGATACCTCTAGCTCCTCACATATATTATTTTGTTAGAGCATATTAAATATTTCATTTATAGTTAATAATAACATAATACTATAAGGCAATACGCAATATCATGTGCGTCACTCCGAGAGCTGTACTCTTTATTGCTCTCCAAGAAATAAATTTTCAAGTACTAATATTATATCTAAAACTTATATAGTACAATAAATTGAATTCCTTGTTGTGGTTTTTTTCTAGAAATTATGTTAAGCTCAGCTGTATGAAACGGATAGAATTTAATCAAGTAACCATTGCCAAATTTCTGATCTCCTTAAAATGAATCTGACTCTATCTTTCCAGCAGTATATCTATATAACTATAGCTATTTTCGTATTATACAGCTTGATGTTTTTTTTTAATATTATGTCTTAATCATATATTATATATATATACATATTATATGTGTGTATATGCTATACATATGTGTTTATATATAAACATATGTATATCAATGTATATCTGTTCAATCATCCATCTAAAACTTTCAGCCTGTTTTAGTGTAGTTTTCGATTTTAAATCTATTTGTTTGTTTAGCTACTGAAACGGTGCAAGGAGCGTGGAATGGGTTCCGCTTCTAAACGATTTAAGCCTAGAGAAAAACTCAATTTCAAAAATGTATTGCAACATGTCTGTACAATTCTAATAAACACAAAAGCGCACAGTTATGCACATGCATAAATATGTCTTTATACATGTGTAGATATATGTAGGCACATAGTTCCGCAACGTCTTGAAATTAATACTCTATTGTATCTATAGATATATTGTTGTTTATATAGATACATAAATACATTTCTAAGTGCCCGCATAATTGAAGAAAGAAAACTTGAAGACTTTGTTGAGGATGAAGTCGAAGCTGAGGCTTGTTAAGGTCGAATCTATTTGGAATAGAGGGGGCTGTCTCTGAAGTTGCAATTACATACATATTCTTTTTTTATTGTTTTGCGACTCTGTGTTGTGCAATACGAAACTGTTGCAAGTGTCGCTGCTGGAAAGTGCATCATTTGGATCAACTGTTGTTGATATTGTTATTGTTGTTTCCATTGTTGCTGTTGCTGTTGCTGTACTTGAGCGCCGCTAGATTTTAATTATTATGTAAATACACACGCACGCACAACAAAACGTACACACACACACACACACGCACGCAACACTCTCATAAATTGCCACACGAAAAGTTGCCCTTTGATTTGAAGCAGCTGAAAAGAGTGTTTGTGGATGTGTGTGCGTGTGTGTTGGCCTCTACTCAATTTACAGTTATATTTCATGTTATTTAGTTGTTGTTTGTTGTATGCTGCTGCTGCTGCTGCTGCGGTTGAATTTGGCTTAGCTCTTGATTAAATATTTTGTTTATAATTGTGTGGCATCGATTCTTGTTTTCGGCGCTAGCCACTTGCACTTTTGGCCCACAAAGCGGGCAGCCAATTGCTCGCATACCGACCACTGCCCCAGCCACTGCCACTCGCCTCTGCGGCTATACCCCACAACCTTTGCAACACTCTATAGCAGCAACAGCAGTCAATTAGCAGCTTTGCTCGCTGTGCTGCGTTAAATGGCTGACGATTTGGCTGCTGCACACACATATACACACCCGCGCGCACACACACAGACTCTTACACACACTCCGGGGACCGCATATGCAAATTGAATATGCTAGCCAACGCTTTTCTTTTCACACTTCGAGCCAAAATAGCTTAAAAAAAGAGAAGTAGAAAAACCTGCGCGAAAATTAAGGCAACGAGTGCAAGACAACAACAACAAAAACAACAACAATCAGCAGCAGCAACTGTTGTTAAAATCATAAAAATCATAACAGCAAACAACGTAAGCACCGCCAACAGCCCTCAACCCCCACACACATACACACACGCACACACAAGGGAGTTATGCATGTCTGATAAGCTTGGCGAATATGAGAAAAACAAAAAAAAACCAAGAGCTTAAATATTTTTGTAGATAGTATAAATATATCTATGTATACATATGTTATATATCAAAGAGATTGATCGACCGAGTGAGAAAGTAACTGATTGACTTGATAATGGAATTAATGAAGCTTAATTAGACAGTCAGTCAAGCAGTCAGTCAGTTAATCAGACAATCAATCAGTCACTCAATCAATCGATCAGTCTGTCAGCAACTTAACCAATCAATCGATTGATTGAATGTTGATTGATTGATTGAACTGATTTACTGGCAGACTGATCGATTGATCGAGTGACTAATTGTCTGATTAGCTGATTGATTTATTGACTATGTGGACAAAAACCAAATGCTTATTTGACTTACTGATTATTTGATTGATTGAATATTAGTAGATAAGCACACACTAGTTTCTTGAAATTCAATATATGTACAAATATGTTTTATGCTCTACAATTATTACCGGACTGCGGACTGTTACAAAGGCAAGGACAATCAACAGATACCCTTTGCATAGTTACATATAAATAAAACTTAAAATAATGAATGAGCGAAACCCTGCGCTGCTGGTATTTACCATTTGTTGTTTGCGCGCGTTTTTTGTGTTTTGTTTGTTTTGTTTTGCATACAATTAAAACACTGGTGTCTTCAGCTAGCGTTTGTTGCCCAGATCTCCAAACGACTGGCGCAGGCGCAACATAGATGCCAGCAACATGTTGCTGTCACAGAATAGCAACAATCGCAGCGTAATCAGCAGCCCAATGCTGGCAGTATGTTGCTGCCCATTGCAATGCATTGAGCCATCGGTATGTTGCCAGGGCATGCAACCTGGTTGGCTGTGCTCGCTGAAGCATCATGCCTTGCCCCCCCCGGCGACGCCCACAGCACAGCCATGGCCGAGCCGAACACGCTAGCCAAATGCCGAACGGCTGTGCAATTGCGTCGGGCGAATTCGTTTCGTTTGTTATCGCTGCGTGTGCGTCGGCTGCTTTGCTTGCTTCGGCTGGGCGTCGTAGGGCTATCGGGTTGAGTTGTTATCGCCACGACAGCTTCGTTTGGCTCGGCAGCTTCGACAGCTTCGGCTCGTGTGCTGTCGTCATCGCCGGCGTCGGGCAACAACGTTTCCTCCGACGCAGGGCGTCCGCTTGGGTCGCTGGGCGAGTCGATGCCGGCGCTGGCTGCAATGCCGCTTCGTCAGTTCAAATTGAAGCGTTTGCGTGTGCGTTTCGTTGTGCAGCGACTTGTGACTTGGTGACTTGGTGACTTGGTGACTTAGTGACTTGGTGTCTTGTGACTGCAACTGCGACTGGGACTGTGGCGCGTGTGCAACCACTCAATAAATCGACTTCTGTATTTTTTTTCTCTAAATTATTGAAAGTTTTTATTAGCAAATTCCAACAAAAACTATTCCATTTTTTTTCTTGTTTTTTGCGTAAGTTTAAGAAATTGTGTGCCAAATGAAAAAAAAAACAAACAGAAACTTAGTTCTAATTGTGTTTAAATTGGTTTTTTTTTGCAAAATTGGTTGTATTATTCAATTTGTCAAGGATAAAAAAAAAAAAATTTTGCAGCATATCTCTTGGAGTGTTCCATCGTAGCCCTCTAGAACTGATCCCTTCCGATTCTCATATAGCTAAACGCGTTTTCTCGAAGTTGGGCCTGTGGTCCTTGAAGAAATATTTTTTTTAAATTCTTATATTTTTGCGATTGCGCAAGTTCAAATAAAAAATTGAGTTTTTCCTGTTGTATGCCAAGTTTTCTTTGCATATCCTTTGGGAATCATCCAAAATTTGTGGCCCATTTAAGTGTTTAATAGTTTTCAATCAGAGTTATTTGATTTATTCAACAATTGATCTTGAAGCAAGTCTAAATTAGTTGGAAAAAAGTGAAGAAAAAAATTGTTTATTGATTTGTAGATTTAAGACATTTTTATGTCTTTGCTAATCAAAAGTGTCTCAAATGTATAAAAATTGAAAGAAATCAAATCTTTCTCACTAAAGTCCCTAAATTATTGCCATGAAAATGTTGCGAGAGTTGCAAAATGTTGTAAAATTCTATGAACTAGGAGAAATGTTATAGTTTTTTGACGGTTAAGTAGTTGCGTAGTTGCTGCTAGCTCTGTCTTGCCTAGGAATCTATGCAACTATTCCATAAATTTTAGAAAAAGTGAAATTTTGTTTTGTAGAAAATTCAAGAATTTCTAATTGGAAACAAGGAAGTTATTTGAAGACATGAAATTCTCTTCCCATTTTATAATTTAGGCGAAATATATTTCAAATGTTTTAAATGAATTCCAATCAATAAAATTTTAACCAAGCCGAAGTTTAAACTAAAATACGATAAGAACAGAATTCGAATGAATTCAATAATTTGTTTTGTATTCAATATGGAATTCTTAGGTTTATAGTAAAAATATTTTAAAAGACCTAGGCGAAAGAACTTTTAATACAACGCTGTTTCTCAGTTTTCTAAAAAAATGCATAAGTTAATAATATAGTAATATGATAAATAATATGCAAAGCACTTTTCAACAAAATTAAATATTTTTATTGTGTTTTCTATGATATCTGAATCAAATTTAGCTTTGTCTAAGAACATTAATAGCAATAGGAACAATCTAGATAGATACATATGTTTATAAAGGAACTATCAGTAGACAGTATTTTACTCTTTCTGAGCTTTCGAAAGCAAGGGAAGGAAATCAAGTGTGTCAAACGATATAATATATAAATATATTCATATGTTTGTATGTGTTTAAAAGTACATATATATTTGTTTTGCATAGTTGCAAATTCTGGTTGATGTTGCACAAATATTTTTTTCGGTCAACAGCAGTTATAAATTATCCCACTCTTTCACTCACGCTGTTGTTGTAGCTTTTCTGGTCAGAGACAAGACACAACAACAACTACAACAACAACAACAACACAAAGCTCGCTGAGCCAGCGATTAAATTCAATAAATCTGCCTGCGGGCATTAAACGTTTCTGGCACTGATCGCAGCTCGTGCATCTTTGTATCTTGACAGATACAAAGATAGAAATAGCAGCAACAACAACAACAATTAGTGTCGAAAGTTGTGCAGCCTGACAAATTGCCGACAAAATATAAAGGAAAAACACCGCATCTCGCACTTTTCCTCTTTTCCCCCTCTCACTCTCTCTATCTTTCTCTCTCGCTCTCTCTGTCTCTCTGTCCCACTTCATTTGCTTTATTTGGGGTGGCGACAAATCTTATAAATAACAGGCCCAAATAAGGTAGAACCCAAAAAAAATCTATATATATATATATATATATATATGAATGACTCTATTTTTATAGCTGAGTTCAGATTTTCTAATTTTTAATTCACAATTCCAAAAAATTCCTCAAGCAGCAGCTGTGAAATTGTTGTTGTTTTTGTTTCTCCATTTATATATTTTTGCAGCATTTACATTTTATATTTCTGAATATGTTGAGGATCGTGTTGCATGTGAAATCGTTGCAATTTGAATTCTCTGCTTGGATTTCCCAGGCCTTGGCCAGCATTAAAATGGAATGTCAAAAAAAATATATTAAATAATGACAAAAAGGAGAAGCCAGCCTTTTAGTGGGCATTCAAACTGCAAATTGTGGTTCTCACTATCAGCTGACAGCGACCAAAACCAGGGGCAGGGGCAGGAGCAGGGGCAGCAGAAGCTGCTCCTGCCCCATATTATGCCTCATTAATTTTAATCACTTTTCGAGCGCCAAAAAGGCGAACGCTTAGTCAACTTTTAATGATGCGATCTTAATATACAAATTATATATGCTAAGACACACACACACACATTTATACATATTCATATGTATGTGTGTGAGTGTGTGTCTGCAGTGGCAGCAGGCGCCTCATTACTTGCCACAAAAAAAACTGATGCTGAAAAGGCAGCTTGGGAAGGCGAGTGAATAGATGAGTTTTGTAAACATATTTCATGCAAACGATAAAAAGGGTTCGAAGACTAAATACCATAGTTTGAAAGTGCTTCAATGCGAAAGCTGGTTGTTATTCGTTAGGCACTATCAGGCATATTTAGTAGTCCGATTTAAAATGGTGTTTCAAGCAAGTTAAATGATTGAGGAACATCACAAACCTTTTCTCTCCCTTGAGCTGTAAGATATGGGAATTCGACTTAATTAATATGTTGCCAATACATATGAGGTATTCAAAATCTTTAGCTAAGATATCTTCAAATATCAAAATGAAAAATTTAAATTTTAACTTAGTTTTCCTCCAGCCGTTGCCATTTGTGAAGAAATGCAATTTGAGTTTCGTATGCTCTATGCACAAGTCTTTATAAACTGGATAAATCTGAATTATAGTTCTGAAAATTTTTTCTTATATATCAGAAAGTCAAGTATTTTTTTTATAATTTGAAGTAACAAATATGGCTCTGTATTTTTTTATGATGATAACATTTGATCGACTTTGAATTGGTTTAGCTGCAAACAGGGTTTGAGGCTTGCTATGTTAGTTATAAGAAGAAGAAAACTGCAATTATCCGGCGTTGCACGCTTCTAATCTAGAAAATAAAGCAATTCGCTGACAATCTCAAGGGTTGAGAGGTCGACTAGAAGAAGCCAACAAAATTGTTAAAACTTTTGCCAAAGAAGCTCCACATAGACTCGGACTAATTGCTTGCTGAATTTCTATAGCCACAACAGGGGCTTGGGCAGCAGCTACTTGCAGCCAGCTGCTGCCCCATTGTGTTGCAATTGTGTTGCCAATTATTATGCGTAACATGTTGAGCAAGCCAAAAAAATAGAAAAATAATAGTAAAATAAAATAAAAGTATCGGAGGCAGCGGCCGCTGTGTTGCGTTGTGTCCACTTAATAGTCGGGCCGCTGCTAAAAGCATTCCTTTAATGCTTAACTAATTGAAACATGCACAGCAACAAATAACGGCAACTGCTTTTTAATGTTTGCTATTTTATTTTGTTAAAAGATATATATATATATGTGTGTGTGTGTATGTGTGGATATGTATGAATAGATATTCAAGCAGGCAGTTTGCCAAACGCCGCATAAACTACAAAGCTTTTACGCGTATCTCATAGATACGGCTACCAACAACAACCACAACAACAACAACAGCAACAGCAACATATACAACAATATCTCACGTCACAGCGTTCAAAGCATTTCGACGCATTGAAATATTCATTCAAACATTCTACATTTGATGCTTTTTTGCACTCGCAGTTGGTTAAGAACCAAATCGAAAGGCCTCTGCCACGTCCATGCAACACACACACACACATTGCAGAGTGTGTGTGCCTTGGCTTTTGGCTTATACAAGTTCAAGTTCATGAAAATTGAATTTTTGTTGGTAAATTTTTATTTTCACATTTTTTGGGCCAAATAAAATTCGCGCAATTTGTTGTAACTTATGCGCAAAATTTTATGCAATATTTGCACAAATTTGGAACAAAACAGAAAGAGGAAAGAGAGAGAGGCGGAGAGAGCGAGAGAGCGATAGAGCTATAAACACTTAGAAGTCATGCGACACGGATCAAAGATTTGTATTTAATGGAATTTCATGAATTGACTTGGAACAAATTTTTAATATTCAGAAAAAGTTTCTCTGTGTTGAAAATTGTTATTAAATGTTGATTTTGTGGAGAATGAAGTTTTATATAATATAATAACTTGATAACTGAAACAAAAATTAAGAAGACAACTGATAAGAATTCTTTTTCAGAGAATGTAGAATTATTTGAAAACTAAGAAAATAAATAAAAACTCTTTAGCTAGGCTAAAATTTCAGGAATTTACGAATCTGGCAAACGTTTGTATACTTAATTTTCTGCAAATTGCTGAATAAATGATATGACCCTTTATGAAATATATGTAATTTCTTTTATGTTTTTAATCAAAGCTACTTTTGATCAATTTGGGAGTCGAGCTTATGTCAAATTTTGCACACTTGCTGTGCATTGTTCATTGTCTTTTGATAGTCAAACAAAACTTAATTTCTGCTTTTTGTTATTTCAACTTGAGTTCTGTTTGCTTAGAAACCCCTCCGTCCCCCGTTCTTCCCTAGCAGGAGCTTACCTTTACACTTGTAATAAAATATAGAAAGGAATTTCAAATTTCTGATGCGACTGTCGACAACAATTGAACAATTGAATGCTGATGAGCAGCCAGAGAGTGAGAGAGTCAGAGAGAGGAGCGAGGGAGGCAGGAAACATAATTTTGAGCAACATTTTCCATTTTTCATTTAATTTGGGTTTTCTTTGACAAATATTGCTTTATTTAAAATTAAACAACATTTAATGTTTTAGCTGGATCTTTCTATCTCTCTCTATCTCTTTCTCTCACTGTTTTTCCTTGCTCAGTGTGTGTCCTGTGTCGTTTTTTGAGCTCTTTTCGGATGGCCTTTTATACAGTTTTTCACTTTTCGCTTCGCATAGACAAAGGCGGAAGTGTCGCCGGGGGCGTGGCGGTTGGCTCTTCATTGCTTTCATTTGTAACGGAAATGTTTGTGAAAATATCCTTTTGTGTGTGTGCTTGAGTGTGCGTGTGTGCGAGTGTGAGTGTCTGGACTTGTGCGTCCTGTGTATTTGGTTCTCTGGGTGTTAAGTCTTTGTCTTTGCCCGGAAGCATTTCCACTGTCCACGCAAAAGCCCGCTGTGAGCTTTATGCCCTGCGCTGCGGGCGGCTGCTCGGCTATGTGAGTAAGGAGAAGGGCTGTTGATGATCGAGGGCTGTCGGCCATATTTACTAAGCATTTGTATGGGTCACTCCAAGAGAGCTAGCAATTGCTCAGATAAAAAATAGATAGATATATATATATAGGCTGCAAAATCTCTTGCAGCTGCGTTTGCCGCTAGCAAAAAGCGTCGCTCTTGCATTGCTGTCACAAACGGAATCAAGCGAGCGGATCTATGGCCAGGCAATTGCAGCCCCTGGCGGCCATGTGGCTGCTGTGGGCGCTGCTGGGTACCGCTCATATTGCTGGGCGTGGCACGGAGGCGCGTGGCTGGAATTATCGGGGTAAGTTGGCCAACACCAAGTTAGGCGAGTGAACTAATATAAACATATTCTGCAAGCCAGATGCATTTGAATCAAATCTATGAAACTACACACACATGAATGTATATATTTGTGTATATATGCATACATTTATACATTTGGCTTGCTTTACAATTAATTTCAATCAGTGAACGGCATCCGCATTTAATTGCCGCTCAATTGCAAAAGCCGTGAGCATTGACAAACAGCAGCAGCAGCAGCAGCTTGCAGCAGATGCACAGATTGGCGCCAGACCAGGGACCAATACACACACACACACACCACACAGACAGACAGACAGACAAACAGACAGCGAGAGACAATAGTTTATGGCATTCGGTCACATTGGTTATCTGCCATCTGAATCGAAGGCGTGCACAAATCTAGGCTAATTGTTTGTCGCTTTTATAATAATGATGCCAGCGACCAATTAATTTGCACAAACATCTTAATTTAGAAATAAGAAAAGTGCAGCATTACACACACACACACACACACACACACACAGGCACTTAAAACTTGACTTGCACTTGACTTTGTCTCTTTATATTCTAAATGCTTAGCTTTATATTATACAACTGCGAATTTCGCTTACAGATGAGAACTGAAGTGGACATATATATAATATATGTATATATGTTAAGCATTTCTACAATTTTTTTTATACGGGTTCAGGGTATTGAAAATGCGAAAACAGGGTATAATGGTTTTGCAAAAAGTATGTAACAGGCAGAAGGAGGCGTGGCAGACCCCACAAAGAATATATATTATTGACCAGGGCGACGAGCTGAGTCGATTTAGCCCTGTCCGTCTGTCTGTCCGTATGTATGAACGCGTCGATCTCAGAACATATAAAACATATAAAGTCTCGAACTTCAAATTTTACACGATGGTCTGTGTATACATCAAGTTTGTTTTAGATATTCGAAAAATATTCCCATTTCAATGATATCCATTTAAAACGTTATCGAAATTCAGTTTTTACATCTTTTAAGCTACAGTTACTAAACTTTGTATTTAACTTTTTGTAAATAAAATACATTTCTTTTTTTTTTTATATTTTGGATACCGGCTCCAGATTTTACAAAATCAATTTATTCAACAACAAAAATTATCAAAGTCACAATTTATTTTTTTTTAATTTTTTAGCCAAAACCGTATTTTCTATAAAACAAAAGCATTCAATTATGAAAGTTGCATTGGAATCCATTTAGTAATACAGAAGGTATCAATGAAAACATTTTGTTAATTGGCAAAAGCATGCGGCAGCAGCGCCAAGCACCTAGCATTTTCTCTATACGTGTGCACACATACATTCAAACCAACTACGCAGTAATCGGCACGCGTACTTGTGTCTGCATGTGCATATGTGTGCCTGTGTATGCGCGCAGAGGGTAATATGTATAGATAAAAGATGAAAGCTAATTTGTTTAAAACATCAGCTCGGACTTGGTTCAGGGGATCTCGTAGTCGAGCAGACCGGACTAGAGCGTTCGTACTTGTTATTTATTCATTTATTATTTTTTTTGTATTATTATGAGGATGCACCCAGTGCTCCTTAATACACTATAATCATATCCTATTTTCTTACTATTATATCACACAGTTTTGTTACTTAATTACTCAACATAAACGTTTTTACATAATCTAATTATAACTATTTACACCTAGGGAATGGGAGAAGATTAAAAAACTGACGCCTTTTAAATCTCTTTATGGGGCGAGACCGGGGCAGCTTTCTTGCGAGTCGCTTTTCGTAAACTTTCATCCGTTAATTGTAACGGCTGGAAAAAAGTGCAATCTGGTCCTCCAATGGTAGCAGGTTGAGATTCTTGTGGAGACGGGAATAACGTACAAACCAGGGGCAGCCAGTTATTTGCCTCAAGGCCTTATTATGTAATACCTGTATTTTGTTTCGGTTGCTCTTGGCGGCTATACATATAGAGAAAAAGAGAAAAAATACATTTAAAATAAAAAGTTGAAGTTAACTCTCAAATAAATAAACAGTCACAATTTATCATAATTCCAATTCACAATATTCATAGAGAATCGCCATCTTTAAGATGAGCTGCCAATAGCTAAACATGCGTTAAGGCTCATCTGTCACCTTGGAGAATGCAGCACAAAAGATATTAGATAAAAGTGTTCTGAACAATGTGCCTACAGGGGTCCTCAAACACCTTTTGCAAAGGCAACACACAAATGCCAGAAGAAAATTGAGAACTCATGCAAGTGCGAATATATGAGATATAAGAATAAAGTTGAGTATGGGGAAAGGAATTTCTGAATTTCTGAAAAAAGGACAAAACACAAATTAGCCAGAAATATTATCGAACTATGACAGCGAAGGGGGAAACAAAGAACAAATAAATAGATTTGAGCCATCATTTAATAAATATAGATATGTATATAGAATGACTTTATTCTCAAAGGAAACATTTACGAATGTGCCACCAAAAAGAAAAAATAAAACAAATAACTAGAGCAGAGTTTAATGGAGCGAACTACGATAGATCCTTGTTTCTTAAGAAAAATCGTTTACAAATAGACACCAAAGAGAAAACGGAGATTTTTTCTATATATATATATATAGATATAATATAATATATACATATATATAAATATATATGTATATGTTTGTTTATATACAAGTAAATATTATATGCTGGAAAACGTTTACGAATGTTGCACAAAGAGGAAACAGCAAAAGCAAAACGCCTAAAATTGCATTAGGTACACATATAGATATTCATATTCAGAATTCTTATCTTATTTTAAAAACAAAAAAGTATATTGAGCGAGTTGCAATTATGCAAAGTTCTTTATCTAAGTAGGTGGAACTGTGGCGTCTATGTTTATATTTCCTGATTGTAAATCTTTTGTTTAAACGAATATCAACGCAGATGAGAGAGAGGAGAGGCAAGTGGGAAAGGGGGTATTTCATTGCTCACGAGCTTGAGCAGTCGCTTGTGTTGCGCTTCTCACTTTCTAGGCCTTTGGTCACGGTCAGCGTTAGACAGAGACAAACAGATTAATGCTAAAGACAGAGAGAAAGAGGCAGAGATATATGTATAGAGAGAGATAGAGAGAAAGAGAGAGAGAGAGAGAGAGAGTGGGAGAGACATAGCTAGAGGCAAATAGAATTTGACATTTGATACACAGGAAAGACAAATGCAAAAAGACAAAGGTACATAGAAATTAAAAACTGTAAACTGCAGCTTTTATGTGTGCGTGTGTGTGTGTATGTGTATCTTTGTATGTATTTACGACAATGTCATCCTTGACTTCATTAAATGGCATGTGTGGCAGCCGCTGCCGACGCTTAGCTGTGAATGTGCCCAAGTATCTGCATCTTTGTATCTGTATCTCTAGCTGCATTTATGTAATATTATCTGCTGACACACACACATACACTCAGAGAGACGCCTATACACAGAGTGGCTTCAAATTAAACAAACAAAAAGCCCAACCGATGCTCAAGATACAAAAAATGCTTTTCATACTCGTTCACGTTGTGAAAACGAGCATATTGGTTTTAAGCAATGTCCGTCTGTCTCTCCATGCCCACTGGGGCGTAGAAAATCGGATAAAAACATAGATAGTTATAGATCTACTCATTATAGATAAACGTGCTCGGTGAGCGCCGCAAGTCCGGAAAACATTAAATCTTGTATTGATCTCAAGTTGAGCAGTATCGAAATACTCTATAGGTATACTCGCCCAATTCGGGCGTGGCAATTAAGAAAATATCGATTTTAAAATTAATTGAAATTCCGAACAATGAACGAGTATTATAAAGTTGGTTGCGCCCGACTGCAACAGTTTTACTTGTCTTTTCGGTTTTTTTTTTGACAGTGTTACATTTTTCAAAAAGAAAAGCCAAGTCAATCAAATTCAGAATATTTCATTTGATTTGTGCTTTGTTGCTTTGCATGTCTATTAGGCTGATTTAATTGAACTAATTTGCAATTTTGTGAAACCAAATGTATGGGACAAAAGAATTCAGTTTCATATACAATATTTCTAACCAATTTAAGCTGACACTTTTTATGTTTTCGGAACTATATGTATCGATAATATATGAGATGAAGATAGCTTAATAGGTAACTAGTTGCCTGAATGTATTTTTACAAAAGATTTTTTTTGTTTTCGATTTGTTTTTCTTCTTCATCTTTTGCTGACCGCAGTCAACAATTAACATATCTAGCCATACCATTTCATATAGATCATATTATATTATATATATAGGAAGATTTCATTAAGATATCAACTAAAAGCTCTGCTAAGCTCAGTGTCTACAGCGGCATTTAATCTGCGAGGTGAATTTCCATTTTGTTTGTTCAGCTGATGTGTATGTGTGTGTGAAGTATTTTGTTGTTGTATTTTGTGTCCCCTCCGACTTGGACTATTTTTGCTGCGGCTTCTAATCTGCGCATCTCGAATGACTTCATAATTTATTTTTCTTATTTGCAACACGGTGGCTTGCAATGCGCTGCTAATGTTGTTGTTGTTGTGCCAGCTAAATGTTTATTTTTAGTACAATACAACGCCCAACGCCCACTACATACACACACACATTCACACAGAGAGAATGGTGTAAGAATTGTAAAGCTGCGACACAAAAGCTAAAAACTTGAATTTTTTGGTTGCCTGCGTCAAGCGCTTCCTGAAGAACCTACAAAAACTAGAAGAAGCAGAAGAAGAAGATGGAGAAGCAGACAAAAGCAGAAGAAGGAAAAAAAGTGGAGGGGAAAAGAAGAGTTGGGACAAAATGAGGGCAGCTTGAAATGAAATGAGCACCGAAATGAGATCTGCTATATAAATAAATGATGCGACTATTGTAGCAGAGTGTGTGTGTGTGTAAGTGTGTGTGTGTAAGTGTATAAGTGTGTGTGTGTGTTTGACTAGCTGCGTGCTCATGCGCTGATGTAAGCACAGCTCAACTGTGTGTGTGTGCGTGTGAACAATTAAAAGCCATAAAGTGCATTTCTATTTACAGTCGCTCGCCTGTGACTGGGAAGCGTGACTGCGGGAAGTGTGACTGTGACTACGACTACTGTAACGGTGACTACCACAACTACAGTTAACAATCAAGTGTGCCTTTGTTGTGTGTGTGTGTGTTTGTTTGTTTGCGCGACAACAAACGCCGCATTTCAGGGCCAGGTCCAGGTCCAAGCTGACGGCTCCGGTGCCCCATTGAGCTGCTTGTTTGTGCAGCTTTTCATTGTGGCAACAAATTAAAGTGCAACATGTGTGCATGTGTGGCCAGAGCAGGGATGCCAGTTCGGCTGAAAGTTGACTAAGGGTGGCTGAATGTGATTGCGGCTGCAATTCAAATGAAATTTTTTAGCTGTGAATTTATTAAATTCACTAATATATATATATATATATATATATATATATATATATATATAAGGTAGTTCTCAAGATATGAAAAATTGTTTGATAAATAATGAACATTCAACTTTATTAAAGAAATTTTGTCCACCTGATTCTAACACTTTCTTTGGCTCAGGCTCAAGGCCTGGCTGGGTAAGGCCTTTGTGTTTGCCACGCCTCCGAGTGGGCGGAATACTGTACATCTTAACTATCCCAACTTAAAAAAAGATTTAAATAGATTTAAATTCAAAATCAATTAAACAGCACCAATATACCCGTTTACACTTTGGGAAACAGTATATATTCATTTTCAATAAACCATTAAGTTGACAAACTTTGATTTACATTGATTTTTATAAATATTTTTTAATGAAATTTCAAACAAACATTTTGCTTAACTTTAAACCTGGACAAAACTTAGCTTCTTTGTTTTGCTAGTAAAAAACTAGCTACTTTTTTTTTGTGCTAGCCTTTTTGCCAATTGCCCAGCCGCAGGCTTGGGTAACAGAATATTTGGCAAGCGTGTACCTCTGCAGCATAAGCTACTAGCAGCAGCAGTAGCAGTAGCTGTAGTTAAAAAGATGTATCTGTAGCTTAAGAGCTGTGGCTGTAGCTAGCGAGATGTGGATGTATCTACATACATATGCTGCAGATGTATCTATGGCTGAAAAATGCTCGTGACGGGGTTTTCGTGTGTAATTTGATGCTTATGCCATTAAGAAAAATGTCAAAATGCCATTGGGCATGCAGCCACGCCCCCTTTAACTTCCCAACACAGCCCCCTCCAATTGCCCCAAAAGGGGGTTCGCTATGTCGTGGCACGTAATTTGCTTGCTGAAGCGCGTGCAAAATGTTAAAAAAAGCTGAAATGGCGATACCAGGCCAAGTGAGTGAGCGAGACAGAGAGAGAGAGAAAGAGAGGGAGTGTATGTGTGAGAGAGAGAGAGAGAGAGAGAGAGAGAGAGTAAGAAGTGGGAGTTGATTATAAGAAAGTTTGCGTTTTTTTTTCCTGTTTTTCGCAATGAGATTTGATTTTTTGTATTTTGCACAAAATGTAAAAAGTCGCAGGCAACTTTTTCTTTAGCTTCTATTTTGTGATTTTCCTTTGCTCTTTATAATTTTTCCATTTTCCGGACAGGCCCCATAGAACGGCATAATGTTTAGCTGATTAAATACGTGACTTCATTCTATTGTTGACAAGCTGATTTTGTTGCAGCGGCTTAAAGCTGCACTCGTCCATAAATAAGTCAGCTGCAAAGTCTATGCTTGTATCTGCAAGATACAAGATACTTTACTTTATCTGTCATATTGCAAATGCGAATGCAAATGCGAATGCAAATGCAAATGCAAATTTATGCAGCTGTCACACGCGACTTCAAATTGTGACTGTCAGCACAACTGTGAAACTGGGCGCTGGCCATTGGAAATCGATAAATCGCTGGGGCTATCGATTAACGATTAACCTTGATCACATGCCAACGGCAAAGTTAAGGCCAAACGGTCTCAATGTGCTCTTGTGCCATCTTTTTACAGACAGACAACAACACTCACAGCCACAACAACTCAGGCAACAACAACTTCTACAACACTTAGAACAACTTGTTAATACAAGCAATTAATTTGCTCAGCCATCAAGAGCTGAAGCTCTAAAAAGCTAGATAGAAAACGAAACATTGTTTGATATCTTTGGGGCACGTGTATCTGCAACACTTCAATTTGCCATTGAGCGGTACTCAGATACCCTGTTAAAGTGTCAACACACACAGACATGAGTGACATTAGTGTTGCAAAGTGCATGCAAATGCTAATTAGTGTTGGTTAACTTAAAAAAGTGACCATATACTATTAATACAAAAGTCTTTGACCTACGGCTAACTTATGTCTGACAAAAAATTTCTTATTGAAAAGGTGTGTAAAATGTGAACATGGAGGACAAGTGAACATATTCGGGACTCGAAAGAAAGAGCAAACAATCTAAATTAGCTCAGAACTTTACTTTACTTTTTATAAGAAACAAATGGCTTACAATGAGCATGGAGGATAAAATAATCAACAACTAACCATGGAGGACAGTAAATAGCTGGTCTAAAGTGAACATGGAGGACGAGCTAAAGAGAGAAGACATCGTTTCATGAGTAACACCTAACACCTACATAACATTAATGGTCAAGAGACAATGGAGGACAGCAACAAGCATAGGCAGCTGAGCAGGGTATTTGGCAGTCGCGCCTGCTGCGCTTCTTGCATTCCAACTTGTCTTGTCTTATGCAAATCGAGGCCCAGCAACGACAGCAATAGCGACAACAATGTTGACTTGACTTAACTTGACTCACTGACTGACTGACTGACTGACTGATTGACTGACTGACTTGCATGACAAATGACTAGCGCAGCGGGAAGACTGAATTTATGAGCGCAGTGCAGATACCGCATAAAGTATCTCATAGATACGGCGTTGCTTTTGCTTAAATTTGCGACCACGACGCATTTCAATGCTGGTTTTCATACTCGTAAAAGCGTAAAAGCGAGACTATTGGTTCTGTGTAATGTTCGTTTGTCTATGAAACTTGAAATTTTGAGTATATACTGAGCTTTAACACTTGGAAGTCGTTATGGCTACGAATAGTATGGGCATGGCAAATCGGGACCACTAAATCTTGCACAGTTCTGGTGCCAGGATCTTTCAAGTTTCGCAGGCGGAACGAACGTTGTTCGCCTCCTCAACAGATAGTCCTTTAGAATAAGTTATGGTCCGTCTATTGTGACTTGAATAAATTTAGCTGTGAACGAGTATTATGCAGTCGGTTGCGATCGACTGCAACGCTTTTAGTTGCCTTTAGAACTGCGCGAGACGCTCATCGCAATCGAAGCAGTCCAAACAATTCACGAGCCCCCTCAAAAGAACACTCAATGCGAGTGAATAATGTCTAAATGCAGCGTTTAGAGTGGGGATGGGCGAGGGGCGTGGCTGTTGAATTGTATATGTGCACTATATGCATCCATTAAAATATTGATATTCACTAGATACAGCAAGAACCCGATGCATTTTTGATAAACTGCAGGTAGTTAAGTGTGAATAATGTAAGCGACTTTGAGGTAATCGACAAAATTATAGGGTATTCGCGGTGTCAATTTGTAAAGCAATCGCGTTTTGTGCTCAAGAATTTTAATGGGCATTCTGCACACCTTACGTCAAACGCTATTGACACGCCCCTGTGGAACGATATGTGAGTGATTTTTTAACTATAGCTGCAAAGCTGATTGATTGACTGATTGAAGATCAACACAAATCTTAAGCTTAGTATGATGTAGGTTGTCGAATGTTATACTGTATTTACCTTAAGTGCTGCAAATACCTCATTTAACTGTGAAAAATAAGTGTATCTATTCATTTTCAACGATTTACTGAGACATCTGTTTTATTTGCACCACTTCTGGGCAATTATAGGGTATCTTTAGCAGCATTCATTTTGCACATATCTTTATTTGTTCAGCTAAGACACATTCTCAATGGAGTAAACATACCTTCCGCCCGAAATTAGAGGGTATCTCAGGTGTATATAAATGATGAGTTAGTCTGCAAATTGAATGGCTTACATTTTGCAATTAATGCAATTACAGGGTGTTTGTGACGTCTGTTGTCACTGCATTGCATTGCTTTGCTTTTTACAGTCGTTCACGAAGTGAAAAGTGTCTATTGGTTGCAATGTCCGTCGTGCTGCGTCCGTATGCGTCGTATAAGCGCAAAGCTCAATCTAAGACTGGAAATTTGAAATATTTATCTTATAAATACCACCCCGGACAACAGATATAGTATATAAGATTATGCCTCCATAGATTTCTTAAAAATTATAAATATCTCCCGTTTGCGGCATGGCAAGACTTATATCTATATCACTCTTAAGACTACAATCAAAGTTAGCCAAATTTTGCAGGCAAATCACAGTTGATCTCCTCTACTGATATACACACGTGAACGAGTATAATGCAGTCGGCTACGCCCGACTGCAACGTTCTTTTTTGTTCATTTTGTGCCCTGAACCCATTGAAAATTGGATTTCAGGGTATAATGGTTTTGTGACAATGTATGTAACAGGCAGAAGGAGACGGGGCAGATCATATAGTGTATATATATTCTTGACCAGGACGACGAGCTGAGTCGATTTACCCATGTCCGTCTGTCCGTACGTATATTCTTTTATACCAAACGTAAACAGGTCATGAATATTTTTGGATACCTCCCCTAAAGTATTTCAAATAGTAGGGACTTCAGATTTTGCATATATACTCAGTTAATATTATGTCCTGCAATTTTCATTAAGAAAGTACATCTAGAACCGAAGTTATTTAACAATCAATTCCTCATGGTGGTGCCCAGAATACAGCCTAAGCGCAGCCGCTAAATCAACTACGCTGTAATCGGCGCGCGTGCTTGTGTGTGCATTTATATGTATATGTGTGTATATGTATAGATAAAAGAAATAAGCTAGATTGCTTAAAACACCACCTCGGACTTATTTCAGGAGATCTCCTAGTCGGTCAGACCCGACTAGAGCTTTCTTACTTGTTTGTTTTCGGTTAGCTGCAAAGAGTTAACTGGGTTACTGTGTGTGTGTATGTGTGTGTGAGGCATGCACGAGTTGACTTGATATCAGCAATGATGCTGCTCCCACCCCCAACTGCTCGCCCCCTCCCTCCACCGGCCCTTTAACCATAGCCCCCGCTGCCGCCTTGCAGTTGCTAAATTACGCCAAGAATTTTAATCGAGCGTCAACGATAAATGACTGCGAGGCGTAGAGAGATCGCTGAAGAGAGCTTAGCCAGGGGCAGGAGCAGGAGGTAATAGAGGAGGGGGCTAGGGGCGAGGCCGTGTCTGCTCTGGCACGAGCAAGCGTGGCTGTATGACATACATATACAAAAACAGTTTGCAATTGCAATTTGTAATTGCAATTTCAATTGCTGGGCGACAGAGCAGCTCGACTTGACATCATCGCCTGATGCAGCTTGCGGCGGCATGCTGCTGTTGCATTAGCATCATAAGTTACGCGTGCCAATGCAAATGCCCATGCCCATGCCCATGTTCACATCTCGCAAACCCATCTTTTTATCGTCCAACTGAATCAAAGCCACAAAAGTGCCGCCGCTTGGCTATAAAATCTGAATGAATTTTATACAGAAATGTTTGAAGGGGGAAAATCGCATTAATATGCAGCCACGAATGCATTCAAACGGACAGCTGAGAGTGTGAGTGTCAGTTGCAGTTGCAGTTGCAATTGCATTTCCAATTGTGAATCTGTATCAAAAAGCGAATGAGCCAGGCAAACGTATTCGGCTTGCTCTAATTGCACTGTGAATACAAATTGTATTCAAACAAATTGCAGCTATGTCTGCTGTGCATATTTATTCATAACTATGATCTTAGCTTAAGGTTTGTGCCACAGCTGCAACCATAATTGCGAAGATTAATGGGTGTTACCTAGTCTAAAATGATCAAAAATAGCTAGTATATTAACAGCTTGAGGAAGTCTGTGAATCAGTATATGAATCAGCTGTTAGTCAAACTGTTAACTACTGGAATGTGATTAGAGTATGAGTAATGTGACCATGGAGGACAAAGAAACGGGAGTGTCATACGAATTGGCATGCAAAAACGTGCGGAATATATAATGTGAACATGCCGAACAAATAGTTTTATAACGCTAACAATAATTGTAAAGCTAATGAATACTAAAGTGAATATGGAGGACATGCAAGGTTTTATGATAATATGTGCAGCACTTGACAGATATGATGCGGCATATTTGGCGACAAATAAAATATTTAAGATATATCAAGAGAACAATCATAAAAGTGCAACAAACAGGCTTGACTTGCTGATACCCTATAGCAAACTCATAGAAATCTATAAAAATCCATTTAGTCAATATATTTCGCGACTCGGTAGGCTCATACATGCATAAAGACTTACCTCGATCAACATTTTACAATAAGCACAAGAAATATTTGGTAAATAATTTAAAATTTAGCAAAAACGAAAATATAGAATTCATTCTGTATTGATTATAGCTAAGAGAAGCTAACAAAGCCAGGTCTCAGGCTTTCATAATATGCGTTAGTAATACATATAGTACACATAGTTTATAGGTGGCAAAGTGCATTTCCTATTAAAATTATTAAATTCCAAATAAAAAACTAAGCAAATGCAATCACAAACAAACGCCTGACAACGCGATGAAACGAGTTCAAAGCGTTCAATGTGATAAAGTAGTGAGTAACTCAGCAGCTTTCTCAGGGGATTCAACGATGGCATCATTATTGAAAATTTGCTATTGGTTTGATTATATAGTTAAGACCGACTCACATAAAGTTCTGACTATGATTTAATGAATATCAGCACATGCTGAGCTCATAGAGAGACAGAGAGAGAGAGAAAGAGAGATAGCGACAGATAGAGCAAGAGGCTGCACAGATAAGTATTCGTGAATATTGCATCACAGCTGACATATGAATCATTGCGGCTGCTGCATTTGAATGCTGATTGATATGTGCGTGTATATATATATGTGTGTGTGTGTGTGTGTGTGTCTGTGTCTGTGTTAGGGAACTTGCATGTTATGTGTATGGCAAAATTTGCGGTCAGCAGGCCCTACAAATATTTGGCCACAAATTGTTATTATGATTGTTGTTGCTGTTGCTCTTGCTGTTGTTGCTGCTACTATTTGTTGTTGTTGCTGTTGGTATTATTGGTGGCATTGCGTGCAGCGCGCGTCATTCGCGATGATTAATGACAATTTTTTGGACGTAGCCGTATCCATGTCCGTGTGATTCTGATTGTCTACTCTACTCTATATATATCTTTCCCTGTCTCTCTCTCTCACTCACCCGCTCTCCCTCTCTCTCCCTCTCTCGCTGTGCACTGTCCACGGCTCTATCTTTTTGAACGTCTCTGTGTCCGATAACAATTAATTGCTCTGCGATATATCACAAAGATAGCACAACATATGACCCTGTCAGAGGGTGGAGGATCGAAAACTCTGTTGGGCGCATGTTGTTTGGGCCTTAAGACTCGAAATTAATGAAAGTAGCATAAAGATGAACATAAGCATATACCATATAAAGTAAATGTCACCTCTCATTCGATTTTCACAAAACGTTCAACTTCAATTGCTCTAATTCGATATGATCAACTAGCAAATACTCTTTGGTTGACTTTGTACTCAGCTTTGGAATCCTATTCCTTGACGAAAAGGGGTATACCCATTACAAATTCAAAGTAAAATTGGTATTAAAATAAATATATCAACTTTTGATAGCTTTAAAATATATGTTAAATAAAAAACTTGATAAAAGAATTATATGCGAAACTTTTTATACTGAAATTCTTATCTCTGAGACAGGCATAAATGAGGCTATTACTAATCGATATTTATCGCTTAAGCGTGAGTATGGTGCCCTATCGAAAGCATACCCATACTATATTATAAAAGTTGCGAGCAGTCCAAAATGTGATGAATATTGCTTACATGCTCTATGGGCTTTGATAAATATTGATTCATAATGAAAATAAAATAAATTCAAATAATTTGCCAGCCTGAAATGTGTTGTTTTTACAGTCTTAGATATATAGAGAGCGAGAGAGGAAAGAACAGTGACAAAGAGACAGAGATAGAAAGACATAGACAAAAGAGAGAGACAGTCAAATACATTGATAGAGAGAGTTTGAGCAAAAGAGGGAGAGATAAAGAAATGAGGATAGCGAAAGATAAATAGAGACTAAAGTGAAACAAGTAAGAACTAGTCGGATCGGCCCGACTACGAGATCCCCTGAACCAGGTCTGAGGTGATGTTTTAAACAACCTAGCTTACACATTTTATCTATACATATTACCCTCTGCGCGCATATACACATATACACATGCATACATATACACATGCTCACACAACCACGCGCGCCGATTGCTGCGTAGTTGATTTGAATGTATGTGTGCACACGTATAGAGCAAATGCTACGTTGCTGGCGCATGCCTTTCGCAAAATGTTTTCTTTAATACCTTCTGTATTACTTAACGGATTTAAATGCAATTTTCAGCATTGAATGCTTTTATTTTATAGAAAATACGGTTTTGGCTAAAAAATTAAAAAAAATTAAATTGTGGATTTGATATTTTTTTTTAATAAATTGATTTTGTAAAATGTGGAGCCGGTATCCACAATATAAAAAAATAGAAAATGTATTTTATTTACAAAAAGCTAGTTGCAAAATTTAGTGACTGTAGCTAAAAAGATGTAAAAGATATGGTCCGAAAACTGAATCTTGATAAAGTTTTTAATCGATATCAGTAAAACAGGAATAGTTATCGAATATCAAAAACAAACTCGATATGCGCGCTGTATACATGGATCTTCGTGCAAAATTTGAAGTCTCTAGCTCTTATAGGTTCTCAGATCGACGCGTTCATACATACGGACAGACGGACTGACGGACGGACGGACGGACGGACAGACAGACGGACAGGGCTAAATCGACTCAGCTCGTCGTCCTGATCAAGAATATATATACTTTGTGGGGTCTGCCACACCTCCTTCTGCCTGTTACATACTTTTTGCAAAACCATTATGCCCTGATTTCCCATTTTCAATGGGTTCAGGGTATAAAAAGACAGAGAGAATTATAAATAAGGGTGGACATTAAAAAGAGAGAGAGAGAGAAAGATATATAGTATAAAACAGAGAAATGGAGAGAGGAATAGAAGGGAAGGGAAATAATAAGACAGATTAATGGGTAAGCATAGAAAATTCTAGATAGGCATAAAGACGACACAGAGCCAGATATACTACATGCGGAGACAGAGACAGATTTATAGTAATATAAGTGCCGATATATATAGATAGAGAGAATTTCCAATAGACAGAAACTTTGTTGTTACAGTATACGTATTACGTATTACGTATACGCCAAGGAATCTATCTTATGGGCAGATGGGCAGGCCAAGTGATAGGGAGACATGCAGGAAGAACTGCTTAAAGGGAATCATTCATAAGCTCTAAGAAGAAAGATATCGAGTTGCCTGCTAGCGTTCTGCCTCTCATATGTACTTTTTCAATTATTTCGTTTCTCATAAAATCACGCATACGCCGCATTCGCTCAGTATATATTTGCTGCTTGGGCTTTATTAGTGCGCTAACATTTAGCCAATTTTAAGACAAACGGCCTCAAATGTTGTTGTTGCTGCTGCCGATTGTTGCTGGTTGTTGTCGGTTGCCGGTTGTCGGCGGCAGCAGTTGCGGGTTTTGAGGGCAACCGCAAAAGTATTTAAGAAAGTTGGCAAGCACAAAAAAATAAAGTTCAGCTGCCTTGTTGGTGCCAGGCACACGCTGACACTTTTACTTTGCCGCGGAGCGGGGGCGCTCAGGCTCAGGCTCAGGCTCAGGTTAAGGCATAGAGGAAAGCAATGACAACAACAGCAACAATTGCTGTTGCAGGCGACAACAGCAACTGCGACGACAATTCTTTTGTTTAACGTGGGCAGCAATCGAGCAGCAAATGACAATTATTTGCCTTGCGGTTAGCTGCAACTGGACTCTGTTGTCTGTTGTGGCAGCAACTCCAGCAGTTAGGAGGGGGGGCATGTCAGGGCAGGGGGTGGGGACAGAGAGGGTTGGGGCTTGAGGTCTGTGTGGCGCACCGCAACCTGGCCACAATGATAAATTTATTTAATTTGCCATAAATTGCTCAAGTAACTAAGACGACGCACGCAATGTCGTGGCAGCAACAGCTCAAACTAACACACACACACACTCACACACAGAGAGTTTGGGCCACGCTTTGGCCAGGCCAAAGTTTTTTGTTGTATGCAAAACAAGGCACAAAAATTAACGTTTGTCACATTGCGCAGGGAATGCGACAAATCAGTGGGAACTTGCCAACTTTCCGAGAGTATACATGTGGCTGGAGTATAGATAGCTCAGGAACAAGGAGTCAGTCAGACAGACAAAGAGACAGACGGACAGACAGGCACATACCTGCGGGTTTCGAACAATTTAATCGATTTTATTGTGGCAGACGAGTCGCAAGCGAGCAGAAATTACAATCAAATACCCTGTAAAACCCTGTAAATAAATCAGCTTGCTCTGTTGAGCTAGTGAGGCTAGGATGCAAATTGTAAAAAACCTTATCTATCTATATTTAAGAGATGCTTAATCCAAAAATGAATCATGGCAAATCTTAATTAGCTCTTACTCTAGCACGTTTTTCAATCAAAACATTTTATGCGTCATACGTAAAACATTATCATACTTTATCTTAACTATTACGCTACTTTATCTTATACTGTTTTTGTGAATAATTTTTAAATATTTAATTTAATACAGAATTTGCGAAAATTTGTAAAACTGATTCCAAAAATTAACCTTAAATTGGTTGAAAAAAATAAAACTAACTAATACAGAAGAGTTCAACTGGTCCAAAACTGTATGGCGACAACAGAAGGCATATACATATATGCTTTATTGTTTTCATAAGAATAGGGTATAGTTTTAAGCTGTCTCCACAAGCTTTGGAATCAGCTTAACTATGACTTTTGGGCTGTGGGATTCGAACCACGCACTGTATGTGGGCCAATTTAAGCAGATCTACAATAACTAAAAGCAATATATGTCTGTTGTATAACAATCTGCTAAATAACTGAGCGCCGAAGCACAATATGGCCTCTTGCAACGCTTTATAGGGTATACGCTGAGCCTTGGAGTTGTGGCCAACAAGTTGGCAGTTGCCACTGATATAGACGCGCTGAAGCGTTGCCTTACAAGTATTTATGCAATGTTTACATTGTGTGTTAATGCCTGTGAACTGTGCTCCCTTCCAGCAACCGCCCGTCTCCACCCCTGCCTCAAAGCTCCCTTGCCTCACAAACCCCTGTGCAAACAGCGCCGCATGCAAAGGGGCACTTAAAAGTGCAGACGCCACATAATTGTCGCCCCTGCAGCTGCAACACACAACTGACAACTGTCGCGGCTGCAGCTACTTTTTGACACGGTTTGCTCTCTCTCTCTATATATATATATATATATATATATATATATATATATGAGAAAGTGTGCACGTGTGTATGTGTGTGGCAAGGCGCATCAGCAGTTGCTGCAACCAGGCCAAAACTTTTGGGCCGAAATGCCCGCCGGCTAATGACTCATTAAATAAGGCACTTGCGGCTGCAGACGCCCACAATGTGGGCACGGTCGGGCCACATGCCCCTTACCTACACACACACACACACGCACATCCCTAATGCAGTGTGTGTGCATATTCATGAACTAAGCGACGTGAGGAGCTTCGTGTTAGGCTGCCATTTTGACGTTGCCTGCCTGTGTTTACACAGCAAAAAACTAGAGAGAGAGACGTTGAGAGCGACATAGTGAGAGAGAGAGAGACAGTGCACTTGAATGACAATGAGTGTATATGAGTATGATTATGAATATGAATATGACAATCAATCAAGCGAGCGTCAGTCGAACTCAGCTTGAAATTCGTTTGCTTAAACCAAACGACGACAACGACAAACGACAAACACGACAGACACTTGACATGAATCCTGTGGCAAGTGGTTGGCATAGAAGGTTGCCACATTAGGTGGCAGCGAGTGTTGCACAGAAGGGGAAGCGGGGGAAGGGGTTTGTTGGGTGGCAACTTGTTTAAAATATGAATTAAACTCATTTGCCAAAGTGATTCAATTCTTTTTTTTGGCATTGCATGCCAGAGTCAAAGATTTACCCGTAGAAATACGCAGTTATACTTCAAGAAATACTCATGATTACTTCAAATATTCGTGAATACTCATATGCTCATTTGGATACTTATTTGATTCAATTCTTTTGCATTGCATTCCAGAAAGCTTTCAAAGGTACTTCAACTTCTCATATACGTATTTGGATACTCATCATAAAATGCATCTCCAAAAATGTTTGAAATTGTACATGTTCCAGGCTACTTAGAAATATACATTATTATTCATAGGTACTCTGAAAATTCATAAATTCACATAAGCACATTTCTAATCTTTTTGGGGTGCTGGAATATTCTACATTATATTCCGAAATATTCAGATATTATATTCAACAAATACTCACTCATAAGTACTCTTAGCAACTCTTGAGTACACCTATGCTTATTTACAAGTGCACGGACCGAAAAAAGCTTCTCGGAATCAGATAAATTCAAAAGATATTTTTTTAACAAATTTAATTAAGGACTTGGACCTTGGAAGCTTTATATCCATATGTTCATAAGTTCTTCTGAATACCTTTTAAAGTACTCTCCACATTTCTGAAGTATAAATATTTGTTTTGTTTTAGAGCACCGAATGCTGTATTATTTTTTCCTTCTTGCAATTAGCCTCTCACTGTAATGAATTATTATTTTTATAAATATGTAGAATATTCATTGAAATCATGAAAAAACTAGAGGGATGGGCTAACTTCGGCCATGCCAAAGTTTGGTAATACCCTTGCAATTGCAAAGGATATAGATAGTTTTTTCTGATTTGCCACGCCCCCAACAATTGGATATATATAATTTTTGGGCAATCTATTAAGCAGGGCAATAGTAACCTATATATAAAATTTAGAAGCTGTTCCTATAAGACTTTGGAAGATATAGTTTTCTCCGATTTACCACGGGCCCAAAAGGCGGATATATATTAGTTTTCATAATTTTGTCGAAACGGTCAAGCCTAACGTCTGCTTCAATTTTTGGAACTTTAGGTGTAAAATTGTAGAAGATATAGTTTTTTCCGATTTGCCACGCCCCTAATGGGCGTAGATATATATTCTTTTTTTTTCTAGGGGTGGTTGATACAAATATATGTTTAAAGTTTCAAGTCTCTGGCTTTAACAGCATCCAAAATATTGGTGGATTTATGTTAACGCCTATATAGACTTTCCCGTTTTGCCACGCCCCAAGTAGGCGTGGATATATAACTTTTTGATCAATCTGAAGGGGAGGCTAAAAGTATATTACTTTCCAAATTTGAATGCTCTAGCTTCAAAACTGTAGAAGATATAGTTTTATCCGATTTGCCACGCCCCCAAAGGGCGTAGATATATAATCTATATCTTTTTGTAATTGGATGCAACTCATGAGTATATATTCCAAATTATAAGTCTCTGACTTTAATAACATCGAAGTTATCCCACTAAAAGATTTCTTAAAACCGATCTGTCCTATGGGAGCTATAGGATATTGTCATCCGATCCGGATGATTCCGAGATATACAATGCCTGCAGCATATTCCAGCTTATGTGCAAAATTTCACCTCTGTAGCTCGTATAGTCTCGGAGGAGATTGCGTTGATCCAGACAGACAGACAGACAGACAGACAGACAGACAGACAGACAGACAGACAGACAGACAGACAGACAGACGGACAGACGGACATGGCTACATCAACTCAGCTCGTCTTGCTGATCAAGAATATATATACTTTATATGGTCGGAGATGCTTCCTTCTCTGCGTTGCAAACTTCTGACCAAAATGAATATACCCTTTTTGCAAGGGTATAAAAATGTTAAAATATACTGTATACCTGCCTCGTAAGCTATGGAGTGAGAAGGTGGATGGGGTGGTCATACATTACCTGTCTGTTTAATTTCCGATGAGCTCGTGGAATATTCTGTAATTACTCACACGGCCATCAAGATCCCAGAGCAGACATCATCAGACATTATTGGCAACAATCAGCTGTATGTGTCACACTTACAGTTACATTTTACCGTTGCATTTACAGTTTTAGCTGCGACATGGCCTTCCGTCAGGAAAAAATATATATATTGCGTATACACAACGTGCAACGCACGGAAATCGATTAGACATGAAGGCAAAATGTTTATCGCTTATAGTTTTTGGCTTAATTAAAGCAGCATTTAGTGGAGCCGTAGGAGCTGTAGGAGCTGGAGAGGATGTGGACTGCCTAATAACTCATTTGCATGGCTCGACAAAACTTGTCAGTTGCGTGGTGGCCTTTAAGCACGGCAGATGCACAAAACGCGCTTTAAAGCGCTTCAAGGACTTTTTCTACAGACAGCACAGGGGATTCCTAATGGGGTTCGAGGGGTTGTCTTGTTGGTGTATTGGGGAGAAGGGTGGCGGTCCCTCTTTTTCTGTTGTGTGCACTTTGCGGCAAAATAAGTGAGTTAATGAGTCGATCAGCACAGACTGAAAGTGACTCGCTGAGTGGTTGAAGTTGGGGTTCAGCTGTGCTAACGAGCAATAATCAAATCAAAATACTTTCTATTATTACCAAATGACAGCAACAACAACAACAGTCACAAAATTCTTAAGCTGCTAAAAATCGCTTTTAAACGGCAGCTTCGACAACAACAACACCCACATACACATACACACACACAGTTGATGCTGAAGTCAATGTGGCTGATGTAGCTGCTTTGCATTTTCCATTGAATACCCTGTAAATATTAAGAATTATGTACTTCAAGTATTTATACCTAGGGTACTGTAATATAACAGTATAAGAGTATACGAGCTTAAGTGTGTAAGAGTATTAAAGTATACTCTAATATAACATTATAAGAGTATACAAGTTTAAGTTTATAAGAGTTTAAGTTTATAAGAGTATTAGAGTATTAGAGTATTAGAATATTAGAGTATTAGAGTATTAGAATATTAGAGTATTTGAGTATTATAGTATTAGAGTATTAGAGTATTAGAGTATTAGAGTATTAGAGTATTAGAGTATTAGAGTATTAGAGTATTAGAGTATTAGAGTATTATAGTATTAGAGTATTAGAGTATTAGAGTATTAGAGTATTAGAGTATTAGAGTATTAGAATATTAGAGTATTAGAGTATTAGAGTATTAGAGTATTAGAGTATTAGAGTATTAGAGTATTAGAGTATTAGAGTATTAGAGTATTAGAGTATTAGAGTATTAGAGTATTAGAGTATTAGAGTATTAGAGTATTAGAGTATTAGAGTATTAGAGTATTAGAGTATTAGAGTATTAGAGTATTAGAGTATTAGAGTATTAGAGTATTAGAGTATTAGAGTATTAGAGTATTAGAGTATTAGAGTATTAGAGCATTAGAGTATTAGAGTATTAGAGCATTAGAGTATTAGAGTATTAGAGTATTAAAGTATTCGATTTATAGAGTATTATAGTATGGGAGCATAACAGTATTACAGTATTAGAGTATTATAGCATTAGAGTATAACAGTATTAGAGTATTAGAGTATTAGAGTATAAGAGTATAGGAGTATTACAGTATTCGAGTATGACAGCGTGACAGTACAACAGTATGATAGTATGATGGTATGCAGTATGACAGTGTTAAAGTATTCTAGTATATCAGTATTTAAATGATAGTGTATAAGCGTAAATAGAAGAGACTGTGAAGTAGATAGGACATAGAATAAACTAGTCAAAGAATAGGAGATATGCATATGTGTGGTATAGGGACTCAAGATTATCTTGAGTATAACCATAAATAAATAAATTTGTACATGTTAAAGAAAAAACAATTAATTCTGATAATCATATTAAAGCTCAGCTACATATTAAATGTGAGCTCTGGAGTAAATTTCTTATTTCTGAGCTTTTTTGCATGAAATCAAACTCTTTATAATGTATATTACTTAAGTTGATTTACAGGGTTACTTGCTAGTCGTTGCATTGCTTTCTTATCGTACATTTTTATCATTTATTTTTCGCTATACTGTAAAATGTTGCCTGCCTCTTGCTCGTTGTCTCCTTAAGCTTTGCTGGCAGGTAGGCTGGGAGGCAGTCACGGCCCTGACAGTTGCAGCAAGCTGCTCTTAGCCGTGCCCTGTAGCACCACCGCACAGCACCGCCCGCAGCACCACTCGTAGCAATTCGTGCACATCTCAAACTTTGTTTGTTTGCGGTTTTGGCTTCTGCGCTTTTGCGTTTTCCATGCGTCGCGTATCAATTATCGTCTCGAATTTTGTACCTGATACTACGTGTGTGTGTGGGTGCATGTGTGCGTGCTCGTGTGAATGTGTGTATGTATCTATTTGTTGTTATTGCGTTTTGCTGCATACTTGCAGGCGACGCGCTTTAAGTTCAAGTGCAAATGGGAGCAGAGCAGCACCAAAACAACCATTGAAACATTCACACAACACTCACATGGTCACTCAATTTGTTCGCTTGTTGGCGCTGTGCGCCTGTTGACATGGCTCTCATTACAAGCTGGCGAGAGCGAGAGAGCGACAAAGAGAGAGAGTAAGAGAGCCAATAAGAGAGAGAGTGGGCTAAGCAACAGACTGAGAAATTCCACACGGCCTTTTGACACTTGAACAAGTTGTTGCCGGCTCCTGCTGCTCCTGTCTCTTTCGAGTTGTATGTATCTGTATGTGTATCTGACTGTGCATGTGTGCGTGTGTGCGTATGTTTCAATGCTGACATTAGGCGTGCAGCAGCCAAGCAAGAAAGAGGAGAGAGAAAAAGCGGCTGCCGCTGCGATTTGAACTGCGACTGCTGCCAATTGCTGTTTGCCTGTTGCGCGTTATTCAATTTGTGTGAGTTGTCCCTTTACAAACACCCTGTCATATTCCGTGATGGCAGGAAAAGCGTGTAACCGGCCGAAGGCGGCAGCTGGAGCTGCAAGTTAAATCATATCAAGTATGGTCAACTATATTTTCAGTAAGAGTCTCTCTTGCCATTATTCAAATGGTTAGCGTATCTGCCAGTCCAGCCATTTTGACGTTTTTTCTTCTCGAATGCTACCTTCATCTTTGTTTTTTGGGATTTTATGCCGGATTATAAATGCTGCACGTAATTTGTTTACCTATGTCCTGAGCATCAAACGAGCCGGCAAATGGCTTACCAGCTGTCTGTCCAGCTGTCTGTTCGCTCTAACCCATTGTTTCGCTCTCTCAAACTGAAACAAGCACATAATTCGAAGCCTCTTCTAAAGTAAAGGCATGGTATATAAGATTCAATTTTTTGAGGAAGAGCCTTCTAAGACCTAAGTGTCCCTACATATGCTATAAAGATACTTATTTTATATATATTTACATATATCATACTTGTTATCTGCATCTTTTTCATTTTTATATTTCCTCATTTGTAAATATACCTGTCTATATTTAAATTGATTTGTCTCAGTCATATTGAAAGAGCTGTGTTTCTTCATTCATTCCTTCACCAAAAATATTACATGTATCCATTTTCCATCCATTGCATACATACTAAGTATCTGAATTTCTGCTGATTTATCTATTGACATTTGATATCAAAGACATATTCTTAGATGTAGTCATATAAGCATTGGAATGAAAAATAAAAAAACTTAAAAAGAACGATGAACGCTGAAGAATCTGCTTTTTTAGGACAAAATCCAAAACTTTTGATGTAAAATATCTTTGCGTCTAATCAAAGACAAATTTTTTTGCATAGTTAGATTTGAATATCTAATAATAATAATAATAATATGTAATATATCTGGTATCAGAATTCAGCACCATATTTATCTACTTCTATTTATCTAACTGCAGGGTATATTCTAGTCGAGTCACTTCATTTGATTTGGCTTTTTATGTTGTTGTTTTCTGATTTTGTGTGCTGATGAGTTTGGCAGCCAAATCCGGCAGCTGCCATATGTTGGGCCATTATTGAATCTTTAATGTCAATAAGCAAAAACCTTTGTTGCTTTTGCCTGTCTGCAGGTTTTCTTGCCACCTGAAACATATCGCCCTACTCTCTGCCCCTCGTCTGCCATTTGTTTGGACTGCGAATTGTGTTGCCTACTTCGAGGCGCGGCAAAACGCAAACGAAATTGTCAAAGTGCATTCGGACCTGGCGGGGCGTGGCGAGGGCGTAGGGAAGGTACAGTGGCATGCTCGGTTGTACCACAGACAAACTTTGAATGCCAAAGAAAAAAAATGAAGAAACAAACGGAAAATAATAATAAGAAAACGCTTTTTGGCAGCTTCGTGTTGCAAATTGCGAGCGATGAAAAAATAAAAAACTTGACGATTTGTGAGCGCCCAAAAAGTAGTTAAAGTTGGCGCTGCAGTTAACCACGAAGACGATGACGGCGACGACGACAATTGTTGATTTATAGCGGCCAATGGCCCCAGTGAACCCTCAAGACAAAGGCTCCAAAGCTGCCTCACCTGAAGTTTTGGCATTTGCATTAATTGAATGCGCCAAGGCAAACAGCAGTACAAGAACAAGAAGAAGAACAAGCAGTGGTAAACAACATTCGCGAAAAATATATATATACATATATATCTAGATCAAGAAAAATGGTAAATTTGGCCAAAGGATTAACCTGAAAGCAACAACAGATGCAACTCGTTACCCAGTAAAAACTACTTAGCTGGTATAAATAAGTATATATGCTTTTATATATATACTAGCTGTACCCGGCGCGCGTTGCTATGCCAGAATACAACTCGGTTTGATTAGTACGTATTCGATCAGTTTCTAATCTTACTTCTCGTTGTGCAGACGATTCAGACGAACGGGTCTCAGCGGCGTGTACTCGAAGATTTTGCAGCCTTGATGCTCGTTGCTTGTCTGATTCTGAGGCTCCAAATGTCTTCTCTTTCTCGCTTGATTTGTAGATAATTATACAGGAACTACGTGATGAAATGCACAAAATTATTCGAGAAACACTTCCAAATATTATGTGAGATAGATATGAATTTCACAATCCTCACAAATTCGAAATGTCATCTATAGTTCGCTTTTTTGTTTTAAAAATACATGGCATACTAATTTTTATGACAACCGGTTAAACGAGGCAGAAGTTGCTACTCTGCTACTCCATATCACACAAACCTTCTCCGTGGAAAAATGCATATATATATAATTGGTAAGGTAGTTTTTGAGTTAATCGATGAGATACAGACAGACATATCTGCAAAACGTTTTTAAAAATCCGTATTCCTTAATTATATGTGCGGTTTTTTACTTAATCTAATTATGTATGTGCAGTCAGATTGATTTCCAAGTGCGCTCAAAAGTATGCAATGGAAATTTGAATATCACATAAAATTTCTATCAGACCTTCAGGAATGCGCTTGGAATCTATTTCAAATGAATCACCTTGCTAATTGTGCACATAATCTGTACAATTATATATATATATATATATATATAAAGGGGGGGTTTATATATAAAGGGAGCTATTTTTTTTGATTTAGCTCACGGCGGCAGCTGTGAAAACTTAAAGCTGGCTCCGATTTCACTTGAACCAAATGCCACGCCTCCAGTTGCGCCTGTTGTCTTTGCTTTTAATTAGCCCTCTGCTCTCTGCTCTCCGTCCATTTTTTTTGCGTTCTTGTTTCCGCCCCCTCCAGTGGGCTAACTCGAACTCTTTCTCTCTTCCCCTCTCTCTCTCTCTCATTCTCTTGTAATCAAATCCGCGTTGCTTTCCACTTTGTGTTGTGCATACTTTGAAGCGCTACCAGATGAATGAAAAGTGTGAAAAATATTTGTGAAAATGCTTAAGTTGACTGGAATTTTGAGCGTCCTGTCCAACAGCAACAGCAACGCAGAAAAAAAGGGTTCAAAAGGCCAAAAGCAGTATGCACAGGAAACTGTGGCTAACGATGCTTGCTGTCGCAAAGCCGAGCCAAGTAGCAGAGCTGGAGGTGTGGCATGGCTGTTGTGTCATTTCGAGTAGGCTGTCAGGCTTATCAACTTATCAACATACATACACACACACACACACACACACACACACACAGCCAGAGACAGACACCTAACAAACTTTTGCTTTCAAGTTGGCAGCTGACAAATTCGACACACACAAAGTAAAAAATCAGTGGGAAATGCTTGTTAAACTGCATCCGGTTGAGGGCTAATTGCACCATTGGTTGCCCGAAAAATATATTTCCAGAAAAATATAGCTTTTATATGTCAATGCTACACCAGTAAACACCCTGTAGCTTGAATATAAAATATTTTCTTAAAAAAAAAACTAGCATCTGTTTATCTTTTCTTAATTTGTCAAATTTGAGTTCAATTATATATGTATATATGTATATTATATATGTATATTCATATTCATATTTTGTATAAAAAGCTCATAAGCCAAATCAAAAATTTCGTACTTCTCTAGTTTCTGAGATCAATAAGGCATTCTTCCATAAGGCTAGGTAAGTTCAATGAGTGTCTTCGACTATGCTAAACAAATATATAAAACAAGTTTTGGTCAGCAGTGCTTCACTAAAGTTAGTTTTTAGCTCCCAAGATGAGTCTATTCTGCTCAAATAAACATACATATAAGTATACCTTATGAGTTCGGATATGCTTCCCTCTGGTTGTTATCTGTTTTTAGGGCTTAAGATATGATGATTAAGCCAAACAAGCTCCATCAAATTATTTACAGGGTATATGTATGCACATCAATTTAAACTAAATACATATCTTCTGTCTATTGCAGAATGCAGCACGAATGAGTATAGATGTCGCAACGGAAAGTGCATTGATAACAGCAAGGTTTGCAACTACGTTGTGGATTGTGCCGATGGCGAAGATGAGGGCGAAGACTGCCGTAAGTAGATGACTGCAAAATAGATATCTTAAACCCTTAAAGCCTATACACACACACATACATACACACACACACATATATATATATATATATATATATATACACATACGTAAACGTATATTTCTGGTAGACGTAAGCCCAAAGTTATTTTGGATACGTCTATGTGTATTTACTAAGTTTGACTAAGTTTCTATCTGTAAGACATATATATAATCGTAAATCGATAACCGCTACCTATAAGAAGATAGCTGACAGCCGATAACCGGTCGTTGGCATAATGCCGTAGTCTAAATTTGCTTACAGTAATTGTCCCATAAGCCAAACTGATTAATCACAGCTATTAACCACTAACCACTAACCGATTTATTTTTGCTCTCTTTGCTTTCTCTCTCTCTCTCTCTCTCGCTCTTGAACGCCCACCCGCCCGCAAATGTGGCCAACAACTAACACTCAAAAAAAATCCTAAAATAATCATTACCGTTATTCGATCACCGTTTACTAACGCTCATCAGCCGCTGCCTGCAGCGGCATGGAGTATCAATGTCGCGATGGCACCCGCTGCATCAGCGTCAGCCAACAATGCGATGGCCACGCCGATTGCAACGAGGCCGACGATGAGGAGCACTGCGATGGAAGTGAGTATCAATCATCCAGTCAATTAATCAATCAATCGCATCACATAACATCACATCAATTTGCTGTTCGCACTGAGCTCAAAAACTGAGCATTTACTTAGCTCGCATTCATCTTATCTACCTCAATCATATTTGATTGAGATATTTGCCTAAACGCAGACAATTTAACGTATTATTGATTTTTATGTTAACGGCAGCCAGCTCAAATTATTTTGAGTTGTCAATCAATAATAGATATCACATAACATTTTGATGTTCTACTCAGATCAATCATTTTTCGAATGTACAATTCAATCAAAGTCCAAATCAAATCTCTTAATGCTTTTGAAATTCAGTGCTCAGATCAGCATTCATAACAATCAATTAATCAATCATTTTCTACTCTTCCCGACCATATCTCTCTCTCTCTTTCTCTGTCTCTCTCTCTATTTCTGCACTTTTTTGATATGCTGCTCAGTTGTGCCCAGGCTGCGCTACACTTGCCCCAAGGGCAAATTCACCTGTCGCGACCTCAGCTGTATTTCTATTGTGCATCGTTGCGATGGACGCGCCGATTGTCCACACGATCGCTCCGACGAGGAGGGCTGCCGTATGTCTAACAGCGCGCTCTCGTCACTCTCATATTTTAATATATATTTTGTACTTTGCGTGCTTTCTGTCTCGGTCTCTTTCTCCCTTCTATTCTCTCTCGCTTTCTGCTTATGCAGCCTGTCTATACGACAAATGGCAATGCGATGATGGCACTTGCATTGCCAAGGAATTGCTATGCAATGGCAACATCGATTGTCCCGAGGATATATCCGATGAGCGCTACTGCGATGGTGAGTGTGTGTAACTGTCTCTATCTGTCTGTGTGAGAGTGTGTATGAGTGAGTGAGTATCTGTTGTTCCGCTTGATTGCTGGGGAGTGTGTGCACACTCGCAGGTAAGTAAGGTTCAGCGTTCGCTCCCCCTGTCGCTCCCACTCTTCTTTATTTTCTGTCATTGCACAACACTGTTTTGCACTTATCGATTCGGGCAGTGACAGCTGTCAGCTGTTGTTGGTCAGGGAACTGTTTTTCTATTCACTTCTTTCGTAACACTCGCCACATTCGAAGCGCAGAACTAATCCATACATATCCGCATATCGGTAATCGATAACACATTGTTAATGGCACACATACATACACACACTCACACTAAAACACATACACAAACATTACTCAACACTCAGGTGGCTACGATGCCGATCAGTGTCAATTCAATGAGTTCCGTTGTGGGAACGGTGAGTGCATACCGATGCGTCAGGTGTGCGATAACATCTACGATTGTAACGATTACACAGACGAGCAAGACTGCGGTAAGTGCTGTGTCTGGCATTGTTATCGATAATTGTCTCTGTTATTGGTATAAGTCTATATGTTTAAATGCTTACTGCTGTTCTCTGTTCAAATCTTTTTGGTAACTGTTTTTGGTAACTACTTGGTGACTGCTCCACTTTACAGCGAGTCTTTCAATTGTTAAAAAAACTCTCTCCCCGTATTTCTCGCTCTCTCTCTCTCTGTGTGTCGCTTTTACGATAATTATTTATCGTTTGCTTATGCGTCTCTATGTGTAGCTCTTATGAGTGTCAACTGCCCAAAATTATGATTTTTTCTTAACAAACTTAAATTTTATTTCTCTTTTTTCCCAATTCGACTTGAAAACAATTTGAAAATATCCAAAAACTAATTGATTAATTGCACGTTACAACAACAACAACCCAACTCCCCGCAACTGGAACAACAAACAAAATCAACTACAACATCAATTGGCTCAACTGCATAATTTGCATGCTCCCAACTTAACATAAACCAAAAAAAAAAACAAAAACAAAATTCAATTGAAATTTGATATCGATAATGAATTCTTTTCTCAAATAATCCTATTCCCTATCCATATATATGTATATATATACATATATGAAATATATGTATATTGCGGCGGTATTGCATGCGGTAACCTGTTCAAAATCCTTTCCTGCCCTCTTAAACCGATAACAACCGATTACGATAAAATGCATGCGGCGCACAGATCTCAACGATATCGATAACAATAACGATTCCGATATGGTCGACCGTGATGGTATTATACGAAACTACGGAAACCGTCGCCAGAGACCTCCGCCGCAAATTGGCCGCGATAACGATAACAATATCTACGATGACGGCCTGCACGAGCTCGATGCCAAAGAGTACGAGCTATACTATCCTCACGACCATTACGCAAAATCAAGTCCCCAAAATCCGTGCGACGCCAATCAATTCAAGTGCCGGAACAACGTGTGCATACCGCTCCATCTGCGCTGTGATGGCTACCACCACTGCAACGACAAGAGTGACGAGGATGGTTGCGAACGATATTGGCGCCCGGTAACTACCAGGCGTCCCGTGACGCTGGCACCCACGCGCTATCCTTGGGCAACGGTACCGCCCGCCTCATTGGAACGCCAGACAACGATTGCGACACCATTGAATAGAGTAACTGTGGCCACTCGACCAACCACTAATCCAATACCAATAACAACCAGAGGAGTTGCATCGAGTAGGTTCCTTGATTGTATTTAGTAACAAGTACCGCGTTGTCTTGAATCTATGTGGGTATTGAAGCAACAAGCTTTAGGGCATAAAGGGTCAAGTTACTTGCACTTTCGCCATTCCATTCGCCATGGTTGAAAAGTGATTTAAAGCCTGTAGCGAGTGACGAGTAACAAGTAACGAGTGACAAATTCCGAGTAGCCAGTTACAAAATTTACGGGCTAATAGTTACGAGTTACAAGTAACGAGTTACAAGCTACTAATAAGTAGAAAGAAAGTATCAAGCTTGAAGTAAGCAGTATGAGGTAACGATTGACAAGTAATAAAATACACGTTACGAGTTACGAGTAATAAGTAACGAGATATAAGTAGCGAGTAGCAAGAAACAACTCAGCTCAGGAGCGGGATGCGACTTGCTTCTCCGTGCTTCGGTTCTGGTTTAGTTCTTTGGGTTAGAAAACTTCCACAACAAAGTGCATGCCATGTTTGTAACTTTAGCATTGAACATTGAAACTTACTTAAGCTAGGCACAAGCACACACACACATATACACGCTCCCACACACACAGCCAATCAACTAGTTATAAAGTAAAGCCTTTAATTTAGTATTTAATGTTACGTTATTTTTATATATATTTTCCCGTTTCATAATTATAATCGCCACATACATACGTATACACAACCAACATTTCTCTTTCTCTCTCTCTCTCTCTATCTCTCCCTCTCTCTCTCTCTTTCCTGCACTTACTGTAAATCTCTATCTCTCTTTTTATGTTATTTTTGTACGTGCTCGCTCGTATTATTATAAATATGCCTTGTTGCTTGCCAAACACCACTACCGAAACCCGACATCCACACAAAAACAAAAACCAAACACCATTTATAGACAGCTCATCATCATCATCATCGTCATCATTATCACCATCATTGCCCAGCAATTGCCTCGAAAACATTGAATTCGCGTGTCACAATCGTGATTGCATTCCGATTGAGAGCGTCTGCGATGGCATTCCCGACTGCCAAGAGCACGAGGATGAGGATTATTCGCTATGCAATTGCAGTGCTGACAAGGTGAGTTGTATGCCTCGCACACACCCACACCCAAGCACCCACACACACACACACACACACACACACACACACACACACACACACACATATATATATATACATACAGAGACTCTCACCATCAACATGTGTATTCCCAGTACAAATGTGTGAGGGGCGGCGGTTGCATACCCAAGACCCAAGTCTGCGACGGTAAATCTCAGTGCCGCGATGGTAGCGATGAAAGCGCATGCCGTAAGTAAAATAAAAAAGCAAACCCCATGAATTTCCACCTTCCCGATTCATGCATTTCCCACTCACACATACACATATCCTCACACTGGCGCTTATATACATATTTCTAGCTCGAACTAATTATCCTACTACTTAAATATCTAAACTAGATCTTAAGCGTTCTATAATTTGATTATCAATTACGCTTAGAGATGGGCTCGTGCCCCGACACGATGCAACGAAATTCTTTACATAACGATCACATCTATTGTCCATCTCTATCAATCTAATACAATACAAATATTATTATTATTTACTTTTATTATTTTTCCTAATATATTAATCTACATTTCTTTTTAATTTAATACGTATGTATTTATATATATGTATATTATATTCTTTGATTTTAATATACTTTTTAGTTTTTTTAGCATGACTAAGCCATTATAGTTGTTGGTATTTATGAAATACATATATTTATAGTTTTTCTTTTTAATAAATTAAGCTTATATCTAATTAGTTCTCGACATGCACCACAATCAAAGAATCTAATCCGCTATCCCGCTTCTCCTACCCAAAAATAACCCCACTGACGTTGAAGAGTTTGAAGAAAATATATTGAAGTTTCTTATGCCGCTAACTGTACTCTTTTCTCTTCTTCTTTTTACGCTCCACGCTTTTCTCTGAACAAAAAAAAAAAAAAATATATATATATATACTATATACTATATATGCGAACTGACCTGTGTAAAATCATCGTCTCTTTTTCGCTCTTCCACTGTCTCTGTCTCGCTCTCTGTGAACTATGCTCAATCTTGTATACAACAACAACAACAACAACAACAACATCAAACACAACAACCATCATTCCGTCATACCATCATACAAAATACATCGTCAGGTTTTCATGCCAAATTCAATCTAAGCCGCCCGATCATCGAATGCCAGAGCTTTCAATACCAATGTGGGGATGGGAGTTGCATTTCCGGCTATAAACGCTGCAACGGCATCACCGACTGCGCCGATGGCGCCGATGAGTTCAACTGTCTAATCAATTACGATACGAACTATGGTACTAAAAACTAACGTGAAATAATCTATAACTAGCTTAGAGCTGGATGGGTTTTACAATTACTGAAATGATCAATTTTTCACTCAATATCTGACGCTACATTTATCTTATCTTTTACACACACACACACACACACACACGCTGTACATTGCCCATATATATAGACAGTGACTCAGACACAGACCCCGATAATGATCCATTGAATGAGTGCGATCTGTATTATTTTGAATGTGACTTTGGCCAGTGCATACCCTTAGAGAAGAAGTGCGACGGCTATGCGGACTGTCAAGATGAAACGGATGAGCTCGATTGTCCGGCCTTTACAGGTAAACACATTCATAAGCATAACACATACACTCACCCACTCACCCACTCACCCACACACACACACACACACACAGCCAAGTGTTGCCTATAGCACAGCTTTACTATATATGCTTAAAATCTGCTTAACTACTATACACTCTGTACAGCTCGTACAGTTTGATTCACTCAAAACCGAAAACTCAGAAATGAAAACTCTCACACTCACTCTCACACATAATCATGATCGTAAACATTTTGCAGAGCATTGCCTAGAGTACGAATTCGAGTGCGATGATTATTGCATACCCCGCGATCAGCTCTGCAACGGTATTGTCAACTGCAACGATGGCAACGACGAACGCAACTGTACTTTTTGTCGCAATGATGCCTATCTGTAAGACATCTGCCCAATGGTTGATCTCATCTAAGCCCACATTGAACCGAATGATCAACTATTCTATATTTCTATGTACCAACACATTCAAACACAACACACACACTCACACACACCATCATCATCATCATCATCATCATCATCGATAACCGATGAACTTATCGCTCAATCGGCAGCTGCAGCACAGGCGATTGCATTGCAGCCAAGCTGCATTGCAATGGCAAAGCGGACTGTTCCGATGCCAGCGATGAGCGCGACTGTGGTAAGCACATATTACATAGCCAAAACTCTTCGTATACCCCTATCCAGTAACCCGATATCCGAAAATGTTCCCATGTCAAATCGTATCTGACCCTCGCAGTGCAACCTTAGCCGCATCGTAGTCGTAGCAACTATGTAGTTTGAATCTTTATTTCTTTGTTTATATATATAATTTACATTCTATACTTTTTAGTTTGACGGGTCTATTTAGTAATATCGTGGCACAGTTAAAACATAGTTTGTTAGTTTTTTGTTTTTGTCTATATATTTTTTCATTGATTTTGGTAGGTAGCAACTGTGCGATAAATCAGATCGCCTGCAACGGCGCCTGCCTCGATTGGTCGCTGCGCTGCGATGGTAGTCTCGATTGCGACAATGGCATCGATGAGCGCGATTGTCCGGGTAACACAATTACATATTCAATATTTACTTTCAACTCTGTAGACTTTCCAAAATATCTCTCTAACCCTATAAATTCTGCCAATCAATAGTTATCGATCACTATTTAAGCTGCAATATCTTTGCGTTTGCAATTTAAATGATGACAGCTCGCTTTGGGCTTTGTTTGCAATGCTCGCGCACATCTTGATTTTGTTATCGAAAGGATAACTGTGTGGGCTGTCATGCTTTAACTATGATTTTGAAATGCTTTTGGCTTGCCATTTATTTTTTAATTTTTCGTAAATTCTTGAAAATAAAACAAGCTGACGACTCAGCCTCGATAAATATCGATTAAGTATCGATTTCTTTTAAAACTGCTCTACTACAGTTTAAACGCGCGTTCTTGCATACTCGCTTATTTTTCTCTCTCGCTCTGTTTTTCTCTCACTCTCTCTCACTCTCTGTCAATTTCCCTCTTCAGCTCTCTCGTTAAATCTGTTGCTCTCACAAGTCATACAAATTAAGCATAATTTTTGTAATGCTCATACGTTTCTTTCTACGTTTGTTATTTTTGTCATTTTGTTTTAACAAACGACACACACTCACACACACTCACACACACACACATACAAACACACACACACATACATACATACACACACATACATACACAAAACACAGCTGGCAACAACAATTTTAGAAATACAACAACTGTTAGGAAATGCGATCCAAATCAATGGCAGTGCTCAAACTCTGAATGCATTAACGCCGAATTTCTGTGTGACAAACATACCGATTGCACGGACGAATCGGATGAATTGCCGGGTAGATGCTTGGGACAGGGTAACGATACACACGATTCCATTAAATCTAAGCCACCACGAACCCACTCGATTCCACCATAGCACCACCCAGTACCAAATCGAAATCCAAAACCAAAGAAAGATTATCCAATCCAAAACCTAATTCCAATTAGTTTTTAAATGCATAGCTATAAGTTAGGCTCTTTAGCGCTTATCGATAACAGCGATATATCGCAATATATCGCTATATATCGCACAGGTTTGTATTGTCTGTATATAATATACTAAGTGAGATTGTGTTGTGCCATTTGAAATCTGCGCTTTATTAATTTCGACAACTGTTTAAACAAACATTGCTCATCTCGTTCTCTTCTCTATTTCTTGTTATGCTTTAAAAACAAATTGCAAACGATCATCACAACACGCTTATTCGTTAATGTTATCATTAACGATATCGACAAATCACACATCAAATATAAATTGCATGCAATATCGCAATCGCCATCGGCATCATAGCCACCGATCGCTTGACCGCTGGTGACTGCCGCCGGGATCAATTCTTCTGCGATGAGTCGTGCTTCGATCGTTCGATATTGTGCGACGGACATATCGATTGCATTGACCGCAGCGATGAGCGCGACTGTCATTTGCATACCACACGTCATCCATTGTATCCACCACTGCCCTGTCCACAGCACACGTGCCCCAGTGGCAGGTGCTATATGGAAAGCGAACGCTGCGATGGCCGGCGTCATTGCGAAGATAGCTCCGATGAAGCTAACTGTAAGTACTATATCATAGCCGATTTTAAGTCGTATCATCGTCATACATCGCATCAAAACTCATCGTTGTTACACCACACTCACAAAAAGTGAGACTGAGTTACGAATACTAAAGAAAAATGTTTATCATTAGGCACAGAATATTCTCACAAGCTTTTCAAGAATTATAAAAGCCAAAATTCCTATAAGAATATGATAGATATACATATAAAAGCTCATCATACGTACTGAAAAAGTATTCAGCGTATAGGAATTTTTTGACTCCTTGAAGTATATATATTCTTGATAATGGTCTTGATAATGATCCTTCAGAAAAATACAGTGCAGTAGAGACTATAGTATGTGCATTTCGATTAAAATCTCGATAAAAATCGATCTATTTAAGCATATCTCGAACGTTTTGAAAGCGAAAAGTGTCAAAAAAAAAGGAAATTCGCGATCTTCAGGGCATCTCCTAGTCGAGCTCTTCCAATTAAGGCTCTCTTGCTTTCTTTCTTGTAACAAGCATATTTCTGAAGAGGATTAGAATAAAAAGCTTAGTTTTTGCAATACTGTTATTATTGCAATATTAGGTACATTAGAGTATATATATCGATATCTTTTTGCAGAATTTATTGCTAGTAGGTTTCCTAGAGTTGACTAAGAGGTTAATTTGAAAAGTTCAAAAAAGATTTTTTTTAAAATAAATAACTTTTCAAAGTCGTGTTTAAAAATTTTGACTAAATCTTTGTCGGAATCTTTGATAATAATAGCGTTTATTGATAGCTAAGTGAAAAGAAAATAAAACTTGTTTCCTTCTTCTGCAATTATAATTTATCTTTGATTTATCTTCTTTTTTAAGAAATCTGTGTTTTTCTTTTGTAAGGATAACTTCTTGAGCTCTATTTTGATATCTTTTGGAACTGAAACTAGTTTTATGTTAATTTTGAAGTTGTAAAGCACAGACGCACTTAGCTTGAGTTAGTTTTTGATTGATGTACTCGTACATGTCTATATGCTTTATGTTTTAAGTTGCTGATCAATGTTGTTCACGCTCTCTCTCACAGTCTTTCTCTTTCTCTCTCCCTCTTTCTCTTTCTCTCTCTCACATACTCTGTATCTCACTTACTTCAATTCACTTACACTTATAAATGTAATGCACCGATATATGTATATATATATATATACATATATATCTGTTCTCTATATATATTTTAACTATCTCTCACATCTTTCTTTTTTGTGGCTTTTAACAAATTCTTTTGCGAAATTGCACTCAAATTAAAAAAAAAAAAAAAAAACAAAAAATAAAACATTAATAAATATTAAACAGGTACTCAATGCAAGGATAACGAGTTTTTCTGTTACGATCGACAGTTTTGCATAAATGTAACACAGCACTGTGATGGCTACTACGACTGCAAAGACTTTTCAGATGAACAGAACTGTATTGGTTAATAATGAAATTTCTGCAAATTATTTTCAACTTGACTTATTTAGCTTTATATTAGTTGTAGTTGTATTTTTATTAGTTTCTACCTAAGCCAATTGCATGCTAGCTAAGAACGTATACCCCAAAAACAAATTCTTCTCCAAGTTTAAGACAGTTATTGAAATAATGAACTATAAACTACGAGTTACACATGTGTATGCACTCTTTCGTTTCTATACGATATACATATATACACGATATATGAATATGATTTTCTACATTGGTCTAGCTTTTAATTTTGTACAGCTGTAGCAAAAGTTCATTAGAACTAGTTCAATTACTAATCTGTAGCTTTCTTCGTTTCCATACAGGCTGTGCTACAGATCAGTTCCGTTGCCGCGACGGCAACTGCGTCTCCCAGGACGATGTCTGCAATGGCATCAGGCAATGCATGGATGGTTCCGATGAGGAGAGCTGCGACCTAATGCAATGCCAGCATAATCAGTTCCGCTGCCGCAACGGCCAATGCGTAAGCCTGGCGGCTCGTTGCAATGGCAAGACCGATTGTCAGGATAGCTCCGATGAGCACAATTGTGGTAAGTAGCCAGCGAGGAGTCCATAATTGGGCTTAGGCTAAGGCAAGCAGCTTAAAACATCATCATCATCATCGTCATCATCATCATTGTCATTGTCATTGTCATTGTCATTATCATTGTCATCATTGATTGATTCATCACTGATCGTGATGAGATCGTCAACATTTAGCTAGCAACAGACCTGCTCCAACGACAACCACCACAACAACAACAACCACAACGGTGGTGCCAACAACAACCACAATGATGCCGATGGTGCCATTGCGCATTATTTGCCCAGCAACCACATTCCGGTGTGAAAATGGGCCATGCATAGCGCTCGGATCGCGCTGCAATGGTGTTATCGATTGTCCGTTCGATGCCAGCGATGAGCTGGACTGTGAGCCCATCACTAATGAAATCGATAGTAAGTGCTTATCGATCCGTACACCCCGAACAAAAACGGTGTCAGCACAAACAACCCCAACCGCCAACACCACCACCACCACAACCAACAACAACTATTATCAATTACTTAACCAATCAATAAAAATACTAAACGGTTAAGGAAACAGCGGCTCTTTTACATCTATACTCTCTCAATTCTACAGCTAATACTTTATATCTTATGTAGATGATACTAATAAAATATTGGTCTACATTAGAACTATGCTAATGCATCATAAATTTTTCTTTTTCGAACAGTATCCGATCCGTCTCCATCTGGACGCAACCAGTTGAACCTGAAGACCTATCCCGATAGCCAGATCATCAAAGAAAGTGAGTACAGATATGTTCTTAAAAAGATGTTTGGTCCTTATGCTTAATGTGGACAAGGCAGAAAAAAACCTAAAAGAATGCCTTACAAAAGAACGATTATGAATTGTTTATCGATAACCGATATCAATATTTTCTCTGATTCTATAATACTAAATGATGTTTAAACAATACCTTCCTGTATTATCAATAGTTCAATGCTTTGGTATTGACGAAACAATAACGATAAACTTTTCTGGTATCGATAGTTCAAGCTTTGCTCAGAGAGCAATCAGGAGCGTGATTTTGTTATTGATAACTTTGTCTGGCATTGATTAACGATATCGGTGGCGCAGTGCCTGATATCGGTAAGCTATAAATTAAGATCATTGTCTGTCATTAATCGATATCTTCGAATCACTCGTTGGGCATAATTGATAACTTTTGTCAGCTCAAGTATCTTTCTTTTGGGAGGCTTCTGCTTCGATCGCATTCGAAGAATGTTTTGATGTACTTATTTGTTTTTTACATTGGTTATAATGGTTTGTTTGACTCTACATAATGCTTTCCCATTACTTTTAATGCTTAACCCAACCAAAATGACATAACTCATAAATTAAATACCTACAGGATATATTAGGGAGGGTAAGTTGGCCTAACTACACACACTTTATATAAATAGTAGTCACTCGTCTCGTACTGCTGCACCACTGCACCACAGCAATTGGCAACAAGTCCGACGTTGTACATTCTGTCGAAATTATTATTCTTATTATTGTTGCAGTCAGCACCCACACACGCTAGATACCTTAGATCAATCACAATTGTAAAACCCCTTCACACAACCACAAAATTAAATTGTATTATATTCCTATTAAGATCCAATTGCTCGCAATACTTCCGACTATTATATAATCTTTTTCATATTTATATATATATTTATAAATGGATGTATAAATCTTTACTTATTACTATTGTGGCATGCAGGTCGCGAGGTCATCTTCCGTTGCCGTGACGAGGGTCCAGCCCGTGCCAAGGTCCGATGGTCTCGCCCCGGCGGTCGCCCACTACCCGTTGGTTTTACCGACAAAAGCGGACGTCTGGAAATACCCAACATACGTGTAAGTTTGCTTGAGCTTTTGCTACAAACATATATACTCGATTGTGATGAATATGGCTTTATCTCATTTATAGGTGGAGGACTCTGGCACCTATGTGTGCGAAGCCGTTGGCTATCCAAGCTACGTTCAAGGCCAACAAGTCACCGTCCATCTGACTGTCGAACGCTGTAAGTTTTGCATTCAATTAGTTCTTGGGGGTTTTTTACTTAAAATTTGGCTGGGGTTTTGTGTTTGAATACTCTACTCTTTACTTGGACGCAGCTTGGGGTGAGCATAAATACGAGGAGCCTAAATCGAATCGCATTAAATATGGCACAGTACCACATATTGATCTCGAGTTCTTCGGTCTTGGTAATTGCTTATGCTTTAGAAAGCGCTTTTTGGAGCTGGACTTGGTCGATTTAAAGGTCTTTAATAGGAAGTTTAAGTTTAATATATAATTAAAATTAGTAAGCTAGTCGGTAGAAAAAAAATTGCGATCCCAGTAAAACTATAAGGCCTAGACCAATGACAGCTCCACGAATCAAAATTGAGCATTAGCTAATTCATATAATATTTTCTGACTCCCCTAAATGCCAACCTGGCCACAATGCTGGTAAGAGAAGTCAGGTCCAAAACATTGTTAGAGTTTTTTAAGCTATAGCCGCATGTGCGTTCTTCTATTCCACAGTCAATACCGCCGAACACGATCGCCCACCGACAGCCTGTACCGAATACCAAGCCACCTGTATGAACAACGAGTGCATTGAGAAATCGGAGGTTTGTGATGGTGTGCCCAACTGCTCTGATGGATCCGACGAGCACAGATGCAGCCAGGGACGTAGATGCCAACCCAATCAGTTCCTGTGCAGCAACTCCAAGTGCGTGGAACGCACCTGGCGCTGCGATGGCGAAGACGATTGCGGTGACAACTCCGATGAGGAGTCATGCGATCCCGAGCCAAGTGGCGCGCCCTGTCGCTACAACGAATTCCAATGCTCCAGTGGCCATTGCATACCCAAGAGCTTCCAGTGTGACGATGTTAACGATTGCCGTGATGGTAGCGACGAGTTTGGATGCAGTAAGTGCTCAAATCAAGTACTATAAAGATTCTAGTAACCAATATTTACATTTCACTATAGTGGTCCCTGTACCTATACGCCCACCACCCCCCATGCAGTCACTACTGGAGGGTCAGACCCTGGACTTGACTTGCACGGCAACAGGCGTGCCCATTCCGACGATTGTTTGGCGTCTAAATTGGGGACATGTGCCCGAAAAGTGTACGTCGACGAGCTCGAACGGCCGAGGCGATCTCCATTGCCCCAATATGCAGTACAAGGATAGCGGTGCCTACTCCTGCGAGATTATTAATACGCGCGGCACTCACTTCGTTACACCCGATACAATTGTGAAGGTGACACCTGACCGAAATCAGTACTGTGAGGCTGGTTTCTTCAATATGCTGGCTCGATCCACGGATGAGTGCATCAAGTGCTTCTGCTTTGGCGTGGCTAACTCCTGCGAAAGCGCCAACCTCTTCACATATGCCATACAGCCGCCCATTCTGTCGCATCGCGTGGTCAGCGTAGATCTAACTCCTTATAAGCAAATTGTTATCAATGAGGGCAGCGGACATACTTTGCTCACACTACACCATGGTGTACAGTTCCGTGCCTCCGATGTGCAATACAATAGCCGTGAAACACCCTACTTGGCCCTGCCCACCGAGTATATGGGCAACCAGCTGAAGTCTTATGGTGGCGAGCTTAAGTATGAGGTCAACTATGTGGGCAATGGACGTCCCATTTCTGGTCCGGATGCCATCATTACTGGCAACGGTTTCACACTTACCAATCGCGTCCGCACTCAACCCAATCAATCGAACAAGGTCAAGATTAGCTTCCTCCCAGGCAACTGGCAGAAGCCCGACGGACGCAAGGCTACACGTGAGGAGATCATGATGATTCTGGCCAATGTGGACAACATTCTAATACGTCTCGGCTACATTGATACCGTGGCACGTGAGGTGGAACTTACCAATATTGCGATGGACTCGGCGGGCTCCTCAGATCAGGGTCTGGGAAGTGCCTCGCTGGTTGAGAAATGTAATTGCCCACCTGGCTATATCGGTGATTCCTGTGAGAGCTGCGCACCTGGATTTGTACGTCAGCCGGGCGGCGCTTGGCTGGGTCGTTGTGTACCCTTCGTACCGGAGCCCTGCCCCGCCGGCACCTACGGTGATCCGCGACGTGGTGTGCCCTGCAGCGATTGCCCGTGCCCACACAGCGGCAGCAACAACTTTGCCAATGGTTGCCAGTTGAGTCCCGACAACGATGTCGTTTGCAATTGTTACGAAGGCTATGAGGGAAGACGGTGCGAGAGCTGTGCAGCCGGCTATCAGGGCAATCCATTGGTACCTGGCGGCGCCTGTCACAAGACACCCGAATCGACATGCAACGTAGAGGGCACCTACAACCAACAAGCCGATGGCAGGTGCCACTGCAAAGCCCTGGTCACCGGCGATCATTGCGATACCTGTGCACCAAAGAGCTTCCACTTGAACTCCTTCACCTATACTGGCTGCATTGAGTGCTTCTGCAGCGGCCTGCAGGCAGACTGTACCAGCACCTCCTGGTATCGTGAACAGGTCAGCAGCAGCTTTGGTCACTCCCGTGTGCCGCACGGCTTCCAGCTTGTGCGCGATTATACGCGTGTCACGCCCCAGCCTGTACCCTTCGATACGCTTTCCAATGAGATTAGCTTCAGATCCGGATCGGAATATAGCGCCGACACCCTGTACTGGAGCCTACCCGCCCCCTTCCTGGGCAACAAACTGACCGCCTATGGCGGACGCCTCAACTATACACTTAGCTACAGCCCACTGCCCGGTGGCCAGATGTCGCGCAACAGCGCGCCCGACGTGGTCATCAAGAGCGGCGAGGATCTAACCCTCATCCATTCCCGCAAATCAGCTGTCAGCCCCAGCACCTCGAACTCATATGCGGTGCCAATCATAGAGAGCGATTGGCAGCGCATCGACGGCCAAGTGGCCAACCGCGAACATCTTCTGATGGCGCTCAGTAAGATCGATGCCATCTATATCAAGGCAACCTACACAACCGGCACCATGGAGGGTTCCCTGAAACAGGTCGTCATGGACATTGCCACTTCAAACACCTATGGCACTCAGCGCGCCCTTGAGGTAGAGGAATGCCGTTGCCCTCAGGGCTATGTTGGATTATCCTGCGAGCGCTGCGCACCTGGCTACAAACGCAATCCCGAGGAGGGTCTCTACCTTGGCCTGTGTGAACCATGCGAGTGCAATGGTCATTCTACGCAATGCGACGCCGAGACTGGAGAATGCCTGGTAAGTGCAAAACATCACAAAAGTCAAGACATCTTAGAGGGGTAGGGTCCCTGCAAGACCACATTTTAAATGTGACTTTTTTTTAAAAGAACATCAATCATCCATTCCTTATTATTTATGTTATTTAAATAGCTTTGAAATGTGTGACTGCACATAAAGTTGTGCAGTGGTGTTCGACATATTAAGGCATATATTCGAATAAAGAAATCAAAATAAATATACTTTTGCTACTTGATGAAGTGAATACATCAAAGCAAGATATGATTTCTAACTGGCTCTATTTAGAAAGTATCCACTTGGGTTACTTTTTACTAAGGAGATTCAATTCATCCTCATAAATGAGTTCCTATTAGTTCCTCGTGTATATTATCTTATAACCATTTACCCTATTACAGAGCTGCGCTGACAATACCGAGGGTGAGAATTGTGATCGCTGTGCCGCCGGCTATGTGGGTGATGCCAGCCGTGGCACACCGTACGACTGTCAGCCAGACAACAATGGACCTCAACCGCCGCACCCGCCACCAACGCCGGACAACCAACGGGAATGCCAGTGGTGCAACAGTGATGGCACAGAGGATTGTCGCGATGGCGTCTGCTACTGCAGGCGTAATGTGGTCGGCACTCGCTGTGATCAGTGCCGTGCGAACACCTTCGGTCTATCCCTCACCAATCCGGATGGCTGCAAGGAGTGCTTCTGCTCTGGTCATTCGTCCCAATGCCGATCTGCCGTTGCCTATCGCCAGCTGATCGCCGTTGACTTCATTAGCAATAAGGCTCTGATCACTGACGAATATGGACAGCAAATGGAGATGGATGATAGCAATCTCAAAGTAGATATACCCACCAATATGTACACCTATAGCTATCCATCGTACTCGATCAAATACTGGAGCCTGCGTGGCAATGTTCAAGGCAACCAGCTGCACGCCTATGGCGGCAATTTGAAGTACACTCTGGTCGCCGAATCCTTTGGCGACTATCAGCCCGGCAATGATGTGGTGCTCATTGGCAATGGCATACGCTTAGTCTGGTCACGTCCGGCCAAGGATTCGCAGCTTAACGAGTACAGTGTACGCCTCAGCGAGGAGGAGCAATGGCAGCGCCTGGATAGCGGCAGTGCCGTTCCTGCTACCCGTCACGATATCATGAGCGTTCTGGTCAATGTGGAGCACCTGCTCATACGAGCCACACCCAAAATACCCACGCAACGCACCTCCATAAGCGATGTCACATTGGAATTGTCCTTGGATGCGTCACAGCCCGGCGCCGAGCTGGTAGCGGACATTGAACTGTGCCAATGCCCGGCCGGCTATACGGGCAAGTCCTGTGAGAACTGCGCACCGCTTCACTACCGAGAGGAGAACGGTCAGTGTCGCAGCTGTCCCTGCCAGGAGGAGAACACCCAGAGCTGTTATCTAGGCAACAGTGGCTATGTGGAATGTCAATGCAAGCAGCGTTTCAAAGGCGACCGTTGCCAAGACTTCGGTAAGTAGTTGTGTTCGCGCGGCAAGCAGCACCAAAAATAATACGAGAAAAAAAACCAAGCAAAGGAACCCGTACAATCTACATGGATCAATCTATAGTTTGGTCTAAAATGGGCACCAGGCTTAGATACAACTCGATTGCTCCACAATCCATTGAACTCCAACGCATTGTTCAGTTTGAACTCTACCCATTCATGATCCAGATCTTATAAACTTCGCTTACCCCGTTCTCGCTCTCGTTCTCTCTTTCTCTCTCTCTCTCTCTCTCACACACACACACACACACACATAAACGATATTCTCTATCTCCCCTTTGAACCATATATATATTTTATATATTATATATATATATATATATTATATATATATATATATCTTATATATATATATATATATATCTTTAAGCTAGCTGTTCTCTCATATTTTTATACAACTTTCTACATATCTTTCAACTTTATTTTTTATTCACCACACATCCAATCACATTTATAAAAATATACAACAAAAAATGCTAAAATCAAACAAAAAATCTACGACCATCATTATCCGAGAAATATACGAAATCATCACAACAAACATCCAATCCATCCACATTCTAGACACATCTCGCATTATTGAAGAGCCGCCCAAGTTATGCGATGTATACAGGGGATACTGTTGCAACGGCTTTCGGTTCGATATTGAGCCCAACGAGACAATATCGTATAATGACACTCTGCTGATTTATAAAGGCAACAGAGTTATAGGAAATATAACCAAACTGCGCAACGGCTGCCATCAGCGAGGTTCGCCAATCATCAATCAAGCAATCAATCAATTAAACAAGCAAACAAACAAACACAACAAAACAAACAACAACAAACAAACGCTCTCTGTCTCTCTTTTATTATCTCTCTCTTTCTCTCTTCTATCGCTCTGTCTGTCTCTGTTTATCCCATGTCAACTGGTTGTAAACTACTTCTACACTTCAATAAATAATCATCTACCCAGTAGTCAAATCAACTTGACACACATACATATATACATATATATATATATATGTATACATTTATTTATATAAATATATATAAGTATATATATATGTATATACTTCCATGTTTTAGACATTCGTTTCCTAACGATCCCCCAAGTTCGATCCCAATGTCCTCAATAACTCAAATATTATTTAATCTCAAACGTAACTGAATCGTTCTCGTGCTAGCTTTTAATTCACTACACTGAGAGAATAAAACAGTGCATACATTGAAGAAGAAAAAAATCATTCAAAATTATTTTTAAAATTTTTTAGCGTACATTTTCGAGTATTTTGCCAAGTTTGCCATGAGTTTTAAAACTCATGTAAAGTTTTTTATTGACCAAAAAAGTGAATACTTTTTTTACATGGAATATATAAAGTCTTACATGAGAAATAAATATACATTTTCAACTGCTGGAGTTGTCAGCTCGTTTTGTTAGTACTGTGTGCTTTCACTCTAGCTATCTTGCTCGCTCTCTCTGTTTCTCTTTGTATATACTAAGTTGTAGGATCTATCATATTCCCTTTCCCTCTCTTTCTCACTCTCTCTCTATCTCTCTCTCTCTTTTTGTCTCTATCCATCTCTCTTTCTTTCTTTAAGTGTCTCTCTTTGTGCTTCGCCTTGCAGAGCTGTATTGCTCAGCACATTATTTCGGTGGTCTTCAATAAATCTAGTAACCTAGACTTGAGCTCTACTCCCATGTTGTTGTTTAATTTGTTTTCGATTTTTTTCCAAGCACCTTCTTTAAACGTATTTTGTTTGTGTATAGAGAAAAATCTGTGTATCTCATCGCTATGCTACTTATTCATAGTTGGATAATTCTGTGTATAAATTTTTATTACAGTAGGACAAAAAAAAAACGAATTCTGGCTCGCCGAATTTTATAAACCCTTGCAGACATATAACAGCAGAACATTTGCAATCAATTGATAAATATATAGCCTGATAGTCGTCCGATTTGATACGGTTCTATAAAAGTTTCTTATTTTTCAATAAAAAAATAGTGAAGAATTTTTTGAAAATAATAATAATATCCGATCTGCTCCATGTACTACTTAGTACAACAGTTACAAATGTGCTAAGATTCTCAATAGATTTCAAATATATCTATATGTATATATACCTAGTCATATGGTCATATTTCTGCATTACTGATATCCTCTGCAAGGGTATAGAAAAAATGTTTAAGTACTTTCTAGACTTACAATTTGCTGTCGCTCTCAAGTAGTCGGTGATAAAAACTCTTAACTAACCCAAATTCTTAAAGAAGTTCCCATATACACAATTGCACTCTGAATTAAGATCACGGACTCAACTCAACATATCTCGCATTATATAGATACTCTATATAAATATATGTATGTGACATCCTATTGTAGTCCCAGCTATGGCTGGCATTTGGAATATACTTTTGTATAGTAGTTGGTGCCTAAAACTGTGGAAGCTACCCTACCAAAAACCAAAACCCTCGAGTCCCAAAACCTCCATCGTTTATAAACCTACCTCCCCGTCTTCCAAATGTTTTCTGTGTTTCAGCGTTAATAAACCGCAACCGTGTCACTAAACCAATCGTAAAGAGTTGAATTTCTAACAGCCAATAATATCTTTCGATCAAGTTTAATTATTAATCGATTCAATAAATTCTACATCAATCCATCAGACTATGGAACAACGGAGCCTGCGCCCACCGAACAGCCCGATAACATACGCACCCAAATAGTTGTATCAATATCGAAGCCGCAGATCACCATAATGCCCGTGGGTGGTTCGATATCGTTGCACTGCAACGGACGCATGAAATGGAATAACGTAAGTGATTGATTGTGATTGAAGTCGATTGTGAGTATCACTTGGACTCTCTCACCCTCCTTTAGAATCCTGTGTTCGTCAGCTGGTACAAGCAGAACAGCCCAATGCCCAAAACAGCAGAGATTACGGGCGGTGTCCTGAATCTGAACAATATGCAATTGATTGACTCTGGCGTCTATATCTGCCGTGCTGTCAACAATCAGACGACACGCGCCTACGAGGACATGATCTCCCTAACTATAACACGTAAGTCCACTGACTTGCTTTCCTTTTGTATTCAATTAGGTTAAAGCTAATGTTATAAATTAATTCGACATGCGGCATTTGCTATAAGGATATGCCAAAGAAATGTTGGCTCGCTATGGTAGCTATTGAGAATTTAATTTAACCATTTTTGGTTTCTTTTTTTTTAATAATGACTAATGACTTCTCTCTCTCTCTCTCTCTCTGTCTCTCTTTGTCTTTATCGTTCTTTGTTTGTTTCTCTCTCTCTCATTTTGATAGCTCACGCACAACGCTCGCCCGCCGAGATTGTCAACGCCCCAAACAGTGACCTTTGATGAATACGTTCCCAACGAGATCAATTGCGAGGTATCTGGCAATCCAACGCCCACAGTCACCTGGACTCGCCTTGATGGCCAAGCGGATGGACATACGCGTACGGATGGCTCACGCTTGATCTTCGAGTCGCCACGCAAATCGGACGAAGGACGCTATCGCTGCCAGGCGCAAAACGATCTTCGTGTGGATGAGAAATATGTACAGGTCTACATACTGGGCAATGCACCACAGCCACAGCCACCGGCACGGGAACGCCTCTACATTCAGCCAGAGAACTACAACGGCGAGGCTGGTGATATTATTCGCTTCGTCTGTCAGTCGACCAGCGGTGCTCAGCTGCACTATGAGTGGCTCCACGATGGCTATCCATTGAATGGCCAACAGCAGTCGAATGTCATCATTAGCGGAGATACCCTGGAGATACGTGACGCTACTGCCCGGGATAATGGAGTTTACACGTGCGTTGGCCACGATATGAGGACACATCGCAATTATACAGAAGATGCGCGCGTCTATATCGAAGAGCGCCAGCAACCACCCATTGGCGAAGGGTAAGCAAACCACAACAAGAGACCTAGGCGAATTTAAAGGCCAGCAATATTTTGTAACCAAGAATCAGCTTCTAAAACCAGAATAGCCCTATCATGGGTTTCGAGATCTTCTAACCCAAAAATTCACAAAAAGGGTATACTAAGGGTTAATATCCTGTAGCATCAAGGAAAACTAACTTTAACCTTTCTATCGTAGTGCTTTGAAGCGACGAAGGAGTTCTTTAAGGTACAGTAACGGTATTTTTGGAAAGAATAATGACATGACAGGACCCCAAATTTATACGGAAAATATTTTTTTTTATACAATGAACCCATTGAAAATGGAAAATCAGACTATAATCGTTTTTGCAAAAAGTATGTAACAGGCAGAAGGAGGCGTGGCAGACCCCATAAAATATAAATTTATGATCTTGATCTTGTCTGTATGTACAGTGATCCAAAAAAGTATTGGCACAGCAGCAACTTCCATGTTCCGAACGCTATAATTTTTGATCCTGTAGGAGGACATCCAAAATTAAAATGCTTATATATACAACAACATATAAACTATTTATTTTATAAACCGAAATTAAAATATTAACATTTTTTCATAAACTTATGCTAGTTGTAGTGAAAAAAGGCACAAACCTATGCAAAAAAAGCATGTATGAACGCGTCGATCTCAGAACCTACAACAGCTAGAGCGTTTGTTTTAGATATTCGATAACTTATCTCGTTTCAATGATATCGAATAAAAACGTTATCGAGTTTAAGTTTTAAAACCATATCTCTTACATCTTTTTAGCTACAAGCACCAAATTTTGCATTTAGCTTCTTGTACATAAAATACATTTTCTATTTTTTATATTTCCCCGACTAGAGCATTTTTACTTGTTTTCACTTTAATGTTGAAAATATCTCGAAACCTTGCAGTGATAGATTATTTATTTATTCTAGTTATTTGCAAAATAGTTTGATTTTTTAAATGGTGTTGGATTGTCTTAATATTATTTTATTACATTTGTTTTCTGGTTGTTCGCGCAGCATTGCTCCTCGAATTGTACGACTCAAGGAACAGAATGTCATCTATCAGGGTACCGACCTTAGCATCACCTGTGAGTCTGCCGGCTCTCCCTATCCAAGCATAAAATGGATCAAGGTACGCGACTCAATGCCCACCAACGTCCAAATAACAGGCAATGTTCTGCACATTCACAATGCCATGATCGAAAATCGTGGCTGGTATGTTTGCATGGCTGAGAATGCCTATGGCACCGATCAATCCAATACTCATATCGACGTTGAACGTAAGTCCCCTCTATTCTATATATGCCCTAGAATATAGTTATTTATATATATGGACTATATGATTATTATATTATACTGCAATTCCTATATTGACCATCATCATCATCTTGTTTAGCTATGTTTATGCATAGAAAGAAAGTTCTGTAAATTATTTTTGAATATAAAATTCAAATTTTTTTTAGCTTATCAGAGGTTTTTCTCCAAGATTATCTCAAACAACCTTGTGAACAATAATTATTAATGATTTCAACTTAACGATTGATGCTTAAAACAAGGGAGGTCATTGAAAGCTCTACTTGAAATTACAATCTGCATTTCTATTTAATGCTGAACAGCCTTAAATGTTATCTCTTTTGACAGATCTTCAATAAGAGAGAGCTTAAATAGATAGTTATTTTTATTGAAATCTGAATATTGAGTATTGAATTGAAAGCATAATTTTGAACTAAAAGTTCACTATCTTAATTGTTAACTATTAAGCTTCTCCGACAGGTGTTTGTGAAAGCCTTAAGCTTTCTTGATATTTTTTGTATATTTACTTGCTGTATAAACAGACTCTCAATAAAATTCTCTCATATTCAACGAAAACTCTATAGCGATAGCCTAAACATGATGATGAAATAGTACTAAGTAAACGAATAATGAGTGCATAACAATTATCTTTGCTCTGTTTCTTCTTCCTATTTGCTTGCCACTCAATTGAATATGTTGGTAATTTACATAAATATATTTACATATACTTAATATTTAATATACATAATTAATAATTGATTAATCAATGCAAGTGCACAAGAACGGAGTCGGTAATAAGACAGGTCCGCACAGTCTGATCCTAATACTAATCTGTACAACCACCATAATTTACTTGCTTGCAGCTCGGGAGCGACCGAGCGTTGAGATAGAGCCAGTTAGGACGCTCACCGTCGGCGATCAGGGAATGCTTTATTGTCGCGTCCATGGCATACCCGAGCCGACGGTGCAGTGGCGCCGGGTCGATGATACACCACTGTCGCCCCGACACAAAGAACAAGACAGGGGCTTCATACTGTGAGTATATACTATATCTACTATTGTTTAATATCTAGTACCAACTTCCATCAATTCTCGTTTTTGCAGTATCAATGACATACAGGTTGCTGATAGCGGTGATTATGAGTGCTCGGCCGAGAATACTGTTGGTCGTACCACCGCCATCGTTACGCTGAAGGTGGTCGAGCCTCCGGTCATTCAATTGGATCCGAGCGAATCTCTCGTACCGTATACCGAGGGCGATGAGGTGCGCATCACATGCATTGCCAGCGGCACGCCCAATCCAACCGTGCAATGGGAGGGCCAGCCGGCTGTTGTTTCATTGGACAATCGACATGTGGGCTCGAATACGGCCTATTTGAATATCTATCGCGTGACACAGGCGGATGCCAAGATCTACACCTGTAAGGCCACCAATGAGGCGGGCAGCGATGAGCGTGTTATACGCATAGTTGTGAAGCCCAAGCGCGGCGATATTGGTGATCGTAAGTTTGCCTAACCAACACCGACTTGCAACACTTTGCAATGTACTCACTATAAATTTCTCTTGCAGGTGATGGCGATGTGGAGCGCGATCCTTATCTACCTCCATACTATCCACAGCCAGCAGTCACCCAGCGTCCCAGCTCGGACAGCACCCAACGTTTTTCAACCAATTTCGGCGACAATGTGACCATGACCTGTGACCTAGATCCATATCTGAATACCGAATGGACGCGCGTTGATGGACAGCCGCTGCTTTCAAATGCTCACTCCGAACGCAATCAGCTGACGATCACATTCGTCGAGGAGCGCAATCTGGGTCAATATCGTTGCAATGCTATGGATCATCGCGGTTCGATTGTGACGTATGTGGTGCGAGAGTTGGTACTGGTGCCTCTGCCACAGATCACGTTCCGTCCCAACATACCGCTCGAGGTGGAGGCCGATCGCAATGTCGAGATCTTCTGTCAGGTGACTGGTGCTCGGCCCGAGGACGTTCAATGGGCCACCGATAATAACCGACCACTGCCTAGGTGAGTGAACAGCCCTCTCTATATACGCTGCTCTAGTTCTTAAGTTCTTCTCTCTGCTACCATTTGAGCTTTATCATACGACAAACTGTATAGCACAAATATATGTTTCTATATCGATGAGGAATACTTTGAGATGTGCATTGTAGACGAGAACATATTTTGTATTTATATAATTTCAACAGAGTATTCCGCAGTTGATTGCATTCAAAAAGATGTCGTAGAGGGTATGTGTGTCACATTTTTAGAGCTAAAATACTCAGCTTTGGTTTGTAGACTGGCATTGATTTTCTCTAAAGATAGATCTAGAATTATTCATAGAATAGACTACTCTAGTCTCCGAGTGCCTGAACCCGCACCAAGCAGCCGAAAATGGAAGAAATCTATGTACATTATTAGGCATCTGTAGCTCCTAATACGTGACATATATGCTCAAATAGCTACACTTTGATGAACGATTCAATGGATATGAAATAATCAAATCTCTTGCTGTTTTCTAAGATCTACCCGTTCACACGTACGGACCTTCGGTGGCCGACGGATGGGAGGGTATACAGACGAAGAGGCTTAATTCTATTCGGCTGTTGATCCTGATCAATAATATATATACTTTATAGGTTTCAATGGGAGTATACAAAAAGTAAAAAATCAAAAAATTATTAAATTTCTGCTAATTACTGTCAGTAGAAAGTAGACTTATCATAAAAGCAAGAAAACTCTTTCCAACATTTTACACAGTTGCTAGCTTCTTTGCCTCGAGTAAGAAATAAATATACATCGATGCAAATGGCAGAAAGTCTATATAAGCGCAATTTAGAGTTTTAGTGAATAAGGAAGAAGTACTCTGTATCTGCAATGAATTGTCAAATCTACCTTTGTCCTTCAACTATATATACATACAGCTGTGTTCACGAAAATAGCAGTGCAGTAGATGATAACATAGATTTCAATAATTTTTGCAGATTCCGTTTTATAGATTCAATTCTTGGGCTTTGCTTTTGTAAAATGGAATATATACATTAGAAAAACGTAATAATCCCGTTATTTTTGATTCGTTTTGGCCCGTTTTTTATACTTTTGTGCTTATGCCCTCGAATATGTATATATGTACATACATATGAATTTAAAAAAATGAACCAATTTTGAATCGCAGCTCCGTGCACATCGAGGGACAGCTGTTGCGTTTCATAGCCATAACGCCAGCGGATGCGGGCGGCTACAGCTGTACGGCAACGAACGAATACGGTAATGTTAGCAAGACCGCCCAGGTGGTTGTGCGTCCGCCCACCTACTATACGCAGCAGCCGAACTCAGTGCAGCAGCAACGTCGCGAAGGCGAGACCATTCAGTTGCGCTGCACTGTGACTACGCAGCGCGGCGAGCAGCGCTCCAATACTCAGGTGAGAATCGATGAGAAGCCGATAGCGTTAAACGCCAAATGATAACAAATAAATTGCAATTGATCTTATAGTTCAACTGGTACCGCGAGGATGGACAGCCGCTGCCCAATAATGTCCGACCCGACAGTCAGGAGCTTGTCCTGATTTCGTTGCGCTTGGAGGACGCCGGTCGCTATATCTGCGATTCGTATGACATAAATACCAGGCAACGTGTACCATCCACCTACATCGATTTGAGTGTACAGCGTGAGTAAAACCCTAGAACGCCCCCTAAACAGAAAACCACACAAAACACAGAAAAAAGAAACCTCCCCTCTACACACAATCCTTGTCAGGTCCGACAATGCGAAAAACAACAGAAATATCCCAGAGAATTTCAATTGCAAGATGATACAAAAAAAATATACCAAAAATAAAAAAAAAAAAAATATTATTAAACATTAACAGAAATCGAAAGAAAGAAAAAAACACCAAATGAAAAACTACGTAAGGACTAGGCTTTGTTGGCAATATGAAAAATACATAGAATCAAAGAAATGTATAATAATTTATATAAACCAAAGAGCAGATTGAAAGATTAAAACGCTCGCTCGCTGATTTTACTTTGTTCTTATAAAACCTATTTTAACTCTGTATATATATATATACATTAACATTATATATATATATATATATATATATATATATATATAAATCCAATGTCCATATGTATATGTATATCCATATGTGTATGTTTAGCTCTAGCTACTACTACTTGACTAAACACACACACACATACACACACATAAGCACACACGTGTCTATATATACACACTACTATATATACCCTCTAAAACTTATCAATGTTTGGAAAAATATGAAAAGCAAAAAAGAAAACATGTAAATATGCGAGCCGTTAACCTATCAAGTATCTTGGCTACAAATGTAATCGTACACACACACATACACACACTTTTACACACAAATAATAAACAGGTTTAACGGATACGAATTTGTTGGTTCTAGGGTATTAAACACTCTGTATATATGACCATAAGCCAAGCGCTTGTGTAACACACACTCATATTTAAGTATAAAGAAAATACCAACATGCTCTCTCTTAAAATATATATACATATATATCTATATGGATATATATATTGACTGATATGTAGTATCTGATTAATTTTGCAACTGGTGAAGGTGTTTACACTCTTTTAACTGCCATACAAAAAATGACTAAAAATACCACACAAAAAATACTATTTATGAGAACAGTTATGCAGTTCTTCTTATGTACAGTTAAAGCATGCCCCAACAACAACGAAAACACGAACCTACGAAACGATTCCAAAACTCCTCGAAAATACAAATACACACTCGCATACACACGCACACACGCACACACCCACACACTTTCACACCAACCGCCACGCAAAAATAGAAAAAATAAAGAATAAAAAAAAAATAAAACCACTCTCACAGCCAACAATTCCTTAAAATTGATTAATCTTAAGTCTGCAAACCAACAGCAACAAAATGAAACACAAGAAAACTTTTCAGTTCAATCACAACTATTCTTTATATAAACTCAACAAGTTGAAATCTATATGCTATACTTAATTATTATGCTTTTTTTATTTTTTTTTCTAATATACAAAACATATTACGTAAACATAACTATTTTTAAACAACAACATTTTAAGCTTAACAGTGGCTGCCATAAATCTAATACCAAAATACGTTTTAAGTCCCACCTGTGGTTTTTTTTTTGCTTTAAGTCTCAGCAGTGGTTTTTTGTCAACAAATAAAACAACAAATAATTAACATACATTAATTGTGTAAAGCAAACAAAAAAAAAACAAACAACAAAATTGTAACGTATTTCTTTTTATTTCGTTTATTAACCTTTATTATTAATGGCCGTTCAGTATGTTGAATTTACTCCAATACCCTTGCAGTAGACCATGGGGCTAGTGGTTTGAAATTTGGTAAGGTAATAAATTAGGTTTAGATTTATTTTTTAAAGATAGTTTTATTAAATAAATATTATTATCATAATAATAAGCTGTAAACAGCAAAATAAACATAGCTCTGATATACTCGTTCATAAAATACCAAACAGAGTATATTGGGTTTGTGTCGGGCTATTCTTATTATAGTCCTTCCGTATGACCGAAAACTTTTTTGGAATACTATACAAGTTAGGGACTTTGAACATGTGTTCATGTATATTTGCCCACATTGGGCGTGGCAAATCGAAAAGATCAACTATTCAGTTTAAGAGCTAAGGCAAGTAAATTTGATTTGAGAACTTTAGATAGATCCACGTTTTTTTACAATCCAATTTCTGTAGAACTGTAAGTGGTTATAGGAGGAGGCAGTCGCTTCGACTCGGCTATCTTGTTCATCTAACCTATGTATTTACTTTGTTTTAGCCACAGAAGTTTTAGTATTTTTGTTTTACTTCGGTAGAGATTATTACAGAGCTTTGGAGTGGAATTCATATCTCTCGCTATCTTATTTGTACATACGATTTAACTGCAAGGGTATTCAGTCCTTGGCCTGCCAAGGATCTGTTTTATGTTATTATACCTTTATTTTTGCTTAGTATTTTTTTATATCATGTTTGGTTTTGGGCTCTTTGTCATTTTGTTGGTGTCGGTCATTCACTTGTTCTACCCCAGTTATTGCTGTATTCTTTTTTTGGTTCTGGTACCGAATGGTTTTTGGATTCGATCAGCGGCGATATTATTGTGTATACTACTAGTGTTTTGTTTTAATTATGCATAAAGAAGATCAAAAAACAAATAAATTATTGCACTGCACACACCTTCTTCTCTCTCTCTCTCTCTCTCTCTCTCTTTCTCTGTCTCTCCCCAAACAGCCATTGAGCTATATTACCTTCCCTGCCTTCCCCTTCTATCCATTTACCACAATGCACACCAGCTGCACCTGCACTCAAAAACGTATTACCAAAACAGCAACAAAAATACCAAAAGTATACGGATAAATTCCTCATGTATTTGTGAACAACGATATAACTATGTAAATAATCTCCAGTTGAAAGTCTCACAGTAAATTTGTTTTAAAATATTCGTATGTCGTATTTTTGCCGTGAATAAGTTAAAATCAGTTTAAAAGCAAAGGAATCCATGAACAAAAAAAACGTTTACCTAACCTTATTTGAGGTTACATTTTGAGCAACGTTTTTCAAAATAACAACAAATACTAAATTGGCAAAACAAATACCAAAAATTCGAATTCAAAATTCCAAATTCAAAAATTTATAAAATACCTAAACAATTTTAACGCTGCTCTGCCAAGGCCTATTTCCACAAAAAAAAAACTTTAAAAGTTTTTTTTACGAATTTTTAGTTTAGGTTATATATATTTTTTTATTTTTTTTTCTAGTTTTCTATGAAATGGTACACATCAAATAATTTGAAATATATTTTTTTATTTCTCTCTTTCTTTACTGCTTTTTTCTCTTCTCTCTCCCTCTTTCTCTTACATGTGCGCTTGTGCAAAAAAAAAAAAACTCATAAAAATTAAAAAAAAAAAACCAAACAAAAACACACACACATACACCTACATATATATATATATATATATATATATATATATATATATATATATATATATATATATATATATATATATATTATATATATATATATATATATATATATACATATTATATATATATACATATATCTATTTAATTTTTATGACAATTTGTTATGGGCGCTTCGCATAAAATACTGAAAAAATACCACACCAAACGAATTGTGCTCATGTATACATAAAAACCATACACATACGTGCATGTATATATATATACAAATATATACATATATATACTATCTAATATGATATGCTGCAACAACAACAACAACATCAACTGCTACAACAACTACAACAACAACAACTGCATCAACAACAACAACAACAACATCAACCGCCACAACTGCATTCAACGATTAAAAAACACCGCTAAATTCCCGAAAATACCAACAAAAAAAACATAAATACTGAAACCAATAGAAAACAATTATAGCTTGTATAGGGGTGGCCAAGATTTTCCCTGTATGGTTCTATATATATGCGCAGGTGTGTTGCAGCGTAATTATCAAAATTGAAATTAATTTTTCATCCCAACTTAATACTTATTATTATTATTACTATTATTATTATTATTATGACTTTTATTATTTTCTTTTGCTTGAGTATTTTTTTTGTTTTTGTTTTTTTTTAAATACTACTTGCGCATTTTATATATGTATTTTGTAATGTGTATTATTTTTATTTTTCATTTGTACTTCTTTCGAGTTAAAACTTGCTTCTTTTTTTTAATACTAAAAATTAGTTTCAAACATTTGTATATACCATAAATGAGCTGCGATCTACGAATCGAAACTTAACTTAACTAAACTTAACTTAAAAAATAGAAAGAAAAAAAAGAAAACCCCTTTTTGTTTTACACCCACTAAAAGTACACACCCACTCTCACACATTCAAGGCCAAGGCACAGTTAGTATTTAGTGTTCGTATTTTGTGGGTATTTAGTGCAACTGGCAACCACACCTACGCAAATTAAACTAAATCACATTCGATCAACAATATATACACATATATATGTCTATATATCTGATAAATACCACTTGGAACTTATACATTACAAAAAGTTGGAGTACGGGTCGTATACGTAACGGCGTAGCGCAGCAATTAAAACGGGCGACTTTCTACTAACCGTGGCTAACGATTATCTCGTCTATATTTTTGCTAATCTTTTCTTTTATGCTTTTAAAAAAAAAACTATATCAAAATACAAAAAAATCCGCAAACAACCAATTTACCAATCAAAAAAAAAAAAAACAAACCAATTAGATTTCAAATTGAACAAAATGTCGCCGGCCAAAATGCTGCCCACGCCCCCACGCCCGCCCCTCATCACATACGCCTGCCAGGCGACAGACTTCAAGTGCGTCTCCCACCCACACACATGCGTCAAGTCGAGCATGGTCTGCGATGGCATCTACGACTGTACGGATCATTCAGATGAGTTCAACTGCACGCGAGATCTAACTGGCAAGGCGATCAGCAGAGCTGCAGCTAGTGTAGGCGTGGGCGCGGGCGCGGGTATTGGCAAGGGCAGTGCCCCCGGCACGGGCAACAGCTTTAAGCGCTGGAAGAAGAGCTGGAAGAAGCAACAACTCTGGCAGCAGGCAGATCATCGCAATCGGATGGAAAAACAACGAGTTGGGCAACCAAGGGCCAAAGGCTTCGGTTCGTCTTAAGTTTTTCACACTTTCTTCTTTACTTTCCAATCTACTAGCCTCTTTCTCTTCCTCTCCCTTTCTCTATCTCTCTTTCTCTCTCTATCTGTACTATCTTTTCTTATCATCTGGCTCGATTCGTTTTAATCAATGTTGCTGTCAAAAGTTGGCAATTATCCAGCTCCACCGATAATTTAACAAGTAGCTGGCAAAAATTTGACACACAGAGTGCCAGCTATATATTTGACAGCAGCTTCTTTGGGTTAAAAAATCTAATTTTCATTACATCATATACTATTATCAACTATCTACTATCCTCTATCTTCATCTGGCTACACCCAACTGTTTGGCTATCTCTCTCTAACTACGTCCGTAGGCGCACAAATTTTAAATGCAAAACGGAAAAATCTGCAACAATTGAAATTTGCACTCAACTCACGTTTAAACTAAGCTCTATATATATATATATATATACACACGTAAACAACAACAGTTGAAGCAAATGCAACTACAACGACAGCAACAAAGCTAGCAACAACAACAAATTACCGTAGTGTGTGTGGGTAGAGCTGCTTTTTGTTTTCAGACTATATGCAGGAATTTTTTAGTACGTAAGTCGTAACGGTAGTGTTATCGATAACGATTGCAACTAACGATTACAATTAAATGAAAAAAGTGCTTGCAATCGACAATCGCGCGCATGTCGAAGAATCAGAACAATTTTGGTTTCGGGAAAAAACGTGGTATCTGATTTGTATAATCAATGCATGTGGGTAACTCCAACTAACCAAACTGTATAAAATACTGTATAAATATCGATAAATTAAAACTATCGAACAAAATTTTGTAAATAAAACGCCACACATACACACACACACAAACACACACGCACACACAAAAAATTCTATAAAATAAAAGAACTAAAAAATCTTTCGATCAATCAACAAATTGCCATTAAAATAAAATAAAGCGAACGATATCTGTGTGTAATCGCCTTTTGAGTAGATTTGTATTGTATTGGTAGCATATACATATTTTTTATTATTATTTTCATATACTATATGTGTGTATGTAGCTAAGTATATGTATCTGAATACGTATTGGCCTAGTGGTAACCCATATATATATACTTGTCATTCGTTATGAGCAGAAAATACCTCAAATTTAAAAAAAATACTACGTAAACCCCATACCTCCATTTACATATATACAACATGTAATCGTATTTCTGTGTGATTCGAACCAGTAGACATTTTTAGTATTTTATGTAGCTGTGTTCTAGTGTTATCATTTTTTTTTTTGTATTTCTTATTAATTTGTCTTAAAACAAAAGTATCACCACTCTATTCTTATCCTCTGCCCGCCCCACCCCTGAAAACCTACATCTATGTATTATATTTGTCTAACTAGGAAACAAAATTTCAAAACATACAATATGACTAAAAACACTAAAAATCATCAAGCTTTGGCAAGCCAGGCTGTAAAAATACCCTTGTAAAAAAGAAGCTATACAAGATATATTTGTCCGATAGTACTTCCCTTTATATATAAAAGTCAAATGTCCAGTTTAAGGAGCTTATAGAAAAGTCAAAAGTGATTTTAGAGTAATCCTCAAAAGTGAGATTCAACATTCCTCCCTCATCTGTTGATCTGTCTGTTTCTGCTGTTCCAAAATATTGATACTCTTTATCCAAGGAAATGATATTGTCTTTTATTTGTTGATCTGTCTGCATTATGTATCGAGATGCGGATGTCTTTCCATACCACATTCTAAAAGGGTATCCAGAAGTTATGTGCATCTCAAAAATGCGCAAACACACACACAGACCTACACACATACAACATACATACATATATATATATATATATATATATATATGTATATATATATACGCCAACGAAATGATCGAAACTAGCTTTAGATCATTCGTTGATCGCGTAAACATATCGCATCACGTATCTGTATAAATCGCCATTTTTGACATATTTTTGCTAACTGCTTTTTTCTCTCTGTGTATTTTTTACTATCTTACTCCCCATCTCAATGCCACATCTCACACACACACACATACACACATACACACACGCACACACTCACCGTTCACATACACACACACACACACACGTGCACTTGTTCATCCCATAACCCAATTGTGATTTGTCGTCCAATTGTGAACGTTGCACCCGCCGAAACATCCTCGACTCGTCGTTCTCGTCGACCTCGTCGTCGTCCTCGTCATCGTTGTCGTCGTCTCCATCCTCGTCCCGCTTCGGGTTCGTCTTCTGTTGTGCTTACTGTGCTGTCTCCTGTGTATTGTGCTGCTCTGTGGTTTGGTTTGATCCGCAGCGGGCATGACCCGTCCGGCCGTATATCTGCCGCCTTCACGGGCAACACCCCCACCAGAACCGGTCGTGCCACGTGACTACAGCCTGAAATTGGATCAACAATCGTCGAAGTTACACGTTGGCGAATCCACCGAAGTTGAATGCTACTCCTCGGACAACAGCTACACTGATGTGATCTGGGAACGTTCCGATGGTGCACCACTCTCCACTAATGTACAGGTGAGTGACGCACATCGTCTGACATGCTCTGGCAGTAGCTTATTACATTTATTTTTGGCTCTCTCTCTCTCTCTGTGTCCCACTATCTGCCTGCAGCAAGTGGGCAACCGTCTGGTCATTGCTCAAGTGACCGCAGCGGATGCTGGCAACTATGTTTGCAAATGCCGTACAGATGATGGTGATCTCTATACGACCAGCTATGAGCTGGCCATTGAGGAGCAACCCCATGAGCTGCGACGTCCGAAAATCGTGCACGCCACTGTCGGGGATCGGACCCAGCTGAGCTGTGGCGCCGATGAAAGTCGCCAACCCACATACCGCTGGTTCCGTCAATACGGACAAATGCAGTCCGGTCGCGATATTCTCAGCGTAAGTAGAGCGATCCTTGGGCACGAGCATTCGATGAAACGAACTAATCTTTTACAGAATCAACTGGTGCTGCAGGGAGTGCAGGCGAACGATGCCGGCAGCTACATTTGCACAGCCGTCTATGGCGATGGCGAGTCTGTGGATTATCCAAGCATATTAGTCATCACTGGAGTTATACCACAATTTAGTCAGGACCCACTTAGCTACATGAGCTTCCCCACCCTTCCGGACTCCTCTTTCAATTTTAACTTTGAGATCACCTTCCGGCCGGAATCGGCCAACGGATTGCTTCTCTTCAATGGACAAACGCGCGGAACTGGCGATTATATTGCACTCTCGCTGAAGGATCGCTACGTGGAGTTCCGTTTCGACTTTGGCGGCAAGCCGATGGTTGTGCGCGCCGAAGAGCCTGTGGAGTTGAACGAGTGGCATACGGCACGTGTGCATCGCTCTCGTCGCGACGGCTACATTCAGCTGGACGAACAGCATCCGGTTGCATTCCCCACGCTCACCCAAATACCACAGCTGGAGCTCATCGAGGACCTGTATATTGGCGGCGTGCCCAGCTGGGAGCAGCTGCCAGCCGAAGCGGTCGCACAGCAAACGGGCTTCGTCGGCTGCATAAGCCGTCTCACGCTCCAAGGTCGCACCATTGAGCTGATGAAGGACGCCAAGGTAAAGGAGGGAGTCACTAGTTGCAAGCCCTGCGACGCATCGCCCTGCGCCAACGGCGGCATCTGCCTGGAAAGCCAAACGGAACTCGCCTACACCTGCGTCTGTCAGCAAGGCTGGACGGGACGCAACTGTGCCGTTGCGGGCACCCAATGCACTCCGGGCCTTTGCGGCGCCGGACGGTGCGAGAACACCGAACTGGACATGGAATGCCTATGCCCGCTCAACCGCACCGGTGATCGCTGTCAGTACATGGAGCACCTAAACGAACACAGTCTCAACTTCAAGCGAAACAGCTATGCGGCCTACAAGTGAGTAAACCTCTTTCTAGTCAATCCAAACCAACTCTTTGTAACGTCCAACATGCATCTGCCAAATTACTTCATGGAAAAGTAGAGAGTCTTGGGTGTATGTTTAATTTGGACTAGGTCCACCGTCTTGTGTAAACTCCTCCTCTTCTAAATGATCAATAAGACTTTACTCTTTTGGTTTTTATGAAGATTGTTGTTGTTAAAAATCAGTACGATTTTTTTCGAATGGTACTATATAACTAAGCTACAATAAATAAAAAATCTAGAAATTCAAATTTTGAAAGTCAATGACTTACTCGAGTTACATTGGGACTCCTTCCCAAAGCCCCAATCAGGTTTACTAACTAAAATTTGCAAAGCTCATCTTTAATTTGAATTCATAAACTCAGTCGTTACCTTGTGTCTTGAATTTGGATGCAAAAGCTTAGTCTTTACATGAGGGATAACTCCTTACCTAAACTTTTATCAATTTCCTTCTCAGTACACCTCGTGTATCGCGCATCAATGTGACCCTATCGCTGCGTCCATCCAGCTTGCGCGATGCGGTACTGTTGTATACTGCTGAGTCGAAGTTGCCAAGCGGTGACTACGTTGCCCTTGTGCTACGCGATGGCCACGTGGAGCTGATCATAAACACGGCTGCGCGCCTCAAGCCCGTGGTGGTACGTGCACAGAAGCCGCTGCCATTGCATAAGTGGACACGAGTCGAGCTGCTGCGTCGCCAGGGCGAGAGCATACTGCGCGTGGGCGATGAGCCCGAACAGAGGGCCAAGGCAGCGGGTGCACCACGCACACTCTCACTGAAGACGCCATTGTATGTGGGCGGCTATGATTGGGCGACGGTCAAGATCAATCGGGATGTGAATATCACTGAAGGCTTTGATGGCTGCATTTCACGAATCTACGACTCTATGCGTCCCATCCAACTGCTGGCTGGCATTAAGGATGCGGCGAATGTGCAAAATTGCGGCGAACTCAACGAGATCGGTGACAACGAGTTCGAGGGAGAGCTACCAGTGGTGCCTGTGGCCCCAACAAGCGGCACTCGCACCTCCTCACACGACGAGGAACAGCAGCCCTATGCGATGTCACCCTGCGCCAACGAGCCGTGCGAAAATGGCGGCACATGCAGCGAGGTGGAACAGCAGGCGATCTGTGCCTGTAGCCTGGGCTACAGTGGCAAGCACTGCGAGGAACGTAAGTGTGACCAATTGGAGATTGATAGACCTCTCTTAACTGAACTTCGACTTTGTATTTTATGCAGATATCCAAGTGAGCTTTAATGCCTCCTTCCGCGGCAATGGTTATCTGGAGGTGGACCGCAGTCAGTTTAGCTCACAGATTGATCAACAGTATACCTCGGCAGTGGTGGTCTTCTCCACGAGCAAGCCCAACGGCCTGCTGCTCTGGTGGGGCCAGAAATCTGGTGAAGAGTTCACCGGCCAGGACTTTATAGCCCTCGCCGTTGTCGATGGCTTCGTGGAGTACGCTTTGCGCCTGGACGGCGAAGAGGTGGTCATACGCAACGTGGACACGCCCGTGGATGATGGCCAACGTCATATTGTGCTTGTGAAGCGTGCAGACAACACTGCCATACTAGAGGTCGATCGTATCTCCGACTCCGGCGAAACGCGACCCACCAGCAAGAAGGAGATGCATCTGCCGGGCAATGTGTTCATTGGTATGTTTCTTTACCTAAAAACATTTTAGCCATGATCTTTGGACTTACTTGCTCTTGTTTTGTTAATTGCAGGTGGCATTCCGGACATATCGAATTTCACGGGCAAACGCTACTCACAAAACTTCAACGGTTGCATCGTCTTTGTCGAGGGCGATGCTGTGGGCCAGATCAATCTGGGCAAGGCCTCTGTCAGTGGCGTCAACGTGGATACCTGTCCTGTGTAAGTACCTAGAAGCTCTTGTCTAAGTCTAAGTGAAGGTAGCCTTTGGGTCGATATTGGATCCTTTCCTTGAGATTTGACAGATTGACGGGGTAGGCTTAAAACTAGGCGCCTCTTATCAAGATAACCTTGAGGCTGGACTGATCCTCGTTGGTGCTGTTCTCGCAAATGGGAGAAGGGATCCTCACTTATTCACTTGACTTAAAGCGAAGACATCTTCCGCGGACTGCCTACAAAGTTTAAGATCTAACGACCATTATATCATTATGTATCTAAGCCATTTAGAATATATGCAACTGGAACCCACTCCACATCTGTACTTCGAATATGGCATGTTCAAAATTTTGTGTTCCCTTAGGTCCAGATTGAATTACAGGTTGAGGGCTTTGGGCTTAGAGTTTAGGGTGTCATTGGTTGTATATTGGCCTTTCTGTTAATCTCTCACTTCTGCACACTCACTTCTGCGACTCTGGCGGAGATTAGAGACTACTGGAATCCATATAGTCTCATTTACCATGACTACGATCCGACCGATAAGAGATACGATCCAAACTTCTTCGACAAGCTAGATCAGCCGCCGCCGGTGCATATCATCTATCCGCGACCCAATCTCAATCACTTGCATCCCAGTGTACATGGCTATGCCTACGATGCGAGCGTTAGGGCTGTGGGCGTGGCAGTGGCCCCATTAACCCTACTCGCAAGCAGTCTCATCTGGCTGTTGCCTGCGCCCAGCTAAGCGCCCGACGCACTAGCGCCATCTGTTGCATGAAAATCTATATAATAAAAAATACAATTATCGTGCCATATCATTGCAAAATATCATGTTATATAAATATATATACATATATACAAAGTATATAGAAAAAAACTATTGCTAAAGCATAGATAAATATTTAAAATAACTGTGTACTACGTGATCCTAAAGGATACAAGCATATATAGCATAATATACCAAACATATATACTAAATACTTTTTTTTTGTAGTTAGCACCGAGATATTGTTAAAAAAAAGAAAATATGGAATATCGTTAATATCTTTTAGCTTTTAAGAAACTACAAATCTTATAATAGAACTTGCATGACATGCAAGAGGGCTATTCTATATGCAGCAGATGAAACTTCAATTCACCTTGGCACAGACGTGAATATAACCTAACAAAAAATATTTACTAAAACAAATAAGATACACAGTATATAAATACATTTACATATACATATATAATACCAGATATATATACATACCAGATATAAGCATATATCGTATGTTGAATGTAACTTACTGAAATGCTGGCACATGTGAGTTCTTAACTCGAAGCGTTGAGACAAAGTCTGAAATTGCAGAACACTTTTTTTTAAATATAGAGCTAAAGTTCCGAAAAATGAATTAGTTTTAATACTTGTTTAGCGTTGTCTGTTTGTAACTAGTAAAAGTTTTAATGCCTATGCAAGAGTACAATTGTATCGAGATAAAATTCTATACATACATATATATAGCTATATCAATCGATATACGTTTCACATACGTAAAGTTTATTGAAAAGCTTATTAAGCTCTTTGAAGCTTGGTTGAAAGCTCACATCCAGCTAAATGCTTGCTTGTGTCACAGTTGGTATTCACTTATCAAGGAAATTTGTGTTTGAGGCTTCCAAAATTCTTTAAAGCTCAAACGTGTGGAAAGCTCAAGGGTTGGTGAAAGCTTTTGTGTGCTTTTACTCTATATCGAATGTATTATTATATATGAAGTAAGCAAATACAATTAGAGTTAATTCGATCACGGCGTTGCTCGGGTCATAATATAAAAATAAGAGTTATCGCTGTTTAAATTTTTCCTAGCATTTGGTTTCAAATCCCGCAATACTCAATGCTTGAGATTAAATATATTTTTTTAATAGTCTCCAAAATGTTTTGCTGGACTTGTGAAAAATAAAAAACGTCCCCATTTTCTTTTCTCTTACTTTTTTAAAACTTATAAATTTCCTTATTTATTCTAGTTTTTAGTAAAATTGAATTTCCTGGAGAATCGATTTTTCTTAAATAATTAATGCTGTGTATTTAGTAATTTAATGTCCCTACTTTATATGTTTTATAAAATATTTTTAACAAAATTTGTTAATAGTCAAACTATTTTACATTATATTTTGTATTATCTTATTTGTTTCACTTATTTACTTTTTTAATTTCTTTATTCCTTATTTTCCATCTATTTTAATTTTTATTTCCGGTACACTCCAGCAATGATGAGGCCCTGGGCGGAACCGAACCACCTGTCGTTTAAAGCAACACATCAACAACAAAAACAGCAAAACAAACCCAAAAAAATAGTTTTTTTTCCTCAAATAAACTCTTTTTTTATATCTATTTAAAAACACACATCAATATATATATATATATATTGATATATATATATGTATATATATATATATATATATATATATATATATATATAAATATATATATACATATATATATATATAGAACAAAGGTAAACAAAAATGTTGTGTCGACAAAAAAAAACGAATTGTTTTAATTGCTTCTACTACTAATTTTATTATGGTTAATCTTAAACGATGAAGAGCAATCGATGATGAAAATAATAATAACAATAATAATAATAATAATAATAATAGAAAAGGAAAAAACCAATTAACTTTAAACGTACAACGGCCATAAGAAGTGAAAACTCGATGCAAAATAATAGAGTTTTAATGGAATCATACCCAAAACACATCATATATGGGCACATATATTTATACATATGTATATATACATACGTATGTATATGTATATACACATGTGTAGAAACTTAAGGCCCAATTAACTGCAAACACAACAACAACAACGCATACTAGCCAACAAACGACAACAAGAACAAACTACATATAACTAAGCATTTTATATTATTTTTTATTTTTTTCTGTCGATTCAAATGATTTTTTTTTGCCCAGTGTAAAATGTTGTGCAGGTTGACAATCAACAGTTCTTAGCCTCACAAAAACAAAAACAGCAACAAGATCGATTGCATATAACACACACTCACACACAAAGAAACAAGCATGCATATGCACAAAGTTTATGAACTTAAAACAAAATATACTTATACTACCGTTAATTGAATATGAATAAAAAAAAATTAAATCTATTCTCAATATAAATGTATAATATGATTGAAACTGTTAAGTGGATAACAACTAAAAAAAAACGAAATAAAAAAAATTTAAAAAAAAATTTTATTCATGTTCTGTTCTTTCGGGAAGGGTGAAAAGTGGGTGGGTGGGTGTTTGGCTGTTGACTGCGCGCCTACAGCAGCGCTACTTCCTTAACGCCGTCTTGAGCGACTGCGCTGCGCATGTATAGTTGGATCCGCCGAGCAGCTTTATGGGATTGCCGCCTTATGTTGCTCTCACAAGCCACAACGCTTCGCTTTCGTACAAGGGCCGAAGCGAACCGAAGCGTGCCGAACGTTGCGCACGCCCGACGCGATGTCGTCGAAGACAATTTCGTTCAGTTACTTACGTGACGCGACGCTGACAGGTTGTACGTTGTTCTGCGCGCATCATAAAAACGTTCTCCTCAAAATTGCTTTTGACGTGTTTTTTTTCTGTGTGCGTTCTGTTTAGATTTTTTTCATATTGTTTTTTTTTTGTTATTGTCTGCGTTCGCAGCCCGGGAACTGTTGCGAATTGTTATCAATGAGCTCCAGCTACAGATGCTAATGATCATCTGGCTAATGAGGATTGCGCCTACCTGTTAATGTGCGTGTTAATTGGCAGCAAATGCAATTTGCCAAAAAAAAATTAACGTAAAACAGAAGAAGAAGCAGTAGCTGAAGTGCGTGCCAAGTGGTTGCGGCGTTTGCATTGTTAGTGTTTTCTTCTTTGATTCGTTCTTTATATTTTGTTGTTCCTTTCGATTTGTATTTATATTTATATTTATTTTTGTTTTTATTTTTAAATCGTCGAGGCGGCCGGCAAACAGCTGCAAAAGGCAAAACGACAAAATGACATAAATACTTCAGTGTGTGTGTGATGTACTGATGTACGTATGTACATATGTATGTACATATGTTCAACTTGCATTTGTATGTGTATGTGCATAAGTATTAAATGTGTAAAAAATTAGATATCAATGATTGTGATATGACATTCTGATTGATGTACGCTAAATTATGTACTGTGTGTGTGATGTACATACACGTATAAAAATTACATATGTACATGCATGACATTAATTGCTTCTGCACAGATACATATGTCAATAATGTACAAACATACAAATAAATAAAAACAAACGCAAACATGTACATACATATGTTAATATGTATATATGTATGTACATATGTAGTGAATGTATCACAACATACGAATGCGTGTCTATCAATCAATTATAAATGTATAAATGTATGTTATATTCATTCATACGAATAACCGTTAAATAGTAATTCTCGCGGTTTGCCTTTTGCCTGGGGACTCAATTTTGCCGCTGCTTCCTCTTTCCCGTTTCGAATGCCAAATATATTTGTGAGTGAGTGAGAGAGATTAGAATTTCGGAAATGTGCCGTTGTGCCGCTTGCGGCCAACTGATGTGGGCAAAAGAGAGGAGAAAGAGCAAAAGAAGTTTCCAACTAATTCGAATCTTTCGCTTCTTTTCTGCCACTCGATTTTTAATGGTTTCATATTGTATAATGTAGGTTTGCTTGTGAAAAATAGTGCAGAGCGGGAAGTCTCTCTTCGAAACTTCAATGCAATGACAGTTGAGTGAATTGAGTGCCTTCACTCGTCGTTTTGAACTTGGAATCCTGCACGGATTGCACAGGTGAGTTGCATTTGTTTTTCTTTTTTGTTGCCATTTTCTTTATTTATTTATTTTGTGCTGATCAGCCAAGCGACAGCTAACGGCAATTGCGAGACTGGAAAGTAGTTCATCTGGTCAACAAGCTGTCCATAAAATGTGACTGGTCCGTTCCATTCGAGCTGACAATTTGTACAGGCCAAGTCGGCGACGCGTGTTGATGTGTCCTTTTTTGGCCAGTAGTAGCCACCAGTTTTAGTTGTTTTTTTAATTCGACTTTGGCCTATTTGGGAATCAACAACAACAACAACAACAACAGGAGCATCAAGTACTATGCAGCTCAAAATTGACGTTTAGCGCGTACACAAACCCAGCCAGGAGCAACGACGCAGCAGCGCAGCCACTGAGCTCATTAATTCGAGCTATGTATGTGCAGGTCGCTGATGTTGTTATTGTTGTTGTTTACCTACAACGATGCGGCCGAAATGCAAAGAAATGAGCGATCAGCCCCCGACCCCATATCCCATGTCCCATGCCCCATGCTGTTGATAACATTAATGAACTGTCTACAACTGCGTCGACGCGTCGCGACGCTGCTGCCCGCACAAGAATAGAAACCAACACACAAACGAGCAAACGTACACATACACACACGCACGCACAATTCTTGGCAAAAGGTAAAAATGTTGAGTGCGGAATGCAAGCACTAAAACATCAACAGCACCAGAGCCATAGAGAGCGAGAGAGCAAGTGAAGGCAGCGGTGCCTGCTGTGCAGTCGTTGTTGTTGTTGATGCATTGCCTTTTGCTCTTTGCCTGGGCCCATTCTCTCATTCCTCCTAACAATAAATCAAAAGGCAATGCAACAACAATCAACAACAATGCAGAAATGTGCTTGCACATGTGCTTGTGTGTGTGATTGTGTGTGATTGTGTGTGTGTGTGTGTGTGTGTGTGTGTGTGTGTGTGTGTGTGTGTGTGTGTGTGTGTGTGTGTGTGTGTGTGTGTGTGTGTGTGTGTGTGTGTGTGTGTGTGTGTGTGTGTGTGTGCCTGTGGAAAAGCCCAACATAATAAAAATCAAGGCAAGTGTCGTCAACGTCAACGGCGATGGCAGAGCGCTGCAGCGGCAATTGCGACTGCAATATTAGCGCAGGCAAAAGGGCGCAGACAGTTATGCTCTCTCGCTTGCACTCATTGTAGAGTGATGTTGTTGTTGTTTTCCTTTTTCTTGTTTCTTTTATTAGATTTCATTATTACTTTCGATTGTTGTCCGCGCCCATTGAGAGCGGCCAAGAAATGCTCCGCTTTGGCCGAGAATTGTTCTCGGCCCAAAACAAATAAACAGACTGCAGCAGCCCAACAGGCAGAGGAGCTGTTCTTTACTCTAATCGCATAAGCAGCTACACACAAACACATACATGCACAAGTTGTCTGGTATGTAGAATGGGCCACACTGAAAAGGTATAAAATAAATAAAGCAATAAATGGAAAATAAATTTCAGAAATTGCTTTTCAAGTGGCTAAACGAAACTGCAACAGGTTCCAACTCCCTCTCTCTCTCTCTCTCTCTCTCTCGCTCTCTCTGTCTATCTGACTCTTTCGTATTCCCTTTTGGCCTGCATGCACCGTTGTCATTCAGCCCCTACACTTGCAGCGTCATCTTTGCCTGCGTTAACTGCTTTGCTCTGCTCTGCTCAGCTCAGCACAGCTCGAGCTGCCTGTCCCTCTCCCTCCCTTTCCCCCTTTTCATCGGATATGTCAGCTACCGACTTGAAAGGTATGCCCATAAAGACCTTTTTCATCGCATCTGCGAGTCTCTGGGAATCTGTGTGCTTCTTATATCACTCACCAAATTGAGCTGATCTTTATTATTGTATAACAATTCCCGATATGATTCACGATATTTATGCTGATGAAGTTGGCGATGATACTTGCATTATAATACAGCATAATAATCTGCGTGGGCAGTATACAAATTTTTAATCTCACATTTTAGGCTTTAGTTAACCAAAGAACAGACATTAACTGAACAATATATATGTACACATATATATAGTATATATGTATATATATATATATATATATATATATATATATATATATATATATATATATATACATTATTATATATATATATATATATATATACATTATTATATATATATATATATATATATATATACATTATTATTAAAGTTGAACGTTAAGCTTTCGCTCAAGCGAGCTCTAATCACCCCCATTTCCAACTAGGGTAATTGGATTTTCTGAAATGCGTAAAAACACCTGTTAAATGGATTTTCTCAAAAGATCTTACAAAAAAAGAGTTTGATTTGATTCCAGTCAGTTGCATGCAGTTTTCAAGTCTCCACTTTGACTTTGACTTCGATGTGGCATTGCATTCTCAATCTCAAAGCCTTCCACTAGCATGACCTAATATACATATGTAATTCCCCGATTCGAATCATTTGGTGCATTATTAGTCTTAGGAGAAACACAATTTGAATCGCTTGTTCTTTTGCTTGCAATTCCCATTCGCTATTGTCCGTTCTCTGCGCTTCTCATCAAGTCGCATTGGCCGTCAAATTAGCGATTGACACCTTTTCGGATTTCGGATTTTGGGTTCGTTCCGTAAAAACGGCGCATAAAAATTATTTCACGCTCACCGATTGAAGCCTAAAATTATGATTAATGTTGCTCAAAAAATAAAAATAAAAATAAAAAAAAAAAACAAAAAGAGTTTTTTATTTAAAACATAAATTGGTTTTGATTTCTGTTTGTTTGCCGCGTTTCGTGAAGCTATTGGCGTTTTTTTTTTTGCTTAACTCATTATTCATACCCTGTTTTCTTTGAATGAATAATAGTAAAGGGTATCACATAAATGTGCGTATACATGTGCAAAATGATGACAGACATAAAATAATCCTTCTCATATATACAAAGGTATATTTTAGAACAACAATAATATTTAAATTTAAAAAGGGTTTAAAAAAGCATTAAATATAGTTATATATAGATGAACATTGATGCTTTATTAGTTATTAACAGGGTATAATGTATAAGAAGGCTCTTGCTCTATCTGAAAAATAAGTTCTAAAAAAGACTGAAGAAGATGTATATATGTATATATGTATAAATGTATATATATATATAAATATATATAAGTATTTATGGAAATAGTCATAGTTTGTAGTGTTAGGTAGGAAAATGCAGGGTATGTAGTAATCAAGCAGTCTCAATTAGCAATCTTTTTTGTTTTTGCACTAGGTAGCTGCTGCCGTCTGTTCATTAGCACAGCAGACACAGTGCGAGGGAGAGGGAGAGACTAAGCTACTAAGTGAGAGCAAGATGGAGACAACATTAAATACGGCTGCCGTGAGGCATGCGGCAGAGGCGGCCCCAAAAGGCCCAAAGGTGGCAATCAACACGAATTGAATGAACGAATGAATGAATGCGCGCCCGATCACTGAATGAAAAAAAAAAACAAAAATCTCGGAGTCAGCCTCCGTGCCAGATCTCTGAGAGATGAATGAAGCGACTTGGTTTTTGGCTTCATCTTCGCCCTTTTTTATGTGTTACTCATTCGACTCATAGCGGAAGTGTAATTGCGGGGTTTGAGCCCGAAAACTCAAGTAAAACTGGTCTATTAGGGAGGATCCAACTAGAAGATACCCTGAACTTTATGCCAAACTGCTGTTTAAACGGTTAAGCTTCATTCCGTTTAGCTAAGCCGATTCCTATTTGTTTTTGAAACGATTTATGTTTTGCAAACTGAAAATGGAATCTGGGTATCAAAGTTAGTGTTTTAAAATAACATTATATTTGATTCACAATAGCTTTCCCTTGTTAAGCTTTCAAGATCTCTTACTCAAATCTCGGTAAAAACTTAACTGAAAACTAGATTCATTCTTCATATAAATTTGAAAGTAATGTCTTAGTTTTTGAGAAGTTATGAGATCAGACAACTTTATTTTTATTCAAATTTTCAAAGCATCTTCGCTTTGCGTCTTACACAAACAGCTGCATTTAGCCAATATACCTGTCTTATTCATTCACTATCAGTAAAGGGTACACGAATCCGAATCTAAGGCGACCTTTAAGTAGCGGCCGCAAATGAGCCGAAAAAACGCCGTTCGCTAAGCGTCGGCGGCGCCTTTGCATTTGCCATCAACTTGCCACGCCCCCTTCCAGCTGCCCTCCGTACCCCCTCTAGCCCTTCCCGTTCTTCGGTTAGGGCAATTACGGCGTGGAAAACGGAAGCGCATTACAAGCCCATATGCGATGCGTAATGTGATAGCATTTATTGTGAACTACTATGCTGACACGCCCACACGCCAAAAAAAAAAGAAGATGCTAAGAAGAAGGAAAAATATGAAGAAGAAGAAAAGGTACAGCCAACCTTGAGAGCGCTGCGAACAAGGGTAGAAAGGAATTCAAACAAAAAAGCTAACTCGGTAGCACGTAGCGGACAGCCTTATCGCACCGAGGATATCGGAGCAGATGGAGGAGGAGGAGTACGAGTATAAGTACGAGTAGGAGTAGGAGCAGGGGAGAGGAGTAGGAGTAGCAGTACGAGTGGTTTAAAAATGGGGATCGCTATGGCTGGGTCTTATCAGCGACCATCGGCGGGCCGTGACGGCGACAACAGCAGCAGCAACAACAACAATCAGAACAATCAGAGTAAGAAGAAAGATATGTTATCAGTGGTAGCCGAAGCGTAAATACCCTAACCAAGACATTATTGCTCTTTCTCAGAGAAATGCGTTTGCCAATGAAGTTGGTTACCTGTTTAAACTTCTTTGGGGAAACAGAGACGGTATCAGAAAGAGAAGTTTTCATAATACTGATAGGCTATACAATAATCTATATATCAAGGTTGATGTTTTTGCGGAAAAAGGATATATATCATATTACTATACTATACTGAATCCTATATACCAAATTTGATGTCACTAACTCTTTAGCCTCCGAGTTATGCTAACAAAAAAGTTTTTTCAGTATCGATGTAACGAATATGAGAAAGATATTTATGGAAAGAATAAAAAAGCTTATTTTCCGTATGACATAGAAGATTATAAATTTGTATATTTCCAATCAAGAATATATGTATGTATTTATATCTGGAATGGGGTCATTTACTATCTAAACATGGTTTTAATATAATATATAATATATATAATAAAATAAAAAATCGATCGATAGTTTCTTATAAATATGTAGTATTCCAAATATGATAACATTTTCTTTAAATATTCAAAGTAATTGATATATTAGCCCGTTTGAGCTATAGTTCTAATGTCACTATATGTATGGATATCTGATTCAGAATGGAACTGTTGCATAACATCCGAATAAAAACAAACATTCATTCACCTTTCGTGGCTAATATTTAAATACCCCAAGCAAAGAGAATGACAATAAGAAGAAGAGTAGGGGCTATGGTAAAGAGAGAGAGAGAGGGAGAGCGAGAGAGAGGGGGACTCTGTACAGCAGATGAAACAGACAGGAAGTGAGCTATTTGCACTTCCAAACAAGTCATAATTTTCGGCAGACAGACAACAGACAAGAGACAACGGGCATTACGTGGAATTCAGTCTGATAAAGTAGCTCAGCCGCGTTCCATTCAGTTAAGCCCAGACAGAGCGAGACAGGCTAGTAAGGAGAGCGACAGAGAGAGAGAGAGAGAGAGAGAGAGAGAGAGAAAGAGCAAGCGAGTGCTGAAGCAGTGCGAGGGCGAGCGGGACATTTAATAAGCGACAATTTAGCACTGAAGTTGACATTGACACAGGTAAAAGACAGACAGACAAACAGACAGAAAGACAATTGGACATACGGACAGTCGAGCCCGGTTTCAAGATCATTATACAACTACTTAGGTAGCTAAAGACAGGACACCGGCAAATAACTCAACCTTGTAACTGTTTGCGTGCCTTTAATGGATAGAGAGAAGTCTCAGATTTTTATATTGGAATTCAGCTATAACTAGCTTAACACGCAAATCCCATCAAGATTGAGAGATCTAGAAATACACACATATATATATTTCAAATGATATTTTTCAGAACAGCTGTAAGAATTTGATAATATGCTATAATACTTCCAATCTGATAAAAAAAATCGGCTCTAGTCAAGCTTGTTCGACTAGAAAAAACTATTTACTTTTCCATTTCGACTAAGGATACGGCAATCTATATCATTTGCCAGGCCAGTCCGAGATATAGAGAAGTCGAATAAAGGATTCCTCAGAAAACTGTTCAGTAATCAAACTCTAAACTGATATTAAAAAAATGTATTATATATTTGTGTTCACATATATAACATTAGATAAGATAACAGAACATTTGCATGTCAAAGCCCACAAAATTTAGTATTATATATTTTAGGAGGAGCCAGGTTCTATTTTTGGATGAAATTCCAGAAAAAACGCGCTGATTAAAGGAGAACCCTTTCTTTGGCTTCACATTCAAATAAAAGTCAAATGCAATATGAAGATAAGCATTTTTATTAATTTTGCTCTTGGAAACTTCTAAGAAACTGATAAGCAGGACCATTAAATGGGGTATACTTTCTTTAGAATTGAATAAAAGAAAAAAATATTCATAAATGGATTCAATTTTATTCCATTAAATATGATAGGAAAAACTAGGCAAACAATTATTGAATAGGCTTCCTTGCAGTTCAAGCAGGGTATACGCATAGTTTGGTTTTTTGAAGGTTATACGTATTATGTTTATGGAGCAAATGTTCGCGATTGGAAGCCCTGCTTACTTGCCTTTTTAATTAGAGTCAATGTGAAACCTTCCCACAGCTGGAATAGAGAGATAGATAGACCTCAAATTTCAGAGATGTGAGACGTGAGCCGTGAAAGGCATAGTTGAGCTGTCTGTTGATGATGATGATGTATTAATTTCTCACAATGCTGTGAACAGATTGAATAATCCACAGCCATGTAAGCCAAACTAACTATCTATCTAAGCATCCATCTCTCGCGTCTCTAACTATCATCTATATGGCTATATGTCCGACTCTTCCATCTTGTTTGGAGGGGTACGGAGCACAGCATGTGGCTGTCAGCGGTATTGTAGGCCGCCGACTGTGTTTGGGGTCAGTTGTATGGCGTTTGTGAACTCAATTAAAATAACAGACGAGATACCCTGTACGAATGTCTGATGCCCTGTCGCACACAGCACTTCCGTCTCTGGCAGGCAAAAAAATCACATGCAAATGCCACAAAGATTCCGATCGGGGTTCGAACTTTGCGCGTCTAATTAAACCTGTGTGGTAGCTGGACTTTTGAACGCAAGAGAGAGAGCAAAGGGGAGGGCTGTAATAAACACATACCAGAGCAGCATGTGGAGCCGAATGAATAGACATTCCACACCGTGGGGCAATTAGAAAATGAGTTCAGCTGCGAGCAGCGAGATCTGCGCCGACTCGCACCAACTTGCGCCGAGTCATAGATCAGCGTTCATGATAAGCCCCCTTTCAGTTGGAGGAGCTACCATCCAAATGGACTCCACACTGGCCAAACTGCGTGAGTAGAAAGCAAACCAGCGCAGCAACACATTCGTGTACCCTGTAACAACAGCAAAGTGGGCATTTTGGATATTTGCAAATGTTTGTCAAATGCTCCAAATAATCTAATCAAGTTAATCTGAAGATCTAAGATCTCTCATTGGAGATGATATCAGTTACTTGCTTAACCATAACTGGAAGAATTTAATGTGTAGATTTATCAAGTGTTAGTATATAACTTCTTATATTCCGAATGCAGACTCATAATATTCGCTGTGTTACTAAAAGCAGAAGAAGGAAACAGAAAAAAGGGAAAACTAGCAGCGCTTTCATTGTGCATGGTATTTGCCAGCCTAACTCACCCGACCAAACCACACTTACTTGCTTTTTTATCTTAAGATTTCGTCAGGTCCCCCCCTCGGGCGCCGGTATGGGCCTCATGAGAGTCGAGTAGAGTCATGGCATCGTTTGCCGTTTTCTGCATTTTTTTTTTTTTGAAAGTTTGCGCCAGTTTGGAACCAATGATTAGATGGGTAGAAAAAGAAAAAGAACTTAACCATTTCCTTTATAAATACTTATGTACATATATATACACATGTGCGTGTGTGTGGATCACATTCCACTTCGTTTTTAAATTGATCCATGTATTGTTTCCCCTCTCTTTTTAAACTCTGCAACCGGAAAGGATTAAAAAGATTATGACATTATGAATAGATTTAGAAATAGTTCGGAACTCAAATAAAGGCAGCTGACTGTATTTGGCTTAAGATTAAGTTACAGATTAAGCTTGAATACCTTTACAGCTCTACTTAGTGTAAATGGGTCTGTAGGGCATTAGAAAACCTTGAGATTATTTTTAATCGTTTGTGTTTAGTCGCAAATTGAAACAAAGACTAGTTTTTGTATATAAAGTTTCGTGGATTCAAGATTGCAAATTGTTTGTTAGCTCTACAAAGATAACTGTAGACGTTATTAGTACTAGGTAAATAGGTATTACGAAACTCTACACACTTAAAATTGTTGTTTGGATTCAAAACAAAGACCACTAATTGTTTTATGACTTTGCTTGAATTTACCGATTAGTATTTGCGTGGGATTATCTAAGCTGAATGTCGAAGTTTTTAGTTCCACTTTATTATTATAAATGGCATTTTCATACCCTGAACCCATTGAAAATAGCAAACCAAAGAACTCTTCACAAGGACCAAAAGCCGAATTAATTTAGCTCTTTCCGTCTGTTGATGCGCGTCGGGCTCGGAATTGGTAAGAACTAGATAAACTTTACATGTAGTTCCTTCTTTAACAGTTTGTTTCCAATAATCGATACATTTTCCAATTTCTGTTCCAATTCTGTTTTTCAACCGCAACTGATAGATGTAAGGAGCAAATATAAAAAATGTAAGTATTCGAATTTTAGGATGCCACCATATCTCGGGACATTTGATTGTCGGTCAGTCCCGACTCTAGCATTTTTAGTTCTTTTGAATAAATAATTCACACAATTGCTCATAACTTAAGATATCATTATCTAAGATGTTTAGTCTACAAACAGCACGCTCTCTCTCTATCTCTCTCTCTCTCTCTCTCTCTCTATCTCTCTCTATCTATCGCTCTCACTCAATTGATCTTTTTGTATTAAAATACAGTTTAATAATAAGCTTAAGCTGAAGATATACGTGCCCTATTGATAATGCAACAAATCTAGAATTACTTCATTTTATAAATATAATCGCCTTTATTTTTATACCCTTGCAAAAAGGGTATATTAATTTTGGTCAGGAGTTTGCAACGCAGAGAAGGAAGCATCTCCGACCATATAAAGTATATATATTCTTGATCAGCAAGACTAGCTGAGTTGATATAGCCATGTCCGTCTGTCCGTCTGTCTGTCTGTCCGTCTGTCCGTCTGTCTGGATCAACGCAATCTCCTCCGAGACTATAAGAGCTACAGAGCTGAAATTTTGCACATAGGCTGGAATGTGCTGCAGGCATTGTATATCTCGGAATCTATGATGGATGACTATATCCTATAGCTCCCATAGGACAGATCGGTTTTAAGAAATGTTTTAGTGGAATAACTTCGACGTTATTAAAGTCAGAGACTTGAACTTCGGAATATATACTCCTGAGTTGCACCCAAATACAAAAAGATATAGAATATATATCTACGCCTTTTGGGGGCGTGGCAAATCGGAAAAAACTATATCTTCTACAGTTTTGAAGCTAGAGCATCCAAATTTGGAAAGTAATATACTGTTGGCCTCCCCTTCAGATTGATTTAAAAATTATATATCCACGCCTACTTGGGGCGTGGCAAATCGGGAAAGTCTATATAGTGCTCAACATAAATCCTTCAATATTTTGGACGCTGTTAAAGCCAGAGACTTGAAACTTAAAACATATATTTGTATCAACCACCCCTAAAAAAAACATAAAGAATATATATCTACGCCCATTAGGGGCGTGGCAAATCGGATAAAACTATATCTTCTACAATTTTACACCTAGAGCTCCAAAAATTGACGCAGACGTTAGGCTTGACTGTTTCAACAAAATTATGAAAAATTATATATATCCGCCTCTTGGGGGCGTGGCAAATCGGAGAAAACTATATCTTCCAAAGTCTTATAGGTAGAGCTTCAAAATTTGATATATAGGTTACTGTTGCCCTGCTCAATAGATTGCCCAAAAATGATATATATCCAATTGTTGGAGGCGTGGCAAATTAGAAAAAACTGTATCTATATCCTTTGCAATTGCAAGGGTATTACCAAACTTCGGCATGGCCGAAGTTAGCCCATCCCTCTAGTTTTTATTAAAGCTAGAGAGTTTAAAATATACAATCATGTATATCACCCCTAGATCGGCGAAATTCGAAATTTGGTAATAATTTTGCAATTGTAAAAGATATATATTTCTCTGATTTGCCAATAACAAATCTCGATTGACATATTTGCTAAATTTTTCTAGTATTCTAGTTGTAAAATTGAAGAATATACTGTTTTTACCGATTTGCCACTCCCCTTTTGATTTTACTGTTTTGTATTAAGTTTCTGACATTTATCCTTAAACTTAAAGATCTCTATAGTTTTCTTTATCTTTTCCTATCATTCTCTGTCTCTCTCTCTCTCTCTCTCTCTTTTCTCTCGCTCTCCCTTTCACTGTCACTTACTTGCATCTTGTCTTATTATTGCAATTTGTGCGCTCGCCCGGAACGAATGGGAAACAGTGAAACATTTTAGTATCGCCTAAATATACTAGCATTTGCCAAACGCATTGAACCATGGGAGAGGCAATTGGTTTTGTACTTGTAAACAACTATTTTCGATCACTATTTCGTGAGTTGCAGTAACGAAACTGAGAATACGAACTGTGGCTCATTCATGGAAATATGAAGATGACGCTGCTGGTAGTGCGTGGTTGAGTTACTCAAAACGCATTTTCATTCATAAAGTTCAACAGTTTTTCTTTGTCCTCTTTATTTATGACGCCCACACAGGGCACAGATCGTAAGATGTAAAAGCCGTAACCAAACCTCAAACTGAATCTGTATCTGAAATTCATGCAAGCGCTACCTGAGCTCTCTAAGAGAGAGAGAGAGAAAGAGAATGTGAGCTAGAGTGTGGGAGAGACTACGGCCTGAAGGTTAACGATGCTATTCGACGATATCGGCCACATTTTAACTGCTTTATTAAAAGACAAAGTTAACAAGCGCTACGCTGGCCAAATACCCTGTAAGCCAAATTAAGAACTCATACAGTACAGTTGTTAAATCTAAGATCTCGTCACATTTGTTAACTACTCATCGTCTTCGTGCTATGAGCTCTTCAGCTATCGCTCTTTTATGCTTTCTTATCCACTTTCTGTTATTAAAAATAATGCCATAGCTACTACCCTGTAATGCAGTACCAGTTACAGGGTATTTTAATGAAATGGTTCCCTGGAATAGAACAGTGACCAGTGGCTGCTGCAGCATCCGCATCCGCATTAGCAGCGAACCAACTCGTAGACATAGTCAAGGCTAAACTCTGGCTGTCCGAAACGGATCTGTGAGGAGTCCCAGTCACGTTTTTTGTCGTCGTCGTCGGTTCACCTTGGCACCGCATACCACAAACGACGTGGCTAAGTGGAATATGGTGAGAGAGGGGGCGGATAGGGTTAAGGAGGCAAGCGGAGGTAGTCAGCAGTCGGGCAACCTTTTCATTGATTGTTTTTCTTTTACCTTTTCTTAGTCCATAGCCCGTTTCATTTCACTGGAAACGAGCAACAGCAGCAGCAACAACAACAACAACAGCGCCAACAACAATGGGCAACCAGTTGACTGCATTCCAAGGCATCGCTCATTGCGATCATTGAGCATCGACTGCGGCTTTTGGTATTGAACCCTACTTCTTATTTTCTTGAGTCCCCAGCAGAGTCTCCGCTAATTCTTTCCGACTTTGGCTTTACCTCAGATAATTACTTAAGCCAAGGACAATATTCAATGCTAAGCTAATCTGTCATTTAAGCTCGAAGCTCTTGACTCTTACTCAAATAGAGGTAGCATAGAAGTAGAGTTGAGGCTGCATCCCATTCAAGATCTTATAAGATTCTTAAAGATCGAAACTATAATTTTGAGTAGCTCACTACTTTGTAAGTTGCATATTATCAAGGATAACTTTGAGGACCCTAGCTAGCATCTATATAATAAGATCTTAAAGTCCATAGTTCAGATCTGGTTTCTTAATAGCTAAAGGTGATGAAACAATAAACAAAACTTGTTGTACAGATAAAAAAAAAAAAACTACAGACCGATCTAGAATTACTTTACATATAACATGTCGATACATATTTCAATCCAAATAATTCTTTTGGTCAATTGAATTTCACTTTCTAATACTTTTACGAAGCAGTTGATCGATATATTATATAATATGTATGTGAGGTTATGTTGACGCTTTGTAGAACTTGTACCAACTGGGAAGTTTATTTATAAGTTTAATTCTATAGGTCAAGAATCTCTCTCTCTCTCTCTCTCTCTCTCTCGGTCTGTCTCTCCCTCTGATTTAGAAATTCCCATGTCTGCGTGAACCATTAGAGCGAAACGGTGGTATTTTGCTTGGGGCAGCTGCAGCGAACCCATAGATAAGTCTAAATACTACACACACAGCCCTCCGCCTCCTTTAATGCCTTCGCGCGTTGACTTTCAATTCTCGTGCAGTTTTTCGAGTCTAAAGTTTGGTTTACGCGACGTGATAAAAACCTTGTTGAACGCTGATTCAACTTGCTGATAAGACAAGCGCCCGTTCTGATTCCCCTGGCCTGCTGCCACGCCTACTCTAAATTTGGGGCTCAAGCATACAGACACAAACATGCACTCATACAGGCGAGTCTCACGTCCGGGCGAGTAAATAAATGAAACAAATAAAAACAAAAATTAAATTGGGTTTATTGCATTTCATGTGAAAAGCGGACAAGAGCTCGAGCAAGAACAAGAACAACGGCAGCAGCGGCACAAATTTGTTGTAATCGAAGCAATCGATAAAGATCCAAAAGCTAAAGAGAGCTGCCATATGGAATCCATCCATCCAACCCATTCGATCAGTCCATCAAAGCGAACAACAAAAGTTAAATAGCACCCAAAGCCAGTGAAATCAAATGCAACGTTTCAGATAGAACAAAAAGAGTATTGCAGAGTAGAAGTTCGAAATACACTAACAGAGACAGTATTCGATATCGAAATCGAAATAGTTTTTCTGATTGATTAATGATCAGTGCGCAGTCAAAGCAGGAAGAACTTCACAGCTAACATTTAACTCTACAGGTTGTGAGCAGCTGAAATACATATTCCTTATCTCTCAATATATATAGAACTCTACTGATTGACTTGTTGTTGGACTGATTGACCGGCTGACTGATTGCCAATCACATATGGCAAAAAGAAGTTAGATTCCGCAAAGCTATTCAGCTTGTGCCCATATAACAGCGACATTCTCTATCTGTATAAATCAAACTTATTCTTCTAATTGAATGATTGATTGTTAGACTGATTGATGATCGATTTGGTACATTTCAACTGTAGTATTGTACATTGATTGAAGATCGTTTTTCGTCGATCTTTGGAAAAATATATGAGCAGGGTATTCTTAAGTTCTAATATTCATTCAATCAACTAACAAAGTTTCAATTGAGCCTCTGCGAAATGTGGAGCAGTATGCTCGATTGAGTTAAGAGGGGTTGTGGGGGTCTTATGGAAGAGGGTCTGGTAAGTGGGGCTCTTTACGCATCGCTGCCTTGTTGTTTGTTGTCTGCTTTCGGCTGCTTCAATTAAATACCCGAATGCCAATTAATTAAAAGCCCATAACGGTTAGACCCCTTTACCCCCCGTATTGATATAAAACCCGTGTCCCCCTGCTCCCTATCCCGCCCCTTACCTGACTGGTTGGCTAAGTGCCGGCGTCGTCGTCCGATCTAAATTACAAATTTGTCGTACCAAAATAGATAATATGATCTAATAAAATTGAAAGAGCAGCCGCGCGACAATAAAAACCACAAAGCATTCATACAAAAAAAAACAAAAAAAAAAACAAAAGATGTTCCTGGGGGGAGTGGGAAAAAGTTGGCTGCGATTGAAAATGACGAAGCTGTTTTTCAACATTTTTCCGATAACAAATCAAAAGCCAACAAAAAAACTTTAATTTTAAAACCAAAAAAAAACTTAATGCAAAGCACTAAAAAAACAACAGATCTTTAGAGATCGTTAAAGCAGCACTGAACAAAATCATTGACTGCCCCAAAAAGAAATTGTCTAAGAACAAATCGTTCAAGTCCATGAGAAAAGCAAAGAGCTTATGTAACACCCAAAAGGGCGTGGCCCTTCAGTTTCCAACCTAATGGGTTATATTTAATGCGTGTTTAACATGACATCATCAAATTTGAATTCTATTCGATCTTCAGCTCAAAATGCAAAAAGTGATCAGAGAATGGCAAGTGATTCGCATTCGAATGAAGAATGTGTGAAAGAGAGAGGGAGAGAGATGGATCTGTAGCAGTTATCTATGAATAGTTAAACAAATAAGAGTTTTCTGAACTAGCAATTAAATACTGGGAGATACCCCCGGAAGTTTTTTATTCCGATTTTGGGAGATTGAGGAAGGTATCCAGAAAGTCAAGTACTTGACACTTGTGCATACCTTACTTTGATCGCCTGACTTTATTCCGTTAGCAAACTGAAATGCAGACATTTGCCAATGGCGTTCTTATTGGCTTCCAATAAGAGCTTGTTGTGAGTTCGAACTAGTTTTTAAGCCGAATCGATTCGAGTTGCTGTTTGATCACGTTTTACAAGGGGTTTCCTATTTCCAACATTTTTTATGTTTTTTCTTCTCATTTGCTTACTGTGTGCCATGCCCCATTGCGCCCACTACGTGCCTGTGGCTCGGCATCAATTGCATTTTTCATTGGAATATCGGACAAACGAAGAAAAAGAAACAAAAACGGGAAATCTTCATGTTTGGTTCACATTACGAGCAGATGCAAATAAATTGTGAATTGTGCGACTCTCCCGTCCCCCGCCTTTCCTTTCTCTCTCTCTCTCTCTTTTACTCACTCTCTCTCCCTCTCCCTCTCCCTTAGCCTGTCTGCCCATTCTACTGCCACCACACACAGCTTATTTCAAAGGAATCACTGCTGATTTCACGCAGGGTTCTTCTCTCCTGTCTTTCTCAGTTGCTCTGCCCCATCTCTCTCTCCCTCTCTCTTTCTCTCTCTTCACCTGTTGCTGGCTATCAAAATAATATTTTGGCTCTTAATTGCTGCAACGGATCTGGTTGTTGTTGTTCTTTGTTGGTGTTATTGCAGACATTGTTGCATGTAATTGCTTATGGTTATTAGCTAAGCGACAACAACAACTACAACAATAATCACAACAACAAATACATTCAGCACACAACGACGCGTGCTTAATAATTTAATTAATTTTGAGTATCTGTGATTTTTATACCCTGAAGCTTTCCCGCTTCGATGAAGTCGATTAATTTATCTTGAGCATATGTCTTACATATTTAGAGCTTGAGTCACAAAATTTCGCATTTAGTCTTTTGTATATAATGTACAATTTACAATTGTCACGAAATCAATTTTACTGAAGTTCAGCTGCAAATATAACCACTATTGAAAATGTTGACTTTTTATACCCTTGTAAAAACGGTATATTCATTTTGGTCAGAAATTTGCAACGCATCTCCGACTATATAAAGTATATATATCCTTGATCAGCAGGACGACTATATAAAGTATATATATCCTTGATCAGCAGGACGAGCTGAGTTGATATAGCCATGTCCGTCTGTCTGTCTGATATCTATATAAAATCGGTTTATGGAAATGTTGTAGAGGTAACTTTGGCGCTTGAAGTCTAATACTTAAAATTTTGAATATATACTCGTATATCCTACCCTCATTCGAAAAAAAAAATAGTATACATAGCTACGCCTATTGGGGGCGTGAAAAATCGAAAGCATGCAGTTATCTGCTCTACAGAAAGTCATATAAAACAATTTTAATAATTATATTTTATTATTCATTATTGTTAGTTATAAATAAAATGTAGTTCTTTTTAGACGTGTATAATGCAGTCGGTTGCGCCTCACTGTATCGTTCTTTGGCTTTTGCTTCTCGGGTTACAGCTTTTGACAAGTGCATGTATTTTGTAATACCCTTGCAAAGGGGTATTCTAAGTTTGTCATGTCAGATGCGACGCAAGAAGTAGCTCTAGTTCGAAAAATCGTTGGAAAATTGAATTTTCTTTTGAAAGACATTCATAACCGTGTCCAAATAGTCTATAGCTTCAATATAAACAATCTGCAATTATGTATTCTATAGCTTCGAGTGTTTTGAAACTGCGGCGTTCCGTCAGTCTGGCTTCTTGTCTGGGCACACACACGCACTCGCTTAATGAAATTGTAAAACGATATCGCGGCACGTTTTGGCAGTCTGTGAGGCCAAAAATTGAATTCAACGAAAAATGGTCAAAACAAAAACAAACCCCTTCTTTGCCCCTTTTGAAAGCACCCCTATAGAGAGGGGGTAGGGGCGGAGGACGTAGTATCAAGTTTTCCGTGAAAACTGCATACTTCTTATGAGAGTTACCTAAAAGCGGGATACATGGTTTTGTCATGTATTATGGAACATGTACAAAAATATATATATATATATATATATATATATATATATAAATATGTGTATGTACATACATATATAGGCATATGTCTGGAAATGTAATGTAATGTAATGAAATGTATTTTATTCTTCACAGCACACTGTGAGAAAAATATTCTTTAACAGAAAAACTGTAAGAATAAACTAAGCATACAAATTTCGTCAATGGCATTTTATCAATTTATTAATTTTAGTAATAAAGTTTTTATATATATTCTGATTAAAAAATATTTTTCTTAAGAGCAAATCAAATTTTAAATAAAAATTATTTTAAATATAAAGACAATGTTCATGCCAGGGTATTTAGTCTTCTTGCTTGCATCTTCTTTTTGTTTGATATCTTGTTTGCTTTTGGCTTTTCATTGAGGCTTGCTTTTATTTTATACTCATTCACGCAGCGAAACAAGTATATTGGTTTTGTGCAACCTCCAACCCCTTGCTGTCTGTCCGTCTGCTCGACTGTTTGTATACGCTAGAGTCGTGTGTACCCCATGTCTGATAGAGTGTACTATATATATACATATATATCTTTTAGATACGCTGAATAGCATGTATATATCCATATATTTACATACATGTATCAGTTCTACTGCTGAAATTCCATATATCGCTCAACTATATATTGCTGTTGATGTTCTCCAATCAACAATTCAATTTAAAATTTGATGTACATACATCTTATACATTGCGAAAAAAAACTATATCACAAAAATTTGGCAAGTCAAGTGCAGTTTACCAACTCAACAGATAGACCCAGATTGGGTAGATATCATACTTAAATAAATTTAATTGTTTGTTTTCTTCCGACCACGAACGAGTATTTTGCTGTTGGCTATGCCCGCCTTGGCCAGCTATTTATGCATAATTAAAATTAATGAACATATTAGACGCAGGCAGCGGGAAAGCCAACAGGCAAACAAACAAACCAAAAATTGACAATGGGCCATTCACTCTTGTTTCTGTTGTTGTTGTTGTCGCTGCCCGCAGGTAACCAAAGAACTTAGCTCGCGTTTTAAATTACAAAAAAAATAAGAAAAAAGAAAATGAAAAATAAAACAGCGCAAAAAGAAAGAAAAAACATTGACGCAAATTAAGCAACCCTGCGAGGCCGACAAAAAGAACATAAGAAACGCAATCCCTCTGCCAAATGCAACCCTTTTAACAGCAAGCAGCAAGAACTTTGGAATTCGCAATTGGTTGAAGCTGAAACATTATCCAAATTGAAAATCTGGAAGACTATAGCCAGGCTTTGGATAAGTACATTTAAGGTGTAGCCTATCTAATTCGTAAATTATATCCTATTACCTTATAGAGAAGATGCTGTATCTTCTAGCTCTCTAATAATCAATGAATAGTAAAGCATTCGTATAAAACTCCATTAACAGGGGTATTCCAGCAGCTTATTTCCTTAATGCGAAGAACATCAACGATCATCACATATTAGACATGAATATATATTTATAAGCAAACATAGAACATGAGTATCTGTCCATATACTCATGTTCTATGTATGTTAAAAATATGACAATATAGACAGATGCTTTATATCTAATCTTTGATCACCATTGTTGGCCTATCCTCTATAAACTTGTCGCTCAAGCTAATTATCTGAACATATCAACTTAGTCCGTATAACTCAGATAAGTTAACTACAGTATATTTGTATATATAGTACATATTTTTAGTGAGTGAATGAGGCATTGTCTACAGTACCTTGGATCTGCTGTTTCCGATTTGGTCTTATAGGACATACTTTATAACTATCCACTTTATCCATCTATTCATAAAGGAAATATCTATGTATGTATATGTATGTATGTATATGTATGTATGTATATATACCTGAATGTGGGCCAATTTGATGCCACCCGGTGGCATGTTGTTGTTGCTGTTGTTGCTGGCGTCTGGTGGCCGTTTGCCAACTGGCTGCAACAAAAATATGAAAACTAACAGCCATGGCATGAGGCATGATGCACATATGAGGTGACAGCAGACTAGAGTGAACAAGTAAGAAAGCTCTAGTCGGGTCTGCCCGACTACGAGATCCCCTGAACCAAGTCCGAGGCAGTGTTTTAAACAATCTAGCTTATATCTTTTACCGGTACATATTACCCTCTGCGTGCACCCACACACGCACACATATACATACACAAGCACGCGCGCCGCTTACTGCGTAGATGATTTAGCGGCTACGCTTGGGCTGCATTCTATGCAGCATTATGAGAAATTCATTGTTAAATAACTTCGGTTCTAGATCTACTTTCTTAATGAAATTTTCAGGACATAATATTGACATCTAGAGGTGTATATATACGAAATCCCAACTCCCTAGTATTTGAAATACGTTTTTTCCACTTATGGGGCTAATGGGGAGAGGTATCCAAAATTTAATAAGTTTATTATCTGTATTTACATCACAGCAACCTACATAGTCAATTTGGCGTCTCTAGGTATTATGGTCTAAAAGTTATAGCTTAAAAACAAAGTCAAAATATCGATTGTTATCGATAATAAGGAAATAGGATGAGTTATCGAAAAAAAAAAATAAACTTGTACTGCGTATGGTATACAAGAATATATATCTAAAATCTCAAATCTCTAGCTTTTGTGGTTTACGAGATCACTGCGTTCATACGGACGGACAGACGGACAGACGGACAGACGGACAGACGGACAGACGGACAGACGGACGGACGGACAGACGGACAGACGGACATGGCTAGATCGACTCAGCTCGTCGTCCTGATCAAGAATATATATACTTTATGGGGTCTGCCACGCCTCCTTCTGCCTGTTACATACATTGTCACAAAACCATTATACCCTGAATTCCCATTTTCAATGGGTTCAGGGTATAAAAAGATAGACAGAGAGAGAGAGAGAGAGAAATGAGAGACGAGAGAGTGTGTGGAGGCGGAGACGGGGTGCAAGTAGTAGCAGGCAAGGTGTGCGGCAATTGCTGCTGCTGCTGCTGTTGGCTTTTGTCGTGCGAACAAAATTATTTTTATATGTTTGGCCCACATGAAGCAAAAGTAAAGGCAGCGGCAGCAGCAGAGGCGGCTACGGCAAAGGCGACGGGCGTCAGGTGAGACACCACCAGCGATCACGAAGAAGAAAAAAGCAGATAAACATAGAGATCAAGCGAGAGGGGGAGGGTGAGAGAGAGTAAAAGAAAGACCGTTGCATTTCCTGTTTGGCTGCCAAATGAATTGGTTGATGAATTTCAAATTAATTTGCACAATTTGCCGACTGTCCAGCGTGCGCAGCGGCAGCGGCAGTGGCAGCGGCAGCGGCAATGACAGAGGCACGGGCAGATTACCGCTCATTAGGTGGCCCATTAGGGCGCCCACATGAACCGTTTGCAACTGTTTGCCGTCATGAAAAGAACGCCAACGGGCGTTAGGGCAACTGAGGCAGGTAAAGGTGACACAAACCAGCCCCACCCTCTTTTTAACGAAAAGTCTAAATTGGAAAGCAACGGAAATAGGTACAAAAATATCTTAATGAACGCAGCTGCAGGGTGTTGCGGGGCTGATGAATGTTTATGATGAATTGCCCCAAAGAAGCTCGTTAGGTGCGAGCGGGAAGTAGCGACAGAGGGAAAGAAAGAATAGACAGTGAGAGAGCGCTCGCTCATAAAGAGCAACAAAAGCAACAACAACCAGAAAATGAATGCAAATTGAAATTCCAAGATCGAAATCAAAGATGGCGACGCACCAAAAACAAAGGCGCACAAGCCAAAAACAAAAGACAGCAACAAAACGAGACAACAGAAATTTAATGCAATGAAAATCAAATAAATTGCAATGAAAAAGCAACAACAACAATGTCAACGATAGCAATCACTAAACATGGTGGGCCAACAGTCGCGTTGCTTACTTCGCTGCTTGCGTTGCTGCCAGCAGCACTTAACGAGAGCGGCTCACCAAAACTGAAGCATTTGAAAAATGCATAAGGAGCAATGCAAATAAACGAATAGCGCAGCAGAGGAAGAGAGAAGAAGTCGCGGGCAGAGCACCAAAAATGGACAAAACGCAACGGCATAAGCCAAAAGAATGCAGCGAACTGTGAGAGCGGGTACAGGCGACAGAGACAGAAAGAGAGAGAGAGAGAGAGAGAGAGACAGCAAAAATTGAACTAACTTCACTCTGGAAACTGGAAATGGCGGCAGGCGAGTTCACCTTATATGAAAAAGCACAAAGTGGCGACTGCAGCTCAAACAGCAACGCATAAATTTTGGAGCATGTTGCGAGCTGTTGTTTTGTTGTTGTTGTTGTTGTTGTTGTGTAGTTATTTTATTTTTTGCATGTTGCTAGAGAACCAGCTGAAATTGCCAACGGGGCGCGTGTCCATGTGAATGTCATGGATGTGAATGGTACGGGGCTGCAGCTGGGGCTTTCACCCATGGAATGCGAGCAGCGGCAGCAGCAACAGAAAATTAGCTCAAATGCCTGAGCCACAGGGCAATGGTGTTGCTGCTGCTAATAATAACAGCCACACATAGCTGCAGCAGCAAATTGCATGAGATGCACATTAATTATGACAAAAGCGAATGGCAGCAACAAGAACAACAACAGTGGCAGCAGCCGCAGCAACAAAGTGACAGCAGCAGCAGCATCGAACGTCTCGCATGCTTCACACGCCCCCACACAATGGCCACAAAACAGCACAAAAACATAAAGTGCGCTGTCATATATGCTGCAGCTTCTGTTGTTGTTTCTGCAGCTATTTCCAATTCGCTGACCAACAAATGGCACAGCGAATGAACCAAAAACGTGTCGCGACTGGAATGAGTCATCATCGTCATCATCATTGCCATCGTCAGCAACATATTTGGTCAGCAACATGTCAGCGACAATAACCGTTGACAATATTTAGCTTGGCAACAATTAGCAATTGGCAACATGTTGTTGTTGCCAAACATGTTTAGTGCAAGTCGAATGGCAACAATAGGAAAAAAGTTATGAACCGGTTCAACATTTATTTTGCTTAGCAACATATGCTCATTGTTGTTGCTAAGCACGTTTAGTGCAAATTGATTTTTGTAGTTTGGCCCGCCCTCGAACCGGTTCGATTTATTTTGGCGTCAATTAACTATTGGCAACATTTTGTTATGCCTATTGTTGTTGCTAAACATGTTGAGTGCGAATTTCGAACCGGCTTGCTTCAAAAGCCCGGTTTAACTGTCTTTTTCACTGTCATTTCCTTGCGCTTTTCAGGTCTTCTTATTTGTTGAAAATTTTAAAAAAATATTTATGAAATATACAACTGTCACACGCACTCACGCACATACGTACACACATTGATGGCGCTCAGTTTTCCTCTGTTTTATTTCATTTTTTTATTCTTGTTGTTGCTGTTTGTACAACAAATTTGTTGTTTTGTATTTCCCAAAATGTTGTTTGTTGTTTTCTATTTCATTATCTTTTTTTTAAATTTTTTTTTCACGCGCTGTTCGACTTGGCGACATTTCAAAATATTTTTTCAAAATTATGGGCCAACAACTGCAGACGCTGCGCTGAAAGGGAGAGGGTAGGGGGTAAGGGAAGTGGGATGGGAAAGGGGAAGGGGAAGGGGGTGGCTGGATGACATGTATTAAGCGGGAAATCACAAACATAAATTAATTAAAAGCAGATTTGAATGCACAAAATGGAAATCGAGAAAAAGAGAAACTCCCTATCCCGCTCTCTCTCTCTCCCTCTCTCTCTCTCCCTCTCTCTCTCTCCCTCTCTCTCTCTCCCTCTCTCTCTCTCTCTCTCTATCTACCCTTCTCATTCTCGCACGCACTTTTGCTACTCATTATTATTTATGGTTTTTTGGCACATTTTTTTGGTCCGTCAACTAAAAATGATTTCGAGTTATTTATGACATGTTTCACTGTAGGGGCGCAGGTGGGTGGCATACGGGGAAGGGGCGTGGTGGGGCATCGTGTCAGGGGGCGCTGAAATTGAGGCGTGCAAAGTTTGCTCGAGTCGTGTTCATAATTTAATGTCTTTTTAAATGAGCATCCAAACACTAAAAGGGACTTCAAATCTAGGGCCCAGCGCATTAGGGGCACTCACTAAAGCGCATTTTTGTTTTCCTACGTGATTTATGCAGCAGAAATACATGAGAGATTTTCTGAGCTTTCAGTTCCAAATGCAAAAGTCAACAACAAAGTTTTATTGCAATTTTTATTTATTATTTGTATGTTATGTTTATGGATTATTTATGAATTATTTTATTGACAAATTTGTATATGGATAAATAGAGATTATTATGTTATCGATAATAAGAAAATGGGATGAGTTATCGAAAAAAAACTTGTACTGCGTATGGTATACAAGAATATAAATTTCAAATTTCTGATTGTTTTACTTATCGACTTATCGACTCAGCTCAAGAATATACATACATATATACTTTATGGGGTCTTCCACGCCTCTTTCTGTCTGCTACATACATTTTCACAAAACCATTATACCCTGAATTCCCAAACTTATAATATTATATTGAAAATCTATCTGACAAAAAAACTTGATGAAATTAAAAAAGCTAATTCGCAAGGCGCAAACAAACAATTGGCACTGTGGAGTAAATCAAATAATATCTAGTAAAATATATTTTAAATTTATTTTAAAATTTTTTCTCTTTATTTGCAACTGTTCTTTATGTTATCAAGCGAATTTTATAATATAACTGAACTTAGTAGAGTTCAGGCCCATTATCTGATGAGTAATGTACCAACGCGTACCCTAATAATAGTATTATTTAGTTATTTAGAAATTTTTAGCGAAGCAATGTGAGTAACCCTAATGCACTCATCAATAGTTTTTTTCTGGTGTAACGTTCTTCTAGCTTATTTAAAGCTTGTCAAGGCATGAAGAAAAAGAAGAAGACGTCTCCATTGCATAGGATAAATATATATGTATATGTGTATATATACACAGATACATATGCATTTCTGATCAGTAGTGAGAGTCAGCTAATTTTTCTGACCACCCTTGTAGCTAGGGTAGTAGCTAGTGCCTAGATCTTGTTTCTCTAAATCTTTCTCTCTCTCTCTCTCTCTCTCTTTCTCTACTTCCCATTGTATTTATAGACCTCGCATTCATTTGGCCTGTCGCCGAGTTTATTTTGCTTTTAGTTTTTGTGCCAGTTTAGGCCTCAATTATTTAGAAATTCATTTAAAGTGTCAACTTTTTAGCTTACAAAATTGCTCAGAGGTGGCAACCCTGCCAGCTTTATTTGTACATATATACACATCCATAAATACTTATGTATGTATGTTGTTTCATACATACATGCAAATATATTTAATATTTTATTATTATTCTTGTTTATTTTTGTATTTTTGTATTTTTGCTCTGCTTCCATTGCAGCTGAAGATGCGCTCTTAGCAGGTGCGAGCAGGCCAGCGCTAGAAGGCGTGCGATAGAGATAGCAAGCAGTGTGCACAGCAAACGTTCCGTTCGAACAGAGAGCAGCAAATCAAAAGAGGAAAAATTAAAAGGAAACAACAAAGACCGAAGGAAATCAGGTAAATTCGCAATTGAATAATAAACTTGAAGCCTGCCACAATTTGTGGCGCCCACGCCTGCGCTGTGGCGCGCCCAAAAGGCGCAACAAACAATTGCTGCGGGTTGCCCACGCACGCTGCACGCTGCACACTGCGCGCTGAATGTGACATGAGGGAAGGGGTGGGGAGGGGAGGGGCCATGCTGCATTCAACAGGTGGGGCGCTCAAATTAGAGGCAGATGCTGCTGGGCCCACACTTGCTGCATGCCACATGGGCAAAACGCAAATCCTGTTGCCGTCGCCTGGAATGCAGATTTCCCAACTCGTTTACATGTGAAGCGCGCAGATCAACCACCTCCACCTCCCCCTTCCCACACTCCTAGCTGGCGCCTCAGACTCGTTTTTGCTCTGGTTCTCGTTTCATTTCTTTTATTTTGTATGTGTTTTGATCTGCTTTGGGCCTGTTGTTGCCCGCGCTGCACGCCTGTCTCTCGCCGTAGCTTGGGCTTTGCCTGGTTCCGGTCTTCTTTGGGCTCAGCTTTAGCTTCCAGCTTCCAGCTTTCAGCTTTCAGCTTCCAGCTGCTCGGCTAAAACTGGTTTCATTCCACAAGAATTTTTGCCATAGCTGCGTCTGTCTGTGTGAGTGTGTGTGCGTGTGTTTGCTTGCTGTTGTTGTTGCTTTCGCTTTGTATTTGTTTTTGTTTCAGTTTTGTTTGTATAGGGTCATCTTTTCGTTCTTATCGCGTTGTTGTTGCTGTTCGATTCGTGATTTTTCTATTGCTCCTTTTTCTGCCAATAGCAATATTTGTAGCTGTTGTTGTTGTTGCTGTTGTTCTCAGGTTTTATTGAACTCTGTGTAACAACGGACCAACAGCTTGTAGCAGGTGTTAGTGTTTTACAAGCTGTTAACTGCCGCTGCCGCTGCTTAATGGGCAAGCAACAACAAAAGCAACAACAATGTGCTTAGCTCTTATGACAACAACGACAGCAACAACAACAACAACATTAACTAACTGTTGTTGTTGTTGTCTTTGCTTTACGCCTCGTTTTGAAATACGCGCTCAAAGATTCACAACTAAAATTGTTGGCTAGAGACGAGCAGCAAGAGACAGACTAACGTATACCCTGTGAATGACAAATGTGCCTAAGACCGTATATATACTCTAGCCAACATACACTTTTTCCCATAGCTACTTCTCTTCAGTTGAAGCAATAGAAGCGTGATAGAAGTGAGATCGTAGCATGTGATTTGAACTAACTACAGGGTATCTTGCAGTCATGGCCACTCAAGTCTACAGCTATTTTTGTTAGGTCGTAGAAGTCTACGACTTTTCAGCTTCTAGTCTTCTTCTCTCTACTTGGACCCGCCTCTCTTACCCCGCCCCCTCGTCCACCCCTACACGTCTGTTGCATGTGGCACAGCTAGTTGCAACGCCTTCGCGCCTACTTCTCTAATTTCTAACAGTTTTATGCTAATTTCTGGAAAAGCGCAAACATTTGAAGAAGCCGCTGACAACGTTTGCCATTCACCAAAGTTGTTTTATGGTTGTTGTTGTTGTTGTTGTGCATTGTTATGTATTGTTGTTGGTCAACATGTGTATTTTGACTGTTAATTTATGCCATTTCATTTGGCATTTCATTTGATTAATAACTGTTGTTAGTGTCTGTCTCAAATGTCTTCTCTGTTTCAACATACAAAAAACTTGTCCTCCGTTTTGTTATTGTTCTAGTTTTATTTCTGCTTCTTCTTTTCTTTTTTATTTTTTAATTTAATGTGGCTTTTTTCGAGGTGTGACTAATCGAATTAGCATGCAACAACAATCGAATTAACCAATTGTGCACATTAAGCATTGGCAACATTCTCCGCTAGCAACATGTTGCGATAAGCTAACTGGCAACATTAAGCGTGTTGAACTTGAAGAGAACTTAACTTGCGTTTGATTTATTGATTATTCGATTTCCGCTGTCGAAATTATTGAACAACATCCTGAACAAGTTCATGTATATTTAATATAAACACAGATTTAAAAGAATATAATATGATATAGGTGAGAAAAATGATGTAGCTAGAAGGCAATATGATTAATATTCATACTCATGTTCATATTTATATATTCACATTCTTCAACATAAGGAATCTCAGCACATGACTCGTTTATTTTATATTAAAATTTGTATTTTCTTATATTCATATTCGCACGACAATCAATATTTGACAAATTCATTCATACTTACACTCGTATTATATTCATATTGATGTTCATACTTAAATACGAATTAATATTGTTATTCTAATTTTCAATTCAAGCACATATTCTCATTCTCATTCAGTCGCTTATTAAAACTCACATTCCTATTCACATTCGATTTCATATTCAAACTCATACATATTTATATTCATACTCATATTCATGTTCATATTCATATTCACATACATTTTCAAATTCATATTCATATACATTTTCAAATTCATACTCATATTGATATTCATACTCATATTCATATTCATATTCAAATTCATGTTCATAGTCATATTCATACTTATACTCATATTCATATTCATATTTATACTCATACTCATATTTCATATTCATATAGGTTGGAATTTATATTAATTTATATTTATTTTCAAATTCATACTCATATTGATATTCATACTCATATTCATATTCATATTCTTCATATTCATATTGATATTCTCATTAAGATATTTATCTTCGAAATAATGTTCATACTTACACAGTTACCTATATTCATATTCATATTCATATTCATAATTTCATGTACATTCTTAAGCACACGTTGCAGCAACATGTTGCCCAATCAAAAAGAGTCTATATCAACAGCTCCTTTGCTGTTAATCTTTAATTGCCCTAACTTTTATTTTGATTGCTATTTGGAGCTAGTAGCTGAAATGTCTGTGTGTGTGCGTGTGTGTGTGTGTGCGTGTGTGTGTGTGTGCGTGTGTGTGTGTGTGTGTGTGTGTGTGTGTGTGTGTGTGTGTGTGTGTGTGTGTGTGTGTGTGTGTGTCTGCAACACATTCTTGCAACGCGCCATTCATTTCCTTAGTTCTTGCTCTGGCTTTGACTAGTTGTTGCTGTTGTTGCTGTTGTTGCTGTTGTTGCTGTTGTTGCCTGGAATGCGCATTAATTTTCAACAGACGCAACAAGCTGCAAGAAGATGAAGGGGCAGAAGAGGCAGCCACAGCAAGCTGCGTCAATTTCGCGCTTCACTTTTGTTGTCAGATGGTTTTAAATCAGTGTTCGCGAGGATCGAGCGAACGAGCGAGCTCCATCTGGGCGCCCGTCCGTGTAGGCAGTCCGGTTTGCGGGCAGCTCCTTGCGTTAACAAGTGGTTAGCAGCGCAGTCGCGGCTGTGGCAGCTGCACGCGCCTGCCTGACTGCCTGACTGCCTGCCTGCCTGCCTGCCTGCCCCATAATGACTTTCAAATAGGAGCCGCAAAGCGATTTATGTGCGTCAAAAAGCCAGAGGGAGAGACAGAGGGAAAGAGAGAGAGAGAGAGAGAGAGAAAGAGAGTGTGTGTGCTTGTGGGGGGAGGTGAGAAATGGATAGGTATAGAGAGGGCGGGGCAGGTGAGGAACTGGGCAGACCGGGCGGCCGTTTCTTGGAATTCCGCGCGCGCTTTTGTGTACCATTTTTGTTTTGTTGCTTTTTGCTTTTTGCTTTCTGCTTTTAAGTTTTCAAATCGAGAGGCGCAAACTGTCGCAGGGCAAATGGTGCACGAACCCGTTCCGTAGGCCACTTGCCACTTACCACTTGCCACAGCCAGTTGCTGCCCCAGCCACAGCAGCCACAGCACCTGCAGCCTGCTCATAATAATGACACGCCATTAAGAAGCTGATGCCCTGATGCCACAAGGCCTGGCCACATGCTGCATGCAACATGCAGCAGTCAGCCATCCAGCCAGCCAGCCAGCCAGCCATCCAGGCAACTGTCTGGCCTCGGCTCCAGTTTAAATGGCATATTGCAAGCGACTGTGCTTCCGTTGTCACGCCCCATTCGCTTACCGCAGGATAGCAGCTCAGACTCTACACCTATCTCATGCCCCTGCAGCGTGCACCTTCATCCTGGCCAACTTCACTGCGGGTACAGTTGCGTCCAAGACACGACATTCCACAAAGAATATAACGCGCATTTTTGCCTGCAAAAAGATGGAAAAAAAGCAAAGTTTGCTCTTTTTTTTGTAGCTTAATAAGGGAAATTTTCAAATTAAGTGTTTTAAGGGAAAGTTTCACGAAAAAAAATACTTAAAAATTCTATAAAAAAAAAGAAAAACCCTTTTTTATTGCGTCATAGTTATAAATGAATATCATATTAAAAAAAATTAAAAATTATCTAAAATACTAAATACGAAACACTTAAATACTTCTACTATAAGTATGCCCATAAGATTATAATATGATTGATTGATTGTGATCTAAATTCACGCTCTGGATATTTCCACCCAAAACTATGGAAAACAAGTAAGAAAGCTCTAGTCGGGTCTCAGCCCGACTACGAGATCCCCTGAACCAAGTCCGAGCTGATTAAAACAACCTAGCTTACATCTTTTATCTATACATATTACCTCTGCGCGCATATACACATGCACACATACACACAGGCACGCATATACACATGCACACATTTGTATACACATGAACATATACATACCATGCACACAGAAGCACGCGCGCCGATTACTGCGTAGTTGATTTGAATGTATGTGTGCACACGTACAGGCTGCTGCAGCGTGCTTTTACAATGTTTCCTTTAATAACTTCTGTATTACTTAACGGATTTGAATGCAATTTTCTGCATTGAATGCTATTAATTTATTGAAAATACGGTTTTCACTAAAAAATTTGAAAAAATTAAATTGTGGCTTTGATAATTTTTTTTTTTATAATTTTTTTTTTGTGAAATGTGGAGCCGGTATCCAAAATATGAAAAAATAGAAAATGTATTTTATTTACAAAAAGCTAAAAACAAAATTTGGTAGCTGAAGCTAAAAATATTTAAAAGATATGGTCAAAAAACTGAATCTTGATAACGTTTTAAATCGATATCATTGAAACGGAAAAATTTATCAAATATATAAAACATAAATATCTAAAACAAACTCGATATTTTCGCTGTATACAGAGACCATCAGGCAAAATTTGAAGTCTCTAGCTCTTATAGGTTCTGAGATCGACGCGTTCATACATACGGACAGACGGACAGACGGACAGACAGACGGACAGGGCTAAATCGACTCAGCTCGTCGCCCTGATCAAGAATATATATACTTTATGGGGTCTGCCACACCTCCTTCTGCCTGTTACATACTTTTTGCAAAACCATTATACCCTGATTTCCCATTTTCAATGGGTTCAGGGTATAATAAGTGAAAAATATTTGGCTTAAGCAATTTTCATCCACCATTTGATTAAGCTGAAACTTAGCTGCCTAGTTGAAAGCTGAAATGCAAGCTTGACAAATGAGTTCGGAAATGGAATCAAAAACTTGATTTGACTGTGGGCCGCACAAAGCCGGGTAATGCTCCTTTCCATAACATATTTGCGAAATACTTTTAAAGTACATGAAATATTCATTTATTTGTTGTAGATATATTAAAGGTTATAGGCATATGGCTAATTTTTATAATAGACACGATCATAGTTCCTGTCGAAAACTAAAGAGTCCTTCTATAAACACGCTAAGTGTCTTTAAAGCGATTTCTCAACTCTTTTTTCTCTTTCTTTCTTTGCAGACCAGATACTGACTCACTCGCTCTCTCTCTCTCTCTCTCTCTCTCTGCTGTAGAGATGTGTCGAGTAACCATGCTTGCTGTGATGCTCCTCAGCTGCCTCATCGTCAGCTGTTGCTGCAACAACAACAACATCAACAACAACAACTCGAGCAACATGCTCGGCGTTTATATCGAGAGAGCGCCAGAGTCGGCGATTGCACCCAAAGGCGACGAGGTGGTCTTTGAGTGTGAGCTAAACCTGCAGCCGGATCGCCTGGAATGGCGTTTCCGACCAAGCAGCAGCGATCCGTACCGCTATCTGCATCCAGCATCCGGCTATAATGTGACCAGCAGCAATGAGGAGCGGACGTGGAAGCTGCGCATCTACGTGAATGCCCAAACACTGGGCGACTATCAGTGCGTCGCTTGGTATGGACCCGGAGCAATTGCCTCGACGCCCGCCCGGCTCACTCTCGTCTCCATCTCCGTAGACAGTCCGAGCGTGAGCCGGCATGCCGTACGCTGGAGCGTGGCGCCTAAGAATTGTGTGCTTCTCCGCTGTGGTTCGGTCAGCTCCAGTCCGCCGGCCATTTGGAGTTTCTATCGGAATGGCGAGAAGCTGCCACAAACGGAAATGCTGCCGGGTGCTGCTGGCGCATTGGTACTCAATTCCGTTAGTGCCAAGGATGCGGGCAATTATACCTGTGCGGCAACGAATGCCATTACCGGCGTAGAGCTGCGCCTGCCACAGGTCATAGATTTGCGAGTCGACTATACGGATCGGACGCCGCCCTATTTTCTGCTCCAACAGCCGGCCACACAGGTGGCCGCCCGGCCAGGCGACACTGTTGTCCTTGAATGTCCTGGCGTTGGGTCGCCACGTCCTGGCGCTGTTTGGAGCAGTCCCAATGTGCCCAACATCTATCACAATCGCAGTCGCGTGCTAGCCTATGGACTGCAGATCACGGACATACAGCCGGAGGATCAGGGCTCCTATGTCTGTCGTCTAGACAATGGCATTGCCCCAGTGCTCGTTCATATGATTAAGCTGAGCGTTCTCGAACGTCCTCGCATCCTGCGCGGCCCTGACACGACTCTTACTAACGAGGGCGATTCCCTAACGCTGGAGTGCACGGCCACCGGCCATCCGCAGCCGGAAATTTATTGGCTGATCAATGGAGAGGATGCCAGCAACGATAATGAAACCCTCATCGAGCACGGATGTCTCCTCATCCATCATGTCCAGAAGCGTCATGCGGGTGTCGTCCAGTGCTTTGCACACAATCAACTAGGCGAGGTAAGTTGCAACATTAAAATTCCTTACTGCATGCGGGGCTTCAGCTAATTAAGGGGAGATCAGCAGACAAGAGTGCTCGACACTTTCTCCCTGAAGGCAATCCAAAAAACAAAATATTCTGGGGCTGTGCGGAAGGGAAAGAAGAATCTAGATACCAAATTTGGAATCTGTAGCTCTTATTATTCTCCAGTTATGCATGGGGTTAAAGATCTTTGTCTGCCGTAGAGGGGGAGACAGGGTGTTTAAACTGCTAATTGATTGATGCATGGCATATCTGATAATACAAGATCGACTGAAAGATGGTGATACCACCTATAACATCTGAATTATATCTTCCTGGGAGCTATCTAAAATACAAACCAATAAGAATGCTCTAGTCGGGACTGCCCGACTACGAGATCCCCTGAACCTTTGTTCGAGTTTGCATTTTTACATACATAGAGTAAGATATGAACGCAACAGTAAAAAAAATAATTTGTTTTTGAACCAAAAATGTTGACAGCAACGGGATTTGAACTTGCGACTCCAGCAGCGGCGAGAATTACAATTAAACTGAAATTACGATTTAACAAGCAAAATTCAAAGAAGAATTCACACATTAGAATGTATGTATGCACACGTACAGACTGCGCCGCCTGCTTTTGCTGATTGACAAAATGTTTTCTTTAATAACTTCTACGTTACTAAAGGGATTTAAATAAAATTTTCAGCGATGAATTCTTTCATTTTACATATAATACGGTTTTACTTAAAAATTTAAAAAAAAAAATTGTTGCTTGCATAATTTTTTTTTTGAAAAAATTGATTTTGTAAAATTTGAAGCCGGTATCCAAAATTTAAAAAAAAATAGAAAGTGTACAAGCAGTCAAATGCAAAATTTGGTGACTGTAGCTAAAAAGATGAAAAAGATATGCTCAAAAAACTGAATCTTGATAACGTTTTTAATCGATATCAGTGAAACAAGAAAAGTTATCGAATATCTAAAACAAACTTGATATGCGTTCTGTATACATGGACCTTCGTGCAAAATTTCAAGTCTCTAGCTTTTATAGGTTCTGAGATCGGCGCGTTCATACATACGGACAGACAGACGGACAAGGCCAAATCGGCTCAGCTCGTCGCCCTGATCAATAATATATGTACTTTATGGGGTCTGCCACGCCTCCTTCTGCCTGTTACAGCCTTTTTGCAAAACCATTATACCCTGATTTCCCATTTTCAATGGGTTCAGGGTATAAAACGAAGAGCCCATATACCAGGCACAAAGAAAATGAAATATTTTTCAACGAGAGTCCACATACCAAATTAGATGGCTGTAGCTCTTAAAATTCTCAAGTTATGTTTAAATAATCGAGAATAGATAGCGATACTTATCGATAATAATCTAATATGTTATTCTGTTGCTTGTGGCATAGATGAAGTCTACAAAATATAAGACTTTTTGGAAAGCCAACTATGATTACCGATATATACATCGATGTCTTGGAAACAACCTAAGTTATCGATAATTATAGAAGGGCAGACTGCTCACCTGGAATAAATTAGCATCTTAGTGGTTGGCCATAATATTCCCCATAGTTGATGGGAACAGGGTATATGCATGCAATCCATTTGACAGTATAGATACAGTATTTTATCCATGTATTTCAGAAGAAACACTGCTAACAGTTCCCAACATTTCTAAAGTGTATTCCATATTCCATAAACTAATCGGTTCCTGCTTTTGCCTTTTCTTCTGTTGCAGACGAGCGAGGGCAACATATTGCGTGTGAATCCGATGCAGATTAGCGGCGATGATTACCAACCTCTAGGCGAGGTGCCCATGCGATCGGCCCACGATTCGACAAATGGTGGCGGTTCCTACTCCTCCTCCTCCTCCGCTTCCTCGTCGTCCTCTTCATCCTCGTCGGGAGGTGGATCACGCAACAAGAAGCGCAAATATATGAGAGTTGGTAAGTTTTGTAAGTTTGTTCGTTTCTTGCTTGGTTTCACTGTATTTCATATACGGTATACAAATTACAATTTGAGAGTTGGCTTAGGGTTAAGCGATTGTTTGGTAGTCAATCAATCGATAATTGTCGAACCGTTAACGTTAATCGTTAATCGTTTTAAATGTAAAATGTTAATCGGTAATCGTTAATCGTAAAACACGGCCAGCCACACACGGCTCGCCGCCCCGCCCACCCGTAAAACAATATTTTCATTTCATATAAAAAAAATTAATTGAGGAAAAACCACTAAAATAATTATAGATAAAATATATAGGCTATATGTATATATAGAGACTATCTGGCTGCACTTGCGATTTAGAGCAGCAATTGCATATCCAATTCCATGTACTGCTGCTGGGGCTGCTGCTGCTGCTGTTGATGCTGCTGCTGCTGCTGATGATGCGACTGCGACTGCTGCTCATCAAATTCGACATCTGCCTCGGCGTCGCTTATGTCCTCCAGATCTCATGTGCTGGTGCACTTGCGCAGCTGCTCCTCCTCCTTTTCCAGTATGCGTATCTTCATTTTGAGCTCCTCGACGCGCAGTCGATGCACTTCGCGCATATACTTGAGCTCATCCTGCGCCTTGTTCACCTCGATCTTCTTGGCCTCGGTGGCCAGCTGTTGCTCTTTGCAGCGCAGCTCCGCCTCCTTCACCTTGAAGTAATTGATGCGCTCCTCGTAGCTGTCTCCCGTTGACTGCTGCTGCTGTAACTGCTGCTGCTGCTGCTGTTGCGTGGCTGCAGCTGCTGCGCTGCTCACATTCACATTAGCAGCGGACGCTGCAGCCGCTGTCACCGGCACAGCCACGGGCACCGGCACGGAGGTGGCTGCCGTTACGGTGGGCAGTGCGCTGAATGTGAAGGTGGGCGTGCCGCCAGCTAGCTGCATCTTAACAGCAGCAGCGGCTGCTGCTGCGGCCACCTGCTGCTGTTGCTGCTGCTGCTGTTGTTGTTGCTGCTGCTGCTGTTGCTGAACGACTACGGCTGCTGCCGCCTGCTGCTGTTGCTGCTGATGATGCGCCGCTGCCGCCGCCACCGCCAACTGTTGCTGCTGCGCCAGTTGTTGCGCCTGCGCCTGCGCTTGAGCCTGGGCCTGAGCCTGAGCCTGCGCCTGGGCTTGAGCCTGCGCTTGCTGATGCTGCTGCGCCTGGTACTGTGCGAGCGTTATCTGCTGCGGCTTTATCTCGCTGATGATCTGCTGATTGTAGCCGCCGGCGGTGATGGTGGCCATCGTATGCTGCTGCGGCTGCGTGGGTATCGTGTGTATCTGTGTGGCTGTCCGTCGGAGAGACCGAGAGATAGTACAGTTTAGCATTTGTGTGTTTCGAAGAATTGCTGCTCAACTCACCTGTCGCATCTGTGGGATGCTTGATTTGCAGTATTATCTCTTCGCGGGGTCGCGCCGGCTTGAAGTGCAGCAGATCGTTCAGTGTCAGCTTTTCCGCACTGATCGAGTCCACATTGATGCGATGCGTGTTCAACATGCTCGCATTTGCAGCAGCCACTGCAGCGCTCACCTGCAGCTTCTGCATCTCAGCAACAGCTGATTGCTGCTGCTCCATCTGTGCTTGCGCCGCCTGCTGCTGTTGCTGCTGTTGTTGCTGCTGTTGCTGCTGCTGCTGCTGCTGCTGTTGTGCATCGAGCGGATCGTCCTCCATTTCGCTAACATCGTTGCCATCCATTTCCATTTCGTCGAAGGTATCGCCCTGTGGGTTATGCTCAGAGGCATCCGGACTGATTTGATAATCCGGCTCCACCTTGACGCCTTCGTGATGTTGCTGCTGTTGCTGTGCGCTGGCCGAGACGGTGCTTACCTTGCCCAGAGCCGAGCTGCCGCCGGACGAGCTGCCGTCCCTGTATGGATACTGTTTGCGCAGGCTGCAAAGGATGCAAAGGATTAGCTGGGCAACATAAATGCTTCCGTTCCACTTACCGCGAGTTCAGCCAGAACTTTTGTATCTGCTTAATGTTGCGCATGGCGCTGACGTGTGGATGCGAGTTAAAGTCGCGCACAATCTTGTCCCAGGTGTCGCGTACGGAGTACTTGTTGCGCTGCTTCTTTCTATGCTTGATGTCGATCACTTCCTCGTGCAGATGGAACAGGGTGTAGAGAACCTCTTTCTCCTCGGCGGTGAAGCGCGGCGTTAGCGGCAGCTGCCCCTTTGAGCTGCCTGCCGTTGAGCTATTGTTGTTGGTGTTGCTGTTGCTGCCATTTGTGTTGCTGTTGGTGTTGTTGTTGGTGGGGCTGCCGTCGCCGCTGACGTTGACCGTCGCCTGGACGACGGTCACATTATTGCTGGCATTGGCGGCACCGGCGCCCGCATCTCCGGCCGCCGACATCCTTGCCTAATTGCAAATATCTTCTTCTTAGTTTTATATGGTTTGTTTATGTTTTTTCCTCTTCCGCTTGTTTTTCTTCTTTTGTTTTGAGTTTTTCAGAATTGAGTTTGTTTATGAACCACACGAATCACTTGAGTGACAGTTCGCGAGTTGCGAATTGGTTAGCAAGCGAACGAGCAAGTCCAAAAACGAGTCCGAGTCCGAGTCGGAGTCGTAATCGGAGTCCGATACCGAGTCCAAGTTCGAGTGCGAGTGCCAAAAAGTGATGCCGAGTAGCGAGTAATATATGAAAATCAATTGCACTCGTTTTGCACACACACGCACTCACACACACAGAGAGGGAGAGCAAGAGCGAGTGCGCGCGTGTGTGAGCGTCGGTGTGAGTCTTTTTTGTCTGTTGTCGTCGTCTGCTGTCCGTCCGCTTGCCACTAAGGAGAACTGCCACTTTATATTGCACTCAAAATGCCTATGAAAATGTTGCGACGCTTAACTATTGTACTCTTGACACAAAAATATTGCTTTTGATTTAATTAAGTTTGACATTTAATGTAAATACGCGCGCTTGGCTGGCTGAGGTTTTTTATGTATACATATATACATTTATATATATATATATATATATATATATATATATATTTGTGGCAGGCAGAGCCACCAGCAGCACAAAAAAATTTCGCTCAAAACGCGTACGCAGCTATAACAATACTACTCAATGCTGTACAGCGATACTACTCAATGCTGCACAGCAATACTACTCAATGCTAACAACGCGATACTACTCACGGCGTTAACAGTGTTTTATGCTCTGTTTTGCGTACTGCTTGCTCACTTTGGCGTTAACAGTGCGCGCACTGTTTGCGTTAAATCATTAACCAACACTTCAGGAATAAGAAAATTTCAGAAAAGTTTGTATTAAATTGGATTTAAAAATGAAAAACTTGCCGTTGCAGCGAATATGGTGCCGCCATCGCGACCCAATGTTACACGACTGGCCGATGATGCCGTCATGCTGCGTTGGAATGTGCCCAAAAACGATGGCCTTACCATACAGTTCTTCAAAGTCCAATACCGAATGCTCGGCGACAACGCCCGCAAAATTCCTCGCGAGAACTGGCAGACAACCAACGAGAATATACCCTATGGCAGGCAGCAGCAGCGCGAACGGGAGCGGGACCGGGATCATCATGAGCCGGGCCTCAAGAGCTTCACATCGTCCGTAACGGGACTGCGTCCGGATCGCAACTATCGTTTCCGCATCATAGCCGTCTACTCGAACAACGACAACAAGGAAGGCAACACCTCGTCCAAGTTCTTTTTGCAGCGCGGCGCTGCCAAATCAAATCTGCCGGTGCCCGAGCTGCGTGAGATCGAATCCCATACCGAGTCGGCCGTCCTGCTCCACTGGAAACTCGCGCCGGACACTTGCGTCGATAATATTGATGGCTACTATGCCTATTATCGCCCGGCTGCCTCCGCCTCCGAGTATCTCAAAGCGACAGTCGATGGCGGTCATGCGAGACGCTTTAAGATCGATCAGCTAGAGCCGGGCACCGCCTACGAGTTCAAGCTGCAATCGTTCAATGCGCACGCCGCCTCCGACTTCAGCGACATCAAGCAGGGACGCACGATGAGTGAGTAGTAGATGTGGAGTACCTGTAGAGTAAAAGCAACTGCTGACCCATTCTTCCCTTTGCAGAGTCTTCGAGTCAGTCGCCGGCCGCCATCCTGCCCGCACCGAGTGACAAATCCTCGAAGGAGAAAGATAACTCCATTTATCCGGTCATAGCTGGTGCCGCTGGTGGTGGTCTACTGCTGCTCATAGCCATTGCCGTAGCCTGCCTGTGCCTGCGCCGTCGCAGCAATGCCCAGCCCGAGGGTAAGCTCTTTCGCTTAACTGTCGCTGGTGCAACTAAACCTTTTCCTCTCTTTCTCTCTCTTTTCTAGATGAAAACAAGCCGCAACTGGATCACATTCAAGCGGATTTTGTTACATCCGCCGCTCTGGGCGTCGCACCACATCCCAATCACAATCATAGCCACAAGCCGAGCGATCTGCGTCGTCTGAATGGAGTTATTCCACGCATGAACATCACGCCGAATCCTCTCGCTCAGGATCCCACGGCCGATAAGGTAAGCACTCAATCTATCTCTCTTTCTCTATCTGTCTCTCAGAGTATCCGAACAACTGATCCACTTTCCAAATATGGCTTTAAAATCTCGCAATTAAAAAATATAAAATTACAAACAAATCAAAAATTATTACAAAAACAAAAAGCCTTTTCGCTGGTTGCTTGGTCAAAATTTAAAACGTTTCCTGCCTCGCCTCGCTTTGCCTCCGTCTTTGTCTTTGCCTTTGCCACGCCTACACTGCTGCTAGCAGATTTCTCTGTCTCCTCCCTCTCTCTCTCTCTCTCTCTCTCGCTCTCTTTCACTTTTAGTTGCCTCTGGAGAAGAAGTCTTGACACCCAATCCCTTGCAGCACTTGAATCGTCTGATTCCTTGAAGTGAACTAAAAAGATTCCGTCTCCTCTCTCTCTCTCTCTCTCTCTCTTTTAGATTTTCAATATAAAGCTAGGGCCATTAAAAAAAATATTTCCATAGTCAATTCATAGAAATCAATTAAAATTTAGATATCATGTTTAAGCTCTGCTACTCTTCTATAGATGGCGCCACCTCCTAATTAGGGTAAAAACACAATTATTGCAAAAAAGCTTGATCTGATCATCAAAATGACATTAACATGTCTTTAAACTGTCATTTACATTTTTTGGGGTAGTTGGGCTGTTTGGTTAAAATCATTCAGTCAAGTCGACTCGTAGACAAATTTGTCGCACAGTGGATGTGGCCTCCTCGTGGTTACCCCTGGGTTATCGGTCAGTGTGTGTCTGACCCATAAGCTAATGTGAGCGGCGAAATTGGGTCACCAACCTGTAACTGTTTTGGAGTTTTAATTGGAAGTATCCTTTTGGTTTACGCGGCCTGACCAGAGGCTTTAAAGCTGGTACCACGGGTAATCAGGAGCTTACGGAACTTGTTCCGTCCTGGTTAATGGTTGCGGCCCTTCGGGGAGTATCGTGGTGGTTGTGGTTTAATACCCAAATACGGGTAGAGAATGAGTCTCGGCGTGGCGTTGCGCTAAGAATCAACCGGGTGCCGTTGCCCAAAAAGCGAAAGAGGTAAGGTAGGCCTCGCACCAAACCAAGGTGGAAAATACGACCAAACAGAAGTATTTTTAATTGGTACCGGAGGAATAAATATTCCAAGGTAATAAGCTTACCGTGAGATTGAGCCAACATGGCAGGTGCTCACGATAAACCAATTATATAAATGTCATTTACATTAAGCAAGCTTAGATCATTACGAATATCAATTGATATATATAATTATTGCTGTTCCATATATCGTCGTGAATATCGTTTATTATATTATTATTATTTGCTGTATCCAAAATGAGTTATGTGTAGAAATTCTTGCTATACTCTTCTGTTCTTCTGTCTGTCTTTCTCTCTTACATCCGTTTTCCTCTTTATCCTGATTCCGTTGTCAATCCCACTCTTTCATCTTGGGTCTTTGCCCCCTTCGATTTTTGCTTTTTCTCTACATTTTTCTTTCCTTCTATGATTTCTTTGTTGTTTCTTTCTTTCTCATTTAAATGCCCTTTCTTTCTTGCTCTTTCTTCTTCGATATCTCTATCACTATCTCTTTCTAGTCTTTATCTCTCTTACTTCTGTAGCTCGGTTACTATTTCCTCCCTTCCGTTCTCTTTATTTGCCTTTTCTCTTTTGCGCATCTTGTTTTTCTTGGTAAACCTAACTGTTTTGTCTTGAGCTGCTCTTGTATCTGTATTTTTCTTTCTCCTTTTCCATTTTCCTTTTCTTGATATTGCTTCCCTATTGTCTTCTGGTAGTTCGTCGCTCCTCCTCCCCTACTCCTTTTTCCTGCCTTTTGGCTTAGGCTTGTCTAGCACTCTTCGGGTTCCTTGGTCACTCTTTCTCTCTCTCTTTCTCTCTCGCGTTTGTCGCTCTCTCCTCGCCTCGTTCGCCATTTGCAAAACTGAGCGTCCCCTGTTCCAGAATCGCAACGTAATGGAGCTGCGCTTCCTGCCGCCCGCAACGGATCAGCATTCGAGGCATGGCGAGCCGGTTGCCGGTGCGGATATATATGCGGATGCGGATGTCGATGCCGATATGGACGCGGATGCGGAGGAGGATTTGACAGTTGATGTTAGCGAAAAGGGGCAAACGTGCGCCTCTTCCTCCTGCGAAACTCTGGAGGCCTGCGAGGGTCTCAGTCAATCGCACTCCCACTCGCAGTCGATGCCAGCGTCAACGGAGGCGCCCAGCAAGCCGCTGCCGCCGCTGCCCAAAAAAACAGTCGCTGCCAAAGCGCAACAACAACAACTAAACGTAAATACCAACAAAAAGCGAAGAAGAAATTTGGGAGTTGAGAAACGTTTTTGAATTTTGTTGCCAAGCCACCAGCCACGATTTGTTGCATGTAGCACATGCACAGCAGCTTGAACTAGCCTATTCACTCGCACTAATATCTCTCTCTCTCTCTCTCTTTTTCTATTTAGGGCAATGCAATGGTTGTTGCTGCCGCCGCCGCGCTGCATCAGCCGGGCTTGCATCATGCACAGCCGTATCATGCTCCCGGCACGCCCACCTTTTCACATAAGCGACATGACTTTCAGCAGCTGCAGGCGCCGCCTCCCGTGCCCCCGCACGCCACCTACTACCAGCAACAACATCAGCAGCAGCAGTTGGCTACAAGCGGTGCCTCGCCCATGTTGGATCAACAGCGACGCACGCTGGAGCGCAACGTGCGAAGCCTGCAACAGCAGCAACAACAACAACAACAACAACATCCGAACTATGGCCTCGATGATGGCCAGGCCACGCCCACTCGCATACCGTCGCTCCGTCGGCAGCGACGCACGTCCGGCAGCCAGCCCCACAACAGCCACACAAATCTCAATAATCATCACAACAACAACAACAACAATAACAACAACAGCAGCAGCAACAACAATAACAACAGCAACAACAACAACAATGTGCCGCATAATCTGCTTCACCACCATACGCACAACCACAACCACCCGCACCACCACGCCCACAACGTCGGCATTCCCCACGTGCCGGGCAGCCCGCGCGTGCAACGCTCGCCGATGCCCGCGCGGGCTTTGATTAAGCGAACGCGCTTGGGCAGCCACACGGACAACATCTCGTCGGGCAGTCTCAACAGTATTGAGGTCTAGAGATAAGTCTAGAGCCACGCCCCGCCCCGCCCGTGCCCTACATATGTACATCTGTTATAATTCGAATGTAGTAGTGTTTCCTTTTTTTTGCTAATTTATTTAGATTTAAGTTTAAAGTTTTAGTTTTATCTAGCCCAGCCCTTGGTTTATATATATATATATATATATATATATATATATATATATATATATATATATATATATATATATATATATATATATGTATGTATGTGTATATATGTATGTATATGTAATTCTTAATATCTGGTGTTATTTATTTATTTAATTGACTAACGGAACGACAATTCGCATACATATACACATATAACCTATGTTAGTGGGTAGTTAGCGCCCGCGACCACACCCCTCGCCCCCTTGATTACTAGACGAAGAAGAAGAAGAAGCATCATAGTTGTAGTAACTAAGTTAAGCTTTAAGTATTGTAAGTCGTTCAACTATTAACTGTAACTCGCTGCTTAACTTTAGCAATAACAATTCGATTTAAGAGAATCTGATTTTATTTAAATAGACACACATACATACAGACCTAGTCAAAAGTATTTACACAGCGAAGATTTCCTTGACATATTTTACTTAAAGATAATTTCCTTTGCTTAATCTCTCCTGAAGCGAAAACAAAAATGAAGATAACGGTTCATAGGAGTCTTTAAGAAATGGTCACTGGGTAAATTCTTTTGACTTCCGCTGTATATATTTATATATATAGTTATATATCTAGGTTAATGTGCCACAAATTTTCGCACACACAAAAATCTCTTGAACGATTCGACGAACACAATAAAAACAGAATACAACAAACTCAATTATAAACTAGAGTGATTCGACCAAGCCGAAGCTTGGTAATACCCTTGTAATTGTAAAGATCAAGGTTGACGTATTCAGTAATGTTTCGGTCTCTATGTGTAAAATTGTAGAAGATATAGTTTTACTCGGTTTGACACGCCCCCAAAGGACATTTTGTATGGGGGTGAGATACACAAGTCTTGGACTTAAACAGCGCCGAACTTTTCCTACTAAAACATTTCTTAAAACCTAACTATCCTATGGAAGCTAAAGGACATAATCGTCCGATCCGGATGATTCTTAGATATACAATGCCTATAGCTTTAATAGTCTCGAAGGAGGCGTTGATCCAGACAGACAGATAATAAATAGTTTTGTTATACCCGTTCACCAAGTTCAAGTAGAGCATATTGGTTTTGTTGCCTTTGAACACAGGATATAAATTGGAAATCTATAATTTTTTTAAATCGTAATACATATATTGAAGCTAGATAAAAATATATGGCTAGTATAGGTACACCTAGTGGGGCAGTCAAATCGGGCATTTCTATATAGAATTTAGTATAAGTCCTATAATTATTTTTTCGCGCTCTTAGAGCTAGATACTTGAAATTTAAAATATATATAGTCGTATTGATACCCCCAGTTAAAAGTCTTTCTGACCGTCCCGTGTGACTATGCAAAATTTTGAGTTTTCCATTTTTTGTTGCATACTTTTAGGCGGAGCAATTAATACGCTTCAAACAAACAAAAATATCATATAGCAAAGACGAAAGGACATAGTGCGTTTCATTCCTTCATTCATTTCCCCTCAAAATATTATGGTGTCATCAAAGGATCCATATTCCTTGTAAAAATATTAAGTCGAATTTTTGGAGAAATCCTTTAAATTCTTGGATGCCAATCGATAGTCCTGCTTCAAACGAGTTCGAAATGTATGTTCTTACAAGATCCTTAACGATTTGGACAAATTACAGCTAAGTTTAGAGATTCTTTAAATAAAACTTTGGAAGATATAGTTTCTAATGCCTTCTAAAGAAACGGAAACAATAATATAATTTTTCATAATTTTGACAAGGCAGTTAAGCTTAACGTATTTGTCTATGTGTAAAATGTTAGAAGACCCAGTTTTACCCGATTTGCCACTCCCCCATATATACTATACCTTTTTGCATGGGGTGGGATACACGAGTATATATTCTGAATTTCAACTCTTACTAAATATTTCTTAAAGTGGATCTATCCTATAAGAGCTATACGGTATAGTCGTTATAACCGGATGATTTCGAGATACACAATGCCGTAAAAAGAATCAAACTTTCAGCTCTGTAGCTTTAATACTCTAGGCGGAGATTGCAGACAGACGGACATGGCTATATCCACTCAGCTCATCGTGCTGATCAAGAATATATTTACTTTAAATAGTCGGAGATGCTTCCTTCTGCGCTTGGCAAATCCCGACTAAAATGTATATACACTTTTTGCAAGGGTACACAAATAATGATGCCATGCGAAAATATATGCTATACCTCTTAATAGTCAATATAAGTTCAAGAGCTGATTTCAGAGTCGTTTCCATTTTTGGTATAAATAAAAATTCTATAATTTGTTGTTAGGGAGCCGTTCGGAAACATTTTACTTACCTGAGTTGGAGTCATTAAAAGTGCACAAATTTTTCTTTTCGAATCAGTTAATTTTTGTTATCCATGATTTGGAAGTGGAAAGTGAAGGGATCTGTACGAGGTCAACAAGTTATGGTTCGTAAAGATCGGACTCCACTTGGTCGAGTTACAGTGGCACAGCTGTCGAATTCGATTCGATTTGGATGTCATTCGTTAGTTGAGATTGATACGAGGTAGATGATTCGATGATCGGACTTCATCTAGTTACTGCTATTCACAGATCAGTCGATTCTACATATGGCAGATATATCTACATATATATATGCTCATTATAGATGCAATAAATATTCAACTCATTTATATTTCGATATATTAAGCTATAGAGTATTTTATTAATCGGAAAATTATTGTACAAGTTGAAAGTTTGGATTGACTTGATGGGTTGTTGCACCCGGGTGCCCGAGAGAGGGGAAGTAGAGTAGAGTAGACTAGATGCGAGGGTTGCTCGATGCTTTGCTCACTATGCTGGCGCTGGGGTTTCGGGCGCCTGTTCCTGCAAGCACACAACCAGAACCAGTTCATTGGAACTATCAAGTGAAGTCAAGTTGGCCAGGTTAACCAGGCTGCAGACGAGGTAGCTAAAGGTAACACAGGTATTGCTCGAGAGAGAGAGAGAGAGAGAGAGAGAGGAACATGTGTGCCCAAAAAAGTATATAAATAGTAAGACGTATGCATGTTTTTTTTTGTAATTTAGTTTAATTTACATTAAAAAATAGAATTTGTAATTAATGAAATATAATAAAAAAAATAATTCATCGTTCAGAGCGTTCAGATGTTGGGCTGTTGTTCGAATCCTTCATGATGTGAATTATTTTCGATTGCTGGTGTTTTGAAATGTTTTTTATCATTTACTGATCGATCAAGCGGTACTTTATTTCATAGATATATATATATATATATTTGTATATACATATATATTGTGAGATATATACACGTATATTGTTTGATATCAGATAAATGTTGATTTTCTGTTTTCAGTTTTCAGTTTTCTTTTTTCTGTTTGTTTGGTGAAATAATTTGTATTGTATTGAATTATTATTGTTTAGGGCGGGAGTCACGGGTGGTACAGTGGACACTTCGTGGACGTGGACACTTAAGCTTCGGCCTCAACCTCCTCCTTTACCTTGGCATCGCCGGGCTTGCCCTTGGACCAGTCGGGTTTCTTCTGCACATTTCCAAGCGAACGCACATGTGTGGAGAGAGAAAGTACATTAGTGTTGGCTATGAAATGATATTGGGCTTAACACTTAACCAGAACATTCCGGAACAGTTGACTAAGTGTGCTGTGCTGTGGGCACTACGAGACTACAAACTACAGAGACATACATACATACAGACACTAGACTAAATAGGTGTGTGTGTGTGTGTGTGTGTGTATATTTATAAAAATAGACAGAGTTAGGAAACGACAGAGAGAAAGAAAGAAAGAGAGAGAGAGCAAGATAGATAGAGCAGTACATAAAGTGACAATGGAGGACACTCGGTGCTCGAACATTAAACACATCATTTCACACGTTCTTACACTTTTTGGCTTGCTTTAGAGAAGAGGCATCTTTTATCTTTTTCTATGGAGCGTTCACAGCAATTGTGTTGATCGAAGCATATATATATAGTATAGTATATAGTATAGTATAGTATAGTATTGTAGATAGCATATAGATTATTAAGTTATTATGCGTAGCCTATGTCTACCCACTAATGGCACAGAACTTACCTCCTTCTCTTCCTCCTCCAGTGTGAACTCCTTCTTCTTAACCACCTTCAGCTGGTTGCGGAAGTTGAACTCAGCGGCCTTCTTCTGCAGCTTGGCAAATTTGTTTTCGTATTTGGAGACCTTCTTCAAGGCTGGCTTAACGCTGTATAGTGGTAATGGATATAGGTTTAGTTCATTTATGATCAAATTTCAAATTTAATTTTGATACCCTTGCAGGCGATATACCATACACTTATATAAATGTTTACAGTTGTGCCCTAACTTTCCCAACTAGCTAGGCTCATATTGTTTTCTTCAACTATTTATATGATAAATTAATCGATCAGCTGATTTATGTTGCTGAAACTAGGTACAGAGCTTACTTTTAGCTTTAGCAAGTTAATTTTGATCAGTTTGATACCTTTCCTATTTCTTGAGCTAACAATATTGAAAGTACGTTGCTTAGCTGGATATGGCCTCAAATATATATATATATATATATATATATATATATATATATATATATAATTTTATATATTTATATAATTTAATGCTTTATCATTTTCATATATATAGTCTTATTCTTTTTTCATTAGATAGATCTATAGATCCGTTCACTTTATCATATATCTGCAAGGGTATTATAAGCCTTACACCTGTTACTTTGGCTACTTACAATTTGCCGCGAAGATCGTTAACTTGAGCATTGAGATCGTTGATCTATAGTGTCCGACGAGAGAGATCAAAGAGAAACAAACAAATAGTTAGCATACAGATAAATTATATATCGCATAGTTGGACAGATTTGTTTCGATTGACAATAGACTCTAGAGTGCCATAAATTGAAAAAAAACTACTTGAAATTTCAATATCAAAATCAAAATGCGGGCAAGATGGGGAAGAAGACATGCACACGAGGCGGACTGCATGCGACAAGCATTAACAGTTACAATTACAGCTAAAAGTCTACGCATACAAATACAGATATCATTATCATTATCATTACTCATTACTCATTGCTCATTATTCATTTATAGATTAGCATTGTGCAGCTGATGCGTGCGTGCATGCGTGCGAGCGAGCTAGCAATACAAGCCAAATGTGCAGTTAGGTTTTGGTCTAACGGTTTTTTTATAGGGCAGCTAAGGTCGGTTTTCATTTTCATTAAATTTTTCTTTTCTTTTTTCCTTTTTTTGTTGTCGATTGAAGAACAGCATAACATCCAAATGTCGATTTTCTCTATATTTTTTATGGTATTTTTTAATTTGGTATTTTTGTTGTTATTTCAAGTTTTTCTTTTATATAGGATTTTTGTTATTGTTGATATAGTTTTGACCTACATAAGACTTGGGGCCTGAGGTACTGCACAGCAAGGCACATACATACATAACATACGATACATTGATTAATTGATTGATTTCATTGATTGTTCGTCTCTAGAGCTACATAGGGTTCACATACATATACATATATTTATATATGAATATATACATATAATGTATATATATTTATCTGTTTTGTTTTGTGTTTTCCTTTTTCATTTTTCATTTTACATTTTCGTTTTCTCTTTTTGTTCTTTTCTATTGTTTTTCTTTCTTTTTTTTGTTTGTTCGGCTTTTTGACGAAATGCTTCGTGTTGTTGCTTGTGATATAACGGTAATAAAATAGTAAACGGCAATAAAAGTAACGGTAACGGTAACGTTTAGTGGGCAGCGGTATCTAGCATTAGCTTTTAAAGGTTAAAGCGAACCGACTTTGTTGGACTGTAGAATTCGAATTCAATTAGCCTGCGCCACAATTCGCTTCAACGAATTTCTCTTCCATTCAATTATAATATTCAAGAATATGTTTTTTTTCTCTTTTTTTACATTCCAGGAAATCGACGCTTGGCTTTTATGCTCTTCAATTGCTTGGATTTTACGCTTTATGCTAGATTTCTTTTCTTTTTTTTTAATTTTTTTTGCTTTTGGGTTTTTCTTTTCTTTTTAAGAGGAGAAGGAGGTTAGGGGGAGCGCCAGGTAGAGCTAGTTAACTGTAGTTAAAATGAATTGTCAATTTTTTACGGCCCCCGTTTTACATTATTTACAATGAGGTGCGAGAGCGTTTGGGGTGGAAGAGACAGGTATATATATATTCTTTAGGAGACACAAAGAGAGAGCGAGAGAGAGAGTAGGTGAGCAGAGCGGATACTGGTATGTATGTTTGCTGTTGTTCTTGTTATTTGTTTGTTGGTGTGTGTGTGTGGCTGCACATGCAGAATTTTCGAAAGGGAAAATAACTATTGCCTACATTTGTGCGCGTGCTAAAACGTGCTTTGTGCTTAGTATTCGTTCTCGTATACATGTGTGCGTGTGTGTGTGTGTGTGCGTGTGCGTGTGCGTGTGTGACCCACGGACGCAACGGACAGTGGCAAAAAAAAATAAGGTGCATATGACGCGAGAGCGAAACAAACAAATTATCACAGAAAAAAGTAAGAAAGAATGAAAAAGATTTGTTTTTTTTTAGAAAACACAAAACAATGTCCGATTTTTTTTTTGAGAAGTGTGTCAATTGCAGTGCTGGACAACGACAAAACAGTTTGACAAGTTTAACCAGTGCTGTGTAGTGCAATTGTGAGTGCTGCGTTTGCCAAATGAAGGAAGTGTGCATATTGAATAACATTAACTGAACAGCCGCAGAACAAGAGAGAGACAGAGAGAGTGTGTGAGAGAAAGAGCCTTTCTAGAGAGAGACTTGAGAGAGAGAGAGTGAAACAAAGCTAACCTCACTTTTAAATTATGAAATTTTTTTTTTAATATTTTGTAACTGTTTGATGAGAAAATTGCAATATTTGCAATTGCAGAAAGAGTGAGTTTTTTTTGGCTGTTTGAAAAATTTGCTAATTAAGTTTAGCTGGCGGCTGCATTTGAAATACAATTTTACAAATACATATAAAATACTTGGCTGCAGTTTTATTTTTGGCTTTTTTTCTGTTTTAGATCACACAATATTTGTTGTTGTTGTTGATTGATTGGATTGTGTTTCCGTTTTAAGTACAAGTAACATGAGATTAACAACGGCATATTAAGAACTTGAAAAACTTTTTAAAAGAAAAAAAAAGAATTCGAACAGAGTAAGTAAAGTATGGAACCATCTATATATGCTTTATAATATGTATAGATTCGTATTTGTTGTTGTTGTTGTTGTTGTTGTTTTTTGTTGTATGTGAGCAAGTCAGAAAGAAACAGTTACAAATAGAGTCAAATACATTTTTCTTATCCAAGAAGAAAAAAAAACACTAGTATCAAAAAGTTTTGATATTTGATGCAAAAAAAAACGGAAACGTAAAAAACATATGATACTAAACAAATTTTATGTCTGGTATTTGGTATTTTTTTGTTTTTTCATTTGTAGTTTATTTCTATAAAAAAATTGATTGAAAATTGTTGCAGTACCTCCCAGTCTTTTTTCCTGACTTCGTATTCCAGATCCCATTTCTGGCCTTCACAAATATACATACGCTCGTAATACTCTTCGCAAATCTCTTGCAATTCGCCTGTAAGAACATATTTTTGGTTTTTTTTTTGGTTTTTGGATGGATTTTTTTTGTTGTCGATTTATCGTTGTTTTTTTTTTGCGACGAATCTTAAGATACTTATTTTACATTTATGTATGCGTGATTTATGTCTTCATATTGTTTTATAGTTCTACAGATATATATATAGATATCATAATCAAGTTATATCGTTTTTGATTTTCTTATCTTTTCTTTTCTTTTCTTTTTTAGATGTTATGTGTTCGGTAAGATTTCTACCTGATTTGAATAAATATTGACTTCGGATGATTTTTTAGATTTTGGAATGGGGGCGCAACGTACGGAAACTGAGAAATGTCTTGGCTGTTGTTGTTTGTTATTGTTGTTTGGTTGGTTATGGTTGGTATCGGTATCGGTATCGGTATCGGTATTGTGGGTTATACGTAAATCAGAAACGTTTTCAATTGGGCTCAGTCGTTGATAGATTGATTAACAAGTTACTGACAAGCAGAAAGAGAAACAGAGAGACAGAGAGAGAGAGAGAGAGTGAGAAAGATAGCGAGAGGCAGGTTTGATATAAATATATATATATATAGATAGATATATATTGTACCATTATTATCGACTTCGAACCCAACTGACTAACGTTTCTTTTTGGAGGGAGTCTCCCAAACGCAGAGTTCAAAGCACGCGCCGATTTTGCTTAGTATCGTGCGCCTTATATATTTATATATATGTATGTATATATGCAATTATTAAATAGATATCTGGTATATATATAAAAATAATAATTGTTTTAAAATATTTTTTTTTGTTGGCTTTGTACTTTTTTTTTGTATTTTAGCGCAGTTAAAAACAATATCAAAAATCAGGTTTAAGAAAAAAAATTAAGTAGAATAATCGCAAAAATAACTATAAAAAAAATTGTGATTAAGTAGAATTAGGGGAATAATTAAAAAAATATTATAAATAATAATAATAGATTATTATTATTAATATTATTGTAGTTGTTGCTGTTGTTGTTGGCAATAAATATTTTATATTTTTGCTGTTGTTTTTTTCTTTATCAATAGATTTTGTAATAAATAATAATAAACATTCGCATATTTGGTTGCTCTTTTTTTTGGTATCTTGTGTAGTGTTGGTATAGTATTTTTTTTTATATTTTTGTTTGTTTTGATTTTGGGTTCATTGTTGGGAAATTTACCTCTTGTGCTTTGACTTTCTGCACGTGCTCTAAATCAAATTTATCGCCCTCCAATTGGTAAAGTCGTTGCCAATATTGTTTGCATATTGTTTGCAGTTCGGCTGCTTTAACGGTAACGGTAAGCGGTAAACGGTAAACGGTTAACGGTAACGGTTAAAGTAAACGTCAGCGTTTACGCGCATTCAAACGTAAAATGCGCCAGAGTTCGTGTGTGTGTGTGTTTGTGAGAGAGTGTGTGTGCGTGAATGTGTGTATATGTGTGTGTGTGTTCGCAAAAAGAGTCGCAGATAGATGCGGTTATAAGAAAGAGATAGATAGATAGATATTTATATATAAATAGAAAGAGAGAGAGACAGGGAAAGTTTGATAGTGTGTTGTAAATAGTTTGTGCGTGTTTTGTGTGAAAGTAGTTAAAAGATAAAGTGAGAGGGAGAGTGACAGACAGAGAGAGAGAGAGATAGAGAGAGAGAGAGAGTGACAGAGACGCACATGTAACGCGCGTCGTTCGGCGCGTATCAGAAAAGAGAAGGAATATATTTAAAATTAATATATAAAGTCAAATATTGAGCTTTATCCTTAGCTTTACGATATATATATATTTTTTTATTGTGTTTTGTAACACCTATAATGTTGCATATACATAAATACATAATAATTGTGCTTTGCTTGCTTCATTTTCGTTTGTTATTATACATTTTTTTCGATTATACATTTACTTTGTTTACTTTTCTTCTTTATTTTGTTACTGTTTTTTTTTCAGTGTAGTGCGCTTTTACGATTTTTTTTGGGTTGCATGAGTTGGGTGTCTGTTGTGGTGGTGGTGGTGGTTGTTGCTGTTGTTGTTGTTGTTGTTGTTGTAGCTGCATGACTGTGTCATGGATATGTGTGAGAGGTCCTCTGCTTAAGAGCTAAACATATAGATGAGAGAGCGAGTGCGCTATTCGTTGTAAAATGTACTCGCTACTAGATAACTTCCAGTTACACAATCTACTTGATAAGCTTAGTACTCGCTGATAAAAGCTACTCGCTGATAAAAGCGAGCTTGTCGTTAGTTAAGTACGCTTTAGAAAGTACTCGCTGATAAACGCTACTCGTTTAGCCAAGTACTCGTTGTTTAGAATACTGGAATGACCTTTCGTACTCGCCGCTGAATGTTTAAGACCTATTTGTAGACCTAAATTCTCTTATCGCGTTACTCGTTACTCGTTGTTCATTGTTCGTTGTGCGCTGTTCGTTGTAATTCAATTAGTAAAAAGCCGTTTGCAAAATACAAAAATAACAACAGCTGTAGTACGACAACAAAATTTCTACTTAAACTATTTATAAATAGTCGTTAACAAAAACTTCTCCACAAAAAAAGCCATAAAAAGCAAAAAATGTTGGCCAAATTACATACGTAGAAATATATACTTATAGCTAAGTAGGTAATACTGGGGTATCAGTTACAACAGCGTGTATTTGGTGTTGTTGTTGTTGTTGATCGGGCTTAGTAGAGGCAGCAAGTTAGGTTAGGTCCGTCCCCCGAGCCAAGTCGGGAGACTTTCCATATAGCGTTCTGGTTAGCTGTTATTGCGATTAAGAGAAAGGGATTATTACTCGTTTTATATACTCTTTAAATAAATTTTGAATATGCTCTCTTGGTGAATGTACTCAAAATTTATTCGGCTCTCTTCCATAAAAATCAAAAAAAATCAAAATCATGGAAGAAAGCGAAGAAAAATACAGTGAACGGAGCTTAAAAATTATCTACGTGTTTTTTTAGGTACTATTTGTTTCTAGCTAAAAAAAAAGGTGCTCTATACTACGGGCAACCCCAAATGGACACACACACACACACTGGCCGCCAAGGGGCGTTTTGGTGCAGGCAACTCTGTAATATTTGCATATATCTTTCAGGTGCTGGATTTATATAGTTTACTATCTAAAATGTGTGTGGAGCAATGTTATTAACAGTATTTTTTTCAAAAAGAACTACCAAAAAGTAGCGACAAATAGTTCCATCGATCTCTAGTTGAATTATCTAGTTCCGTATCGCATCGAACTTGAGAGATAGAGAGAGAGAGAGAGAAAGAGAAAGTTATGGGTGCAACGCTTGCCTCAAAGTCCTTTCTGGCTACCTCGTGCTCCACATCGTATTTCTCAGACTCCAATTTCAGTATCTTACTGTTATAATCCTGACAAACTTTCTGTAGTGTATCTGCGAATGTTAAAACGCGTGAGTTTTTTTTCTGCGTAGATAACTTCTTTTTTTCTCCATATTTGGATTTTTTTTTGTCGGGTCTCAAGTACTGCTCGAATACGCAGACGAATTGTGCGAGTGTGTGTGGGTTTTGTGCTTGTGTGTTTATGTGTGTGTGTGTGTGTGTATTTGTAAAGAAAGGGCCGAGTGTGCTATGCTTTTGTGTGTGCTTATTGTATAAAAGTGCTTGTGTGTGAAGTGATAGAGAAGAGTTCATCACCATAAGACCAAAAAGACTTCGAGAGAGAAAGAGAGAGAGAGAGAGAGAGTGGAACAAATATAGATAGAGTGTGTGTGAGAGAAAGGGAGAAGGAGAGAGCCTTAGAGGGACGTAGACTGGTTTACAGAGAGCAATAGCTAAGCCTGTAGGATTAAATACCTTAAATTTCCAAAACAATTACTTGAGTAATTACCAAAAGTAATTGAAATAATTATGATGTGATTGCAATTACAATTTCATTATGAAGGCCATGAAAAAAGAAACTCAATTACTTGAATAATAATTAAAAGTATATTTGCAATTAATAAGGTAATAAAAAAGGAATTACACAAGTAATTGTCGAGGTATTTGTGGTATAACTGCCTCATTGCAAATTCAATTACACAAAAAATACGCTAGCTAAATTATAGAAATCAGTAAACGGCTCACAAGTTAGATATATGAGTAGATATAGATACATAGCTTTATATTGAGAGTATATAGGGGTAAATATGTATGTACAAGGACTTTAGTTTTAGATCAGTTTAGTTTTTAGTTTTTGCTTGAGTTGTTTTTACTGTATACAAAATGGTATTGTATGAAAAAAGGTGTATTATACAAATAGTTAGACAGCAATTGAAATATATATATAAATATATATGTTTATATATATATATATATAGAGAGAGAAAGAAAGAGAGAGAGAAAGAGAGAGAGATAGCTGACTTTAGCAATTGTTGCTAATATTGCTGATGCTGCTGCTGCTGTTGTTGTTGTTGTTAAGCGTTAAATTGTTTTAGACTTTTGATTTTGATACATAAATGTGGAACGCTTTTTGACAGATAGGCAGGATATATAGATATATAGGTAGATAGATAGTTATGTAGTAGATATGTGCGTGTACCTCAACATCCTTGCGTTTAACAACATACTCAAGATCATATTTCTGGTCCTCCAGCTTATTAATCCTGTCATAATGTTGCTTGATCAGGGTTTTCAGTGTGTCTGTGCGTCGACCCAGACAACAACCAAAAAATTCATTGGCAGCATGACAAAACACACACAGATACAGAAACAGATACATATATATATGCATATATATAGCATTTCGTTATATATATATATATTTATACATATTGTTGGGTAACATTCGATATGGACATGGTTGTGTGTGTGTGAGTGTATGCGTGTATGTGTGGGTGTATAGATAGAGACGGGCAACGGAAAAGAGTGGGGGAGAGAGAGAGAGAATAAGTGACATATTTCAATACATATCATATGGTTCTGTGTGTGTGAGAGTGTAGGTGTGTGTGTAAAGCGCAACTTGTTGTTGAGGTGTTTTTTTCTTCTTCTTTTGAATATTGTGTATGTGTATGTGTGTGTGATGATAGATGACACTTTTGTAGACTTTTAATGTTTATGCTTCGATTTCAATATTTCTTTTTTATTTGTACAGAAAAAAGAAACTGCAACCAACAAACTCAATTAAATATATTTAAGCTGTTTAATTTTGTTTGCAGTTTGTTTTTTTAGCTTAAGTATTTCTATATTTTTTTTAGATTTTTTTTTTTACTTGTTGAGAAATTTTATTGATTTATTTTTTTTTTTTTTCGTTTTTTTTATTGATTGTGGATTTTTATTTGATTATATTGAACCGCTGAAACTCACCTTCGCTGGCATCACTGAGATTCCTGGGGCTGCCGCAACGTTCTTCGATGATGCGTCTACGTTCAGCCGCTTTGCGTTCCTGCTCTTTCTTCAATTCCTCAGCGGCTTTCTTGCGCAGCAACAACTGTAAAACAATTGGACGAATGCATAAGTACTCAGTTTACCAACTATCAAAGTTTCAGTATGACTCACAGCGTTGCCAGCTAGCTAAACTACACCTAACAAGATTTTTTAGATCAAAAGCAAATCAAAATATTTTAACAATTTACAATTTGTGATGTCTCTTCGCCTTTTTGTTTATCCTACTTTGGGTTTCCAGTGTTCCAGCCATAGGAATTGGATTATTTGGCAACATTTGGCAAGTATTTTTTGTTAAACAAATAATAGTCAATTTACATTTAACAATTTCTGAAATATATTTCCGACCTTTTGTGTTTTTAGTGTAGCCACCTAGTTGCACGTCGGTAATCTGGCAACGCTAGAAACGATTTCAATGAGCAAAAACATAAATAATCAGGTTATCAAGCATCTTTTGAGTTTTTTTGCGCTGTCACCTATTTTGCCATCTAGCAACTCTCAATACATATTCTAAAGCTTCTTCGCCAACTTTGATCGTTTATCATCCTAACAACAATGCTGAGACTGTGTTGTACTTGCTTTAACGTATGCTATCGCACTTACCCGGAGTTTCTTCTTCCTTTCTGGGGTCATGAAACCCTTCTTGGCCTTCTTGGCCTTGGAGGCTTCCTCCATGCGCTTGCGCACCTCGGCGCGCTTGCGCTCGATCTCAGCCTGTTTAGCCTTCTTAGCCTGTAAACAAAGTCGAACATAAATGCCGATTAGTATAGCTTGGTTATCGTTATCGTTATCGTGATCGTTTTCAAAGACAACACGTAGATGGCACACGCATATGACGTTGGAGTTCGGGTTCTTGTTGATTGGCGGCGTGAACATTTTTAGACAGTTTGGACTTTGCGAGGCGATTACGCCCCGACACACACGTACACCAGTGTACCTCCTCGGCCTTCACTTTGGGATCGTTGGGATCCTTTGGCGGGCCGGCGGGCGCGGCAGCTGCTTTGCCGTTGGCAGCTGGCGCAGCAGCCGCTTTGCCATTCGCAGCGGGTGCGGCGGGTTTTGCTGCAGCTGGAGCAGCTGCAGCTGCTGGGGCTGGTGCCGCTGCTGCCTTTTTCTGCAATTGCATAAAAAAGAAAAGATGTCGATAAACGATTAGCCATCAACTATCGATAAGACGCTATATACAGAGAGAGACAGAGAGAGAGAGAGAGAGAGAGTGACGCTACACAGACAGCACAACGAGCATGAACATAACGAAACAGTGGACAATCGATAAGAGAGAATCTATAACATTGATCACTTGACAGTTGAGTTCATCCAATGGAGTTGTGCGTATCGGCAGCGTAATCGGAACTAGTACGGCATCTGTGTAAGCAAGGGAAGCCAGTGCATGCGAGCGCAGATACTAATATATAGCTGAGCCTGATTCGTTTCGATTAATTAAATTGGGTTAGGTACGTTACTTGGGTTACTGTAAATCAATAAACTCACCTCAACAAGTTCCGCTGCCTTGCAGTGCGCCAGTTTTTAGTTGCGTGTGCCCAATTTCCTAGTTCACGCATCCCTAGCCCTTGATTTTGTCGCTTTTCAACACTGTTTCAACTGTAATTCGTATTGAATGAATATCTTTTCTATGCGATTCGATGGAAGTCTTCGATACTCACCTCACCTCATCATCAGCCATTTTGATTTGTGTTTTTTTGAGTTACTGCAAGTAGAAAGAGTTGGGCACCAGGCGATGAGTGTGATTTAAATGAATCGAAATGCAATTGCCGACTGACGTAAAAGCTCACATAAGCACACACTCACACACGCACACAAGCAGACGCCTACAAATGCGTGGGTGTTAGCCGACAGGCTGTCATTTAATTGGCTTTATAGCATATATTCCATAAATTCTAAATAATTGGCTGTCTAGTTCACCCACACACATAACCACACACACACACACACACCTACTTTGTCGGCGCGCACAGTGCGTATGCGCAATGGATATAGATAAAGCGATTACGTATACGCCAGCGCTGCAACACCGTATATGGGGGCAGTGCCTGCTGATCGCATACTCTCTTTCTCACACTCTCGCGCTTTCTCGCTCTCCCTCTCGCTCTCCCTCTGCTTGGGCGAGCAAGCAGGACAACCTGTTTAGCTACCCATCCATATCCAATTACAGGCGTCAGAACGAGAGAGGAAGTGAGAACGAGAGAGAGCGAGCGCTTTTTAGACACTCACGCACAGCGTAAAGCTCTCGCTGAAAGCTTTCATAACAACAACAGTTTTTTGTAATCGCAACAACAACAGTTATGGACCGTACATACTATATAAATACCGTTATAGTAAAACAACCCTAGCCAAATCGAAGGTCGCGCTACTTTTTAAAGCTTTAAATGGAAAAATCAAAAAGAAAAGCTTTGGAACTTTAACACTCATATATATACTATATAGTATAGATACTAGAGATGAGTTATATATTTATATATACATATATGTATATATAGCATATTTAGACTATGCGAATATAAATAAAATATTGTAGCGGCCTATAATTTAGAATGGTTTAATTTTTTTTTTTTGGCGAAATGCGCTTCCTTTCAAGGAAGATCTTTATTATGATACCTATCTTAACTTTCCGTTCAGCAGATAATTTTTGTATTCATTAGATGTAAGTATGTAATATCTAGTATCTATTGAAAAGTATTTTATTGTAGATAGAAGATATTTGCAACTAATAAAAAGTAATTGATAAATTTCTGCATTAAATAACACTAGAATCCAGCTATAACTACCTTAAACTAGCTAAAAGTAATTCAAATTTTGAACGTCCCCATCAGCAAGTATCTAAAGCATTTGGAAAGTATCTGTTGCCTTCCTGCTGCACCACATTGTTGTAGCTGCAGCTAGAAAAGTATTTGTAGTAAGTGAAAACTTTAGTTTGAAAATTTTTGAATGATTTTCTATATTTCTATTCAAGAATTTCTTCAATTTTCTATCGAATGCGACAACTTCGAATAGTTTTGGCAACTTTTTTTGCCTCACGACGTACGTGTATATAAAATATATGTACATGCGACTGTGCGTGAGTGTGTATGTGTGTGTGTGTGTACAATGGCATATTTCTATTTTGGGTGGCAGTTGTTGCTCTTGTTGTTGTTGCTATTGTTGTTGCTGCTGTTGTTGCTGCTGGCGCTGCTATAGCTGTTGTTCGCATTGAAATGTTGCTGAGGCTGTATCTTGTATCTGTCAGCTACATTTTTAGCTTTTCGTACGCATACACATGCACACACACACACACACACACACACATTCCTTACATAATCGTTGCGTTCAACAAATTATGAAAAATGTTTTTAAAAAAAATTGAAATTTAACAAAAAAGTAAATACGCTTTTTCCAAAGTAACTTTTAATCCCTTTAACTTTAGCGTTTTTATCTTTTCAGCTGAAAAACGTTTTTATTCTTGTGTGCGTCTCTCAGTTTCTGCTGACACACTTAAGCACTTGAAAAAAATATATTTAAAAAAAAGGTTTCCAAAAAAATGTCAAAATATTGCATAAAAAAAATAAAAACAAAAAAAAGTTGTAAAACATTGTTTATATTTTTGCAGATAATTAGAGTCACACGCACGTTACGAATGGATTTGTCATACTTCGTTGTTGTTCGTTAAATTTAAGTTTTAAACACACAAAATATTCGGCAAAATTTCTTGAAACAATTCATATTTTTTTTGCATTTTGATCTCGAATTTGATTTAGTTGACGTTGATTTCTGTTTTTATTATTTTCGCATTTTTATGATGGCTTGGTTCATGGTTTTTTACTTGGTTGGGGCATTTCGCATACTTGATGCGCCAGCAACCCACTCACCTTCAAGGAATTGGAAAAAAAATGAAAAAAAAACGTTGAGCGATGCTGTCGATCACACGAATCGGATGGTACTGAACGATACAAAAAGACTGAACGGTCCGACGATCCACGGCAGACTATATTCTTATGGTGGCCAACCAATAGATACAGATGCCGATTCGGATTCAGATTCGGATTGTGAACATACACACGCACACACACATACGCACACACGCATGTATATATATGTCTATGTATATATAGATGTGCCGCCCACCTGCCCGTCCTTCGATGATTGCGTTTTTGTGAGGGGAGGCGCTCTCTCTCTCGCTCTCGCAAAGAGAGAGTGAGTATATCTGTATCTGTGTGAGTATTTGTATCTGTATCTGGGCGCACGGCCTAAAAATAGATGCCGCTGGCAACCCAAATCGAAATGGATACCGAAAATCTGTGTTGGTCACGATTCGTGCGCTCTGCACCGAGCAACGATCTGAGCAGCCTGTTGCAGGCGGTCAAACACTTGGAGAAATCGCCTAAGCATCTAATAACTATATGTATAATTGTAGCTATCTCTGTTTCTCTTTCTCTTTCTGTTTCTCTCTCTCTCTCTCTCTCTTTGTCTGTGTGTGTGCGGTGTAAGCGGAGCCGCTTGGAATTCAATGCATGTGTTAAAAATAAGTTTGCTCCAGTTGAGCATTGAGTGGGCCAGCAGAGGAGAGATTCGGGCCTCGCCCTCGCTCCCCGCCTGACGCCCCATATGCAATTGACCAGGCATGGAGACAATCCCTTCAGCATAAGACATATCCAACTAAATTGCTCGAGCTCTTTATGCCCAGCCCTGATTCTGGCCAAGGCAGCTGTTCTACGGACTTGAGATCAATATTTAAACATAAATATATTCACAACAAAGTATTTTCCAGTTGCACAGGCAAGAAAATAATCTATATTGCAAGAAAATTGGAAGTAGTATATATATTTATATATATAGAGAAATTTTTGAAGAGATCTTTTTCTATTATAATTATTATACCAGAGCTGTAGACAAGCTCTATTTGTTGTCTATTCTAGACAAACTCTATTTCTACTTTAGTAGGCCCATCTATCAGCTTTGAAGTTCTTGTTGTAGTAGCAAATGTATTTTGGTGGTCTATTTTCAAATAAGTTTAAGAGCTTCGATGGAAGAATGTGATGCCAATGCCAATAACTGGCTGGTATAGAAATACCTATAATTAGTGAATATTGTCTTGGCTTTGTTTCTAATTAAGTGCATTTCAAAAAAACTAACTAAAAATATATTTTCCGCTCTTCTTTGAATGTTTTCAAGATCCGAGTTTATCTTTATACTCATCTTATAGTAAAACTGCAGCTTCACATCACATAAATTGATGTTCAGCTTTTCGAATAGCTATAAATATAATATTTACAAACTTGTCTTAAATTGTAGATAATGTAATTGCAAGTACTAGTAAAAGTCTTCAACTAGTCTATATTATATAATATATATTCACTAGATTGGAAATTTCAAGATCTTATTCTTGTTATTCAGTTACCTATAAAGATTGATAAATATACTAAGATCACATTTAACATAATAGGTAACTTAAACAGTTCTTAACAGAAGAAGGGCCCTTTGTGGGGCTCAACAGACGCATAACACTTACTCATGTTCCAAAAACAGCTTATCACACTTAGCACAAATGATATTACTTTTTTTTGCCAAGTTCGGAAACACTCCAAAACAATTTTTGAAGTTTTCACCTTACCTTCGCAAATGAACAAACATCTAAGCTTTCATGGACTATAATGCTATATTTTTAGACTCTGTTCCCAAAGGGAAAAAGAGTCTATTGGATTTGTGCAATGTCCGTCTTGCTGTCTGTCCGTCTGTCCGTCTGTCTGTATGAACGCGCAGCATTTGGACACTATAGAAGCTAGAGACTTGTAATTTGGAATATATACTCGTGTGTATCCGCGTCAGATCAAGTTTGAGTATTTTTCCGATACGCCCACAGGGGGCGTGGCAAATCGGGAAATGCTATATCTATTAAGACTAAAACGCTGTTATTTTAGTCAATAATGCAGTCTAAGAAATGGGATTAAGAATATATATTCGTGTACACCACACGGACGTTTTAAGATATAGATTATATATCTACGCCCATTGTGGGCGTGGCAAATCGGATAAAACTATATCTTCTACAGCTTTGAAGCTAGAGCATCCAAATTTGGCATGTGGGTTACTGTTGACCTTCCCTTAAGTTACATCAAAAAGTTATATACCCACGCCCCCTAGGGGCGTACCAAATCGGTAATATATATATAGCGATTTGTATAAATCTTATAATATTTTGAGCGTATTAAGAGCTAGAGACTTGAAATTTGGAATACATGTGCAAGTAGATCACTCGGAATCAAAAATATATATTATAGATATTTACGCCCATTAAGGGCGTGGCAAATCGGATAAAACTGTATCTCCTACAGTTTTGGAGCTAGAGCGTCCAAATTTTGCATGTGGGATACTGTTGACCTCCTCTTAAGATAAATCAAAAGTTATGTATCCACGTCTTCTAGGGGCGTGGCAAATCGGGAATTACTATATCTTTTACTAAAACCGTGATAATTTCGGCAATATTTCCGTCAGAGAGTTGGGACTTGGAATATATATACTAGTATCCTACCTCTACCCAAAAATGTATGTTATATATAGCTACGCCCATTTGGGGCGTGGCAAATAGGGTAAAACTGTATCTCCTACAGTCTTAGACGTAGAGCATCCAAATTTGACATGTGGGTTACTGTTCATGAAATTAAAATTTACGAAAAAAAAAATAATAATAATCATAATGTAAGCCTCCGTAAAACAAATTCTAGTTGACCTAACTGGGGATTGAAGCAGGGTCTTCGCTACCACAACGCAAGTCTGTTTAACCAAATCAAAACACTTCCAAACTCAGTTTGGCACATAGCCACGCAAGAGACGCCGTGGTGTTGTGGGTAGAGTGGTGGCATGCGAAGCGCGTGACCTAGGTTCGATTCCCAGCGCTGACGCGTGATATTATCATTTAATAAAATTTTTTTTTTTATTTTTTTTATAACTTCTATGTTATTTAATGGATTTGATAAAATTTTCAGCATAAATTCTTATATTTATTAAAACAAATTCTAGTTGACCTAACTGGGGCAAGTCTGTTTAACCAAATCAACACACCAAACTCAATTTGGCGCAAGAGACGCCGTGGTGTTGTGGGTAGAGTCGGTGGCATGCGAAGCGCGTGACCCAGGTTCTATTCCCATCGCTGCCGCGTGATATTATCATTTTTTAAAATGTTTTTTTTTTTTTATAACTTCTATGTTACTTAATGGATTTTGATAAAACTTTCTGCATAAATCCTTATATTTTATTAAAAATACGGTTTTGCCTAAAAAATTAAAAAAAATGTAAATGTGGCTTTATTTGCAACTGAACTTTTATTAAATTGATTTTGTGAAATGTGGAGCCAGTATCCAAAATATATAATAAAAACCAAAATAGTATTTTATTTTAGCTATATGTAAAATTGTATGACTGTAGCTAAATTGATGTAAAAGACATGCTCAAAAAAGGAATCTCAATAATCTCGCATTCAAACATACGGAAAGACGGACGGACGGTCTACATATTTATTGAGCCTACACACCTTTAACAGGAACAGAGTCTGACGCAGTCGGTGGCGCCCGACTGCAACGTTCTTACTTGTTTTTTTTATAACTTCTATGTTATTTAATGGATTTGATAAAATTTTCAGCATAAATTCTTATATTTATTAAAACAAATTCTAGTTGACCTAACTGGGGCAAGTCTGTTTAACCAAATCAACACACCAAACTCAATTTGGCGCAAGAGACGCCGTGGTGTTGTGGGTAGAGTCGGTGGCATGCGAAGCGCGTGACCCAGGTTCTATTCCCATCGCTGCCGCGTGATATTATCATTTTTTAAAATGTTTTTTTTTTTTTTATAACTTCTATGTTACTTAATGGATTTTGATAAAACTTTCTGCATAAATCCTTATATTTTATTAAAAATACGGTTTTGCCTAAAAAATTAAAAAAAATGTAAATGTGGCTTTATTTGCAACTGAACTTTTATTAAATTGATTTTGTGAAATGTGGAGCCAGTATCCAAAATATATAATAAAAACCAAAATAGTATTTTATTTTAGCTATATGTAAAATTGTATGACTGTAGCTAAATTGATGTAAAAGACATGCTCAAAAAAGGAATCTCAATAATCTCGCATTCAAACATACGGAAAGACGGACGGACGGTCTACATATTTATTGAGCCTACACACCTTTAACAGGAACAGAGTCTGACGCAGTCGGTGGCGCCCGACTGCAACGTTCTTACTTGTTTTCTTCTCGCACTGTCTAATAGTGTCCAAAATATAATATAATATATACTAAATGTAATGTAAAAACTATCGATTCCCGGTATATAGATTTTGGAACTCAAGTTTTAAATCTGTGTAAAGACACAGGTTAAGCCAGCTTACCCCAACCCCAATGGTATCAAAAACAGAAGAGTAGACAAACGGACAACTAGGCGGACATTACACAAAACCAATATACTCTTCCAACTTGGTCAGCGAGTATAAAATACTTTAGGACAGTTATCTTAATAGGAAATAATATATAGAAAATATATATATATATAAGAATATAAATATATATAGAATTTTCTCTTAGCTCTATCAATATATTTTTAGCAAGTCTTAATACTAAATTATATTAATAAAATTTGTTTCAATAAAGCGAATGTTTATTTATTTAATATCAAATTGGAAATATGACAATAAAATTCTCGGATTCGATGTCGAAGCTACAACAATTTAACCCAATTTTGAAGAACGTATTTCTTAAAAAAACGACTTGAAATTCTATTCTTTTAGGCAAATTAGTGAACTGCTAAGCATAAAATATTTCAAACCAAACCAAAAGTTGGATCTGGAGTTGGTTCACAACTAAGAACCGAAACATTTGTCAATCTTTTTGGGACCAGCAGTCCCTTATACATATATAAAAATTAAGAATTTTAGTTTATACAAATTATTTTCAACATATTTTGACTGAAAAATTACTTTGAGAAAATGTTTAAGCTCTTTGCATAATAAAGAAAAAAGGAAACTAAATGATTTTTAGTTCTTCAAATTATATTTAGAAAAACAATTAAACAATTAATCTTGCCCTAGACTGCAATTGCAAGCACATAATATATATATATATAGTATATACTTAAATTATATATATTTATTTTTTTTTATATATGTATACAGCTGAGTCTTATGTATGGGAAAACATATAGATTTTGGCAAAGTCTGTGAGAAGATGACGCTGCAACGCGTCGTATGCGCAATTTGCCACAGACCAAACAATTAGAAAAACAAATCAGACAAAACAGACGCAGGGCACGTTACAGATACAGATACATATTCAAATACAGATACATGTTGATATTCAGATACAGATATACGCAGCTGCCTTGCAGTCCGTGCTAATGTGCAAAAATTTCACAAAAATCCTAAGCTGAAATAATTGTTGCTGCTTTTTATTTATTTATGTTGTTGTTGTTGTTTTTGTTGTTGGATAAATTGTTGTTGCCATGTAGCCTGGCAGCATCTTTTGAAGCGAACGCCAAAGGCAACAGCAATCTTCTAGTTAAACTTTTCAGTCACGGCTACAATACAATAAATATATCTATGTGTGTGTGCTTTTGTGTGGGCGTGTGGGCGTGCATATAGCGCACATACATATAAGTATATATATAATATGTATCTAATTCGATCTGTGTAAATTTTGTGTTGAAAACACAAAAAGAATTTCGTTGCTGAAATTTTGTCTTTTTCGTATTTCGAAACTGTTGTTGTTGTTGTTTTCATTATTTTTGAGAGATTTTTGAATTTCTATTTCTTTTGTCGGCCGCGTTTTGTTTTTTCTTCATTTTTAAATAGAACATTTTAGGCAGCCAACCCCGTGTAGCGCATTAGCGATCGCATCCATCAGATACGTAAAGACACTTTAACTATGTTTGGAACAAATTAATAATCTGAAGCTTTTCAGTGGAAAATGCGTTGCGAAAATGTGGTTTCATTTCAATTTTCATATACATATCGCAATCCATTTTAATTTCAGAAGTTTTTAGAAGTTTAGTTTCCTGATCACATCTATGCAGTATCGAAGATAAGTTTCAGAAATTCAAATGCCAGAGAGTTGGTTAGATGAACAGCTCTCCATATTTTTCATATATTCCAGTTTGTTCTCCATTCACGTTCCATTCCTCATTCCCCTATTTGCTGCCATCATATATTTCATCCACCATTTACTTCACACACATGCCATTCCATATTTCAGATTGTATTTCTCGTTTCTTTTTAATTTTAGATACGTTCCATTCCATATTCCGTTTCGTATATTCCATTCTTACCTTTTCAATTCCACTTTCCATTCAGTATGTTCCATTCTTTTTTATTCAATTTCAGCTACGTTCCATTCCATATTGCATTCCACCATCTGTCACGATATATTATATGTTCCACATTGATTGGCTTCACTTCAAATTTATCTTTTTGACTTTCTCATTGAAGTACGGGTAAGGTAGGTGATTCGGGCAATTCGTCTATGCCCCATTAGTTTTTGTTTTCTGGTGCTTCTGCTGCTGTTGCCTGTTTATGCTCCCCTGTTCGTGCTTCCCCTTCCTCCATCCGTGTCATCTATTTTTAATGCTGAAAGCCGTTTGAAACAGTTTTGAACAGATTTTTAGTAAATGGCCAACCAAATTTATGATTCTCGATATTACTTTCTCTTCAATGCTGTGTACGAGTGTATATATGTGTTGTTTTGCTTTTTGGCCAAGTTATGTTGGGCGCTATTTTTGGACTTTGGCAAACAGGAAACGGCGGGTGGACGGGCATTCTGGTTAGCGCAGATCAAGGTAAGAGTTAAGGGTTCAGGTACACACTCGCACACCCGCACACTCTCACACGCATGTGCGTGTGTCGCCTCTAGGGACTTTTCGAGTGCGTCAAAGCAAAACAAACGTCATAAATGCAGCCGCAACGTTTTTTTTATCAAGCCGCTGCCGTTGCCGCTTGCCCGCGCTTGAGCTCCATTGTTAGCAGCTGCAACCCTATTGGCCTTGTGCTCTACCTGGCAACAATTTGACGCCGTTCGTTGTGACCCATATTGTTCCAATCGCAGCAACACACACACGTACGCACACACATTTGCATAAATGACGTGCAGCCCGGTGCAGGGGCTAGAAACGCGACAGCCAGCAAAAAGTTTGCACTAGTTTTATTCCGTACGTCACTGTAGACAGAAAATGACGTCATTAACCGCAGCAGCAGCAACAGCATCAGCAGCAGCAGCAACAATGCCTAATTAATGGTTCCTCCTTTCCAGTGTCCTAATCTCGAATCCCGTTGAAAAAGCGGCCCTCCCCCTTCTCCGAAGGTCGCCTTTGACTCTTGTTTCGGACAAATGCAACGGATTTGAATTGAGTTTCGGATTCCGATTCGGTTTCGCGGTTTCTGACGTTAGCAGCTGGCAGCTGGAAGCTGGCAGCCCGCTCCTGAGCTCGCCTTGAACTGATGCACTTGCAGTTTTGTGAATGAAAGCGCGTCATCAATGGATTCGTTGTGCGCCCGCAGCTAGACGAGGTCGCAACAAACTAAGAGCAAGCCAGCGAGAGAGAGACAGAGAGAGGGAGCGCGAGTGCGAGAAAAGGAGAGAGTGTCCATGGAACATTGGCCAGGTCCACAATGGACGTAAATTAGCTGGCAGCAGGCGTCATCCATTGGCATTGGACTTATTTATAGAATTCCACAACCTCAGCTTAAGTTAAGCTAATTAAAATGTGTGTCAGGTCAGACAGAACATATATAGTAATAAATGATCTGGCAAAGAAATGTGTATATATTTCTTACAGATATACAACTGCATCCCTATTTTTTTTTTTTTTTTTTTTTGGCTTGGCTTTCATTATTTACACCAGCACCTGTGTTCCATTCCTAGTTTAACTTGCGGCTTCTGCCATGTTTCATTCCATGTGCGAATTTGAGATATATCAATGGTTTTGTTCCAATTCCACTAGTTGATTCATTCACATTTAATGTTTAAGCCACGTCCCATTCCATGTTTAATTTTGTGGCCCACGTTCCATTCCATATTCCGCTGTGTGTTTGAAGCACCCTTTACTCCATTTCAATTCACTTTATTCCTTAATTCTTTATTGGTTCATTTTAGGTTTCATTCCTTTTTCCACTTTGAGCTGCATCCACTTTCAACTCCTTGTTCCAACTATGTGCAGTTTATATATTTCATTGCCTGTTCTAGTCCAGTCTATTTCATGCTGTTTCATTTCATGTTTCATCTTGTGTATTTATTTATTCCCCTTGATGTTTCATTCTATATTCCACTTTAGCTTTCCTTGCTGGGTTCTAATATAGTTTTCAGTCAACACTGCAATTCCTTTGAGTTTCTATTCCATGTCTAATTCAATTCCAAACAGAATTTATTGACATACAATTTAAATGATATTTATCAGAATCGGGCAATTTTGCGACTATTGAAGGTCAATAATGATACTTATTAAATTGCAAATTTGCTGCGAGACTTTCAATGAAGGAAATTCCATCTGCATGATGCTTCAGCTTGACAATTGCATTTCTAACTGTATACCCTGTAAACATTGAGAACTGACAAAGGAGCACATTTCCTTTCTGAACCATATGCAATGTAATAAACGTTATTTAATATTTTCGATAAAAATCTCATATTTTTATCAGCTTTTATTTTAAGATCTTAGCTCTTATACAAAGAGCTGAAAATGTATTTGAATTGAAAAATTAAGTTCTTCCATCGCTCATCGCCCATCGCTAAAACACTTTGTTTCCTCACAATTAGTAAATATCGACTAGCCGAGTTATGTTTACCATTTTTGATATGAATGCTCTTCTATCCAGTTAAGAATACTTTCTCGTCTATAGAAATATAATTATATTCAAATTGATCCTCGATATACACATAGAATATCATTTAACGACACAAATTATATTTTATGAATGGAGCGAGTTCTGAATATTTACAGAGCATTGCCCAGTGGAGCTAAGCACTTCCATCGTATGCTGTTTTAAAAGCTTGTATATTCATGGTGCCAAGGAAAAGTATTCAATGCATTTTCGAAGAATGCGCACAATCAATTGATTGTTAACAATCTACAATTATTATTGCGCGCACTCTTCACGACCGACTGCCAGCAAATGGGAAACGAACTCAGATGCAGCTGTGAGTGCTGCTCAAGTGGCTTAATGGACTTCAAATTTATTGAACGGAACAGCAGCCCAAAACTGAGCATTTTAGCCATTTTTAATGATTGAAGCTGGCTTGAAAGTTCATTAAGGCTTTATTTGAAAGCTAGTCCCTAAGCTCATTAAAGCGCTATATGTATTTAGTCAAACACTGTTAAACTTGCAGATGTTTTTTATAAAGCTCATTAAAGCTGAGCTGGAAGCTTTATCCGAGCACTGTCAACTTGGTAGATGTTTTTGAAATCTTATTAAAGCTGAGTTGGAAGCTCATTAAAGCTGTATAGCCAAAGACTGATAAAGTTATTTGGATAGCTCATTAAAACTTTTAAAGGGTTTCTCAATTAAAAAATTGACTTTTGAGCATTTTAAAAGCTGATCTCAAAATAAAAAAGGCCTTTAAGACTTGTAATAAAAGCACACATAAGCTCTGTATTTCAATTTCAAACAATTGGATGTTTGAAGTGAGTTTGCTTCCTTTGAAAACTCATTAAAGCTTCAACATAGTGGAAATGCCAAACAATTGGAAACTTTGCATATGACGTGACATATTGAGAGGTGAGAGCTTTTTGAAGCTAAGCTACCATTGAATATCTTTTTAATCAGTGGAAAAAAGTTTTGTTATACAAGATGCGACCAATCTAAGATTAACTTAACGCCAACATATGGCAGGCAGAAAAGCAAAAGAACAAAGCAAAAATCAGTTTAAATTCATAATTTCTTGGCGAGCTGCTTTCTACTCACACATCTGTTATAAATACAAATATATATTATATACAAATATATATATTTAGTATATTACATATACTTGCTATAAAAAAATATATTTTCAGTATATTTAAAATGGCTCTTACCTGTTTACCCTGTATTAGAACAGCAGGCAGTAAGGTCTATGAACTTAAAGTTAAAGAACCCATCTAGTAATGCGACTTAGTAAACTTATTAAGCTTCCATAGGGTATAGACAAATCAATCATTTAAAATAAATATAAATCCATTGAAAAATGAAATACAAAAATACAACTACGAGCTCATAAAAGGTATATAATAAATATATACTTGTGTGTCTGTCTTTCCTCAAGCTCTAAGTATTGCGAACTTCAAGCTTACATTTTCATGGTACAGGGTATTTGCTTGTCGAGTACTTTGCTTGAAGCAAAACTTTTTGTTATTTGCAATGCGAACAGCATATGTACATAACACCTAATAAACAGCTACCTATAGACTTGTATATATGCATACATATTTATGTATGTATGCTATATATTGTAGATATATATGAGTGCGTGTGTGTGTATATATATATAGATGAACGAAGTCTATGCTAGCATATAATAAAAATACATTTTCGGCTAGAGGCAGCGAGCGGCCAACGATAGTAGTTCCCCACCCCACCCTCTTTATCTAACAAGACATGCAACATGCCCCAACTACCGACCTCCCCCTCTGCCGTCACAATGCTGCACCTTCGTTTCTTTGTGACGCATATGCAAATGCAATTGAAATTGATTAACAATTGGCAGCTGGCGTTGAAGTAGCTCTTAAGCAGCTTAAATGTGCGTGTGTGTGTGTGTGAAGTTGCTGCATTCGCAAAATTTGCTACTCGACTGACGCTGACCCCGTTTTGTGTATTTTTAGAAAAAACGGACTAAAAATAAATGCGAAGGTCGGAAGACGTAACAAACCCATGCCGAGGGCGGGTATGCTAGGCTGGACCAGCAACAGAACAACCCTCCAGCCAGCCTGCCAGCCTGCCAGCCAGCCATAAGGTCAAAGTGTCAAATGCATGTGCTTGTTTCTATGTATTTGTGGCAATGGTCAAACAGGTGTCGACGTCATCGCAGGCTGCACGTAAACTGTGAAACCGAAATCCAGGCTCCAAGCGCCAAACAAACACAAAGAAAAAACAAAACAGAAAACAAAACAGAAATCATTCACATGCGCTCTGCTATGTCGCCTTCGTCATCGTGCCACAGCTCGGGGCACGGCAGCATCGATTGGCTGTCTGCTGGATGCTGCTAACACAGTGACCTAGTGGCGAGGCCGTGGTCGTTGTCATCGTCAGGGAAAGCGAAAGCGAAAGCGCACACGAAGCGAACTAGTATTCGGATTGCTTTTCTTTCTCATCTTCTGGCGTTTTTTTTTTCAATTTTTGGTCTGGCTGGGATGACGTCATAGCTGGCATTCATTCACAGGATATGCGGCAGGCCGAGGGAGAACAGACAACTGAATTTTCATTGAGAAACAGAGACAGCAGCCCTGGCGAATTCAATGGCAAAGGCGGCTGCGGGCGGACTGCGTCGGGCGGAGGCAGAGGCTGGCGGCAGCGCTGCAAAGGACATTTTGCTGCCGACGTCGCTGCCAACGTTGTTGGGGAAAATGGGTTTACATTTTGAAGCTGGCACATTTGGTAACATCAGTCGGAAATGCGTCTCCAAGCCAGCCAGTTCGTCAATCTCTCTGACCGCATCCAAAGACTTCACGTAGAAACTTAAAACTGTGAACAATATCAAAGACTCATCTTCTGTATACAAATATTTTTTTAAAATTTTTTTGTATTTTTTTTTGCCAGTGTATGAGTGTGTGTCTCTTAAACAAAATGCTGAGTAAGTTCCTAAATCCATTCAATATCCTTTACACATCTTTTACTCGGCTGTCGTACGAGCGAGTTCCACTAATCAAGTTTTGAGTGTTCGAAAATCAAAAACTTGACACGTTGAGCTCGTACGTGCGCCACAAAAATCAACAACAACAACAAAGTTAAAAAAATAAGTATATATATATATCAAATTATTGCAATATATTAAAATGATACCAACGAAAAGAAACAAGGAACCAGAGCAATAGAAACAAAAACCAAAAACATCATTCATATAAAGATAGAAAATAAAACAATATATATAAGTAATAATAAATTAATATAAAAATCAGTAAAGAGCTATACAAATTAGAAAGAAAAGTGCTATAAGTATTATATTTACTGGAAATTGTTAAAAATTTGACTGCAATTTTAAAATACTTCTGAGTTGCCTTTGTCCACAACAGCAAAACTTTTTTTAAAGCATATTTTGAGGCGTCTGCAAGAGAAATTTTTACAAACTATTTCAATATTTATTAAAATTAATTCTTAAGCAGTAATAAAATTAGAAAATATATATAATTTATTTATCCAAAAAATAACTTAAGATTTTGTGTGTAAATGTATTCATATATTCAAAAGTTCTAATTCGGAATTTCGTAGTCTTCGTAGGCCAATGGAGTATGCGTTGGCAAACAAGTCATCAGATAAAGGATTCGAACCCTACTGAGCTAAGTTCCTAATAATACGATCAATGCTTGATGTCATAAATGACTGCTGCAAATAAAGAAAAATATAATGAAAATGAAAATACGGAGTTTCCATTCCAACTTAATCTCAATTATTCACAAATCATCTTTAGTTTTTCTTCTTCTTTTTAATATTATAATGTTTTATTACTGCTATTATTCTTAAATACTTAAAAAGGGAATATAGAGAATATAGACCATGAAAGGAACAAGTAAAGCTTTGAGCTCATAAATTCTTTCGAAATGACAAAATCAAAGCCATCAAATCTTTTGGCTTTTCGGTTTTTATATGTACCAATTGCCTTACAATAAATAAGCAAATTGTGAATCGAGGTGATCCGACCCCTATTTGTGTCTTTAACTATATTTCGGTTTAACAAAGAAAACTACTTAGGATAAGAATCGAAGCTACAGTGCATTAATGATCTGCGGAGAGCTGAGTTTCAGCTACACGCATCGAACCTCAATCAGATTTTGTGGCCTGTGTCGTATTTTTATACCCTGAACCCATTGAAAATGGGAATTCAGGGTATAATGGTTTTGTGACAATGTATGTAACAGGCAGAAGGAGGCGTGGCAGACCCCATAAAGTATATATATTCTTGATCAGGACGACGAGCTGAGTCGATCTAGCCATGTCCGTCTGTCCGTCTGTCCGTCCGTCCGTCTGTCCGTCTGTCCGTCTGTCCGTCTGTCCGTCTGTCCGTCCGTATGAACGCAGTGATCTCGTAAACCACAAAAGCTAGAGACTTGAGATTTTAGATATATATTCTTGTATACCATACGCAGTACAAGTTTATTTTTTTTTTTCGATAACTCATCCCATTTCCTTATTATCGATAACAATCGATATTTTGACTTTGTTTTTAAGCTATAACTTATAGACCATGATAGCTAGAGATACCAAATTGACTACGTAAGTTGCTGTGATGTAAATATAGATAATAATTTTTTTAAATTTTGGATACCTCCCCCCATTAGCCCCATAAGTGGAAAAAACGTATTTCAAATACTAGAGAGTTGGGATTTTGTATATATACACCTCTAGATGTCAATATTATGTCCTGAAAATTTCATTAAGAAAGTAGGTCTAGAACCGAAGTTATCTAACAATGAATTTCTCATAATGCTGCCCAGAATGCAGCTCAAGCGCAGCCGCTAAATTATGTACGCAGTAAGCGGCGCGCTTGCTTGTGTATGTATATGTGTGCGTGTGTGTGTGCGCGCAGTGGGTAATTTGTACCGGTAAAAGATGTAAGCTAGATTGTTTAAAACACCGTCTCGGACTTGGTTCAGGGGATCTCGTAGTCGGGCAGACCCGACTAGAGCATTCTTACTTGTTATTATTTTTTTGGTTAGTTCAAAGTCTTGAAATGTTCACCCAAAACTACATTTTGCAAATTCTTAAAAATTGAGAGATATGTTTGCAAAATGTAAACGCAAAATTGTGCCACACAATTGTGGCATAAAATTGTGGCATAACTTTTGCCAAACGACTTACTATGTTGCGGGCGACGTTTGTGGCAGCAAATAGATGCCAACTATTTCATGAGAGCAACGGCAGCAACAGCCGCAAGCAAACCAAACGTTGGCTGCCCACAGTGGTGTGTGTGTGTGTGTGTGTGTGTGTGTGTGTGTGTGTGTGTGTGTGTGTGTGTGTGTGTGTGTGTGTGTGTGTGTGTGTGTGTGTGTGTGTGTGTGTGTGTGTGAGTATGTGTGTGTGTGTGTGTATGTGTGTGTGTGTGTATATGTGTTGTGGCTGCGTGCCAGCAACATGTGACTGGGCTGGCAGAGGCCATTTACCCGTCGAGCCAAGCCAAGCCAGCTGACGTCATACCCAGCATCCGGGCTGAGGCTAGGGCTGGGGCCAGGCGCAGGTCAGGACCATTCAGCAGCAGCAGCAGCAGTGGCAGCAGCACAGTAACCCAGTGCCGAGGCAAAAGCAAAAGCAGCCGAAGCCAAACCGATAACCGAGCCAACCGCAAGCGTCTGCTACGTCATCAACAGTTTGGTGGTGGGTGACTGGGCTGGCGAGCCCACCAGTCGAGCCCCAGTCCAAGTCGAGTGTCCTAGATAAACGCTTAAGCAAATCGTTTAATGCGCCCGTTAGACTATTTGCTGCAACAAAATTTATTGTTTCTATTGCTGCTGCAGCTGCTGCGGTTGCTGTTGTTGCTGTTGTTGCTGTAGTTGATTGCTGTTGTAAATGGTGCTGCTGGTGTTGCTGTTGCTGACGTCGTACGCTTTGGTTGCACTGACCTCGCTAGTGTCGCCGTGGTCGTCGCTGCAAAGGACACGTCTGACGTGCATTCTACGCACCGCGAGCAGCCCCAGCTCAAAGACAAACTATCAACCACTCAACCACATAGCCACCCAACCACCCAAACGCAACCCAAAAATTGAATATGTAACCATGAAAATGACAAAGTAAAAAAATCATTTATCTCTCCCTCCCTATCTATCTCTCTCTCTCTCTCTTCTCTCTCTCACGTTGTGTGCATTAAATTGCAATGGTTTTTTATGAATATTGATTGAAATCGACTGAATTTGGCTGCTTGTAAGGCAGATAGAGAGTGCACGACTATCTAATGTCCTGTAAACAGAATTGAACTGTTTTGAGAATGCGAGAGAAAGCCAGAGACAGAGCAAGATACAGAGTGTGACTAGCAAATACCCGTTAAACAGAATGTGAGTGTCTTTTATGAGGGAGATAGAAAGAGAAAGAGGGAGAAAGAGAGAGATAGAGAGAGAGAATAAAGAGAGAGGGCTTAGCACGCTATACACATGAGAAGAAAAGACAACTAGTTAATACCCATTTTCTTGAACCTAACTGCTTTGAAATGAAAGAGATAAAGAAATAGTAAGAACGCTCTAGTCGGGACTGCCCGACTACGAGATCCCATGAACATTTTTTAGCTTACATCTTTTCACACAGACGAATGCACGTATAATTGTATTTAAGTAAAAGAAAAAAGAGTAGAGCTATAAATTATAAAACAAAAAAATTATAAACTGCCCGACTACGAGATCCCCTGAACCTTTGTTCGAGTTTGTATTTTTACATATACATATACAGACAAATAATAATATGAATGCAACAAAAAAATTCAAATCGAAAAACTAACGAACAACATAGCGGGTCCGAACCTACGACTCCTCCTAACTATACCACCACACTCTTCATATTGATCTCAGTAACAAAGACGCCACTAAAGTAGCAGGGGCCAGCATTACAATAAAATTGAAATTCCGACTTAATAAAAATAAAATTCTAAGAACAAGTGTAGACTGTGTGTGCATTGGCGATCGCTGCCGCGTGATTTTGCCGATTAACAAAGGGTTTTCTTTTATAATTTCAATGTTGCTTAACGGATTTATACGGTTTTAAAAAATTAAACAAATCAAATTGTGCCTAATTTGCAACTGAACTTCAATTAAATTGATTTTGTAAAATGTGAAGCCGGTATCCAAAATAGGTTTTAGGTTTTATAGGTTCTGAGATCGACGCGCTCTTACATACGAACAGACAGACGGAAAGACAGACAGACGGATAGGGCTAAATCGACTCAGCTCGTCGCCCTGATCAAGAATATATATACTTAATGGGGTTTGCCACGGCTTCTTCTGCCTGTTACATACTTTATGCAAAACCATTATACCCTAAATTCCCATTTCAATGGGTTCAGGGTATAAAAAGCATGAGGTATACAGATAAAATCAAAACTGTGCGACTAGCGAATACTCTGAACGTAGTGTTAGAGTGTGTATAAATCCAAATATCCTGACTAACGGATACCTTCTACACAGATTTGGTCTGATTTGAGAGCGAGAGAGAGGGCTCAGCTGACTGTTTGACTGTTTTTACAGTGGGAAAAATATAGAAAGTAGCTAACGGACATGCTCAACTAGCTTATACCCACTGCTGGTCATATGGTCTACCGAGAGTTATCCACTACTGTAGACGAACTACTTAAACCAAAGTAAGAGAAAGTTGTTTCGTCTATGCTTGTGACACCAAAGCTATAAAGAATACTCGAATATATAAAATGATCAATTCACTTTGAAAAAACAGCGAGATGACGAGTATTACATCTAACCTATATGCTAGTCCTAATTTCACGAATAGAGCTTAATTTGGCTTTTGATCCAAGCAAATTTCTTCAAGACACTATCGAAAAAATATGGAGATTTTCTTTTCGGAAATGTGAAATATTTAATTCTCTGTATTAGATGCAAGACAACATTTGCTATACAATGAGTATGTAAATAAGATTGAATTCGGCTTAAATTTAGCCGGTTCGAATGTAGAATTGCCATTTTTATTATTTTTAACTGTGAAACAAACCGAACCCATATCGTCATTGTAAATAATTGAACCTTAAGCAAATTGTTTGGAATGGTTGACTGAATAACTGAATAACAGTCAAATATTGGGTTTGTGCAACGTCCGTGTTTCTGTCCCTGTGTCCGTCTGACTTCATGACCGCTATTGAAGGTAGGGACTTAGAATTTTAAATGCATATCAATGTATACCACCCCCAAAATAAAATGTCAAGGTTATATTTCTTCGCCCATTGGGACCGTGGCAAATCGAAAAAAAAAACTGCGTCTTCGACAGTTTTGCATGTGGATCACACCTTCTCTATAGATAGATATATTAATTATAAACAAGTAAGAAAGCTCTAGTCGGGTCTCAGCCCGACTACGAGATCCCCTGAACCAAGTCCGAGCTGTTGTTTTAAACAACTTAGCTTACATCTTTTATCTATACATATTACCTCTGCGCGCATATACACATGCACACATTTGTATACACAAGCACACATATACCATGCACACAGAAGCACGCGCCCCGATTACTGTGTAGTTCATTTGAATGTATGTGTGCACACGTACAGGCTGCTGCCGCGTGCTTTTACAATGTTTCCTTTAATAACTTCTGTATTACTTAACGGATTTGAATGCAATTTTCTGCATTGAGTGCTATTAATTTATTGAAAATACGGTTTTCACTTAAAAATTAAAAAAAAAAATTTGTGGCTTTGATAATTTTTTTTTTTAATAAATTTTTTTTGTAAAATGTGGAGCCGGTATCCAAAATAAAAAAAATAGAAAATGTATTTTATTTTCAAAAAGCTAAAAACAAAATTTGGTAGCTGTAGCTAAAAATATGTAAAAGATATGGTCAAAAAACTGAATCTTGATAACGTTTTAAATCGATATCATTGAAACGGAAAAATTTATCGAATATCTAAAACAAACTCGATATGCGCGCTGTATACACAGACCATCATGCAAAATTTGAAGTCTCTAGCTCTTATATGTTCTGAGATCGACGCGTTCATACATACGGACAGACGGACGGACGGACGGACGGACGGACGGACGGACGGACGGACGGACGGACGGACGGACAGACAGACGGACAGGGCCAAATCGACTCAGCTCGTCGCCCTGATCAAGAATATATATACTTTAAGGGGTCTGCCACGCCTCCTTCTGCCTGTTACATACTTTTTGCAAAACCATTATACCCTGATTTCCCATTTTCAATGGGTTCAGGGTATAAAAATATTGATTTTGAAATAAGTTTGGCTGTTTCTGGACCGTAAACCTTTATTATGCAGTCCGTTGCGACCGACTGCAATATTCTAACTTCTTTTCAGCTAGCTCACTCAAGTAAAGATGAGTTTTGTGTCAAGACCTCTTTGATGGCCGTCTGTCTCATTGTCTGTTAACGCTAATGAGTCTACAAAAGTCTTATCATCAGCTGACAAATCGTGCAAATGTAGAGCTAATCACTATCTCATCTAATGATCGATAAGAACATCTTTAATATATATACAGATAACAGTACAGGTAAAGGTAACAAAACTAAGCTCACTGAAATCCGAAGACCCTTTATTTTATATCTATATATAATTATATTCAGGTAAATAAATATTTAAGTAAATTGAACAAAGTTAAGTACTCCTGTAATTCCACTTTCTTCCGCCTCCACTCCAATCTTAACACTTCAAATTGAAAATTGATAAAAAATAAATATATGTTTATTCTTCTATATTGAAAACAGTACGGGCCTATCTTTTTTATTTGTTATATGTTTGCATTTCATTATTATCGATATTTATGCTTTGGTTTTTCTAGCAAAACTTGAATATCATTAAAGCTAGAGAGACCAATTTTGGTATGTGGACTATCGTAATTTGCGAATTAGGAAACCTTTCCCAGAGCTTCAAATTTTTTTAAGAACTTGCATCTCGAAGCTATATTATGCAATTATAATAATAACCAAAGAGAGCAGTTAGCACTGTAACTATGTATGTGTGTATGTACATATGTACGTATGTAAGTATGAGAAAAGCCTAGAATGATTGAAACAGTAGAAATTAACAGAATTCCTGGTAATCGCTCACTCCCAGCTAGGGCACCTTTACTTGGTCAACATACTCCTCGAGCTCCTTGAGCAGGTGTCCTGTTCGCTGTCTAACAATGAAACCGAAATGTGGCTGCACCTGTGTAGGACATATGCTGCACACGTTGCACACATGACCTTTGAACATTTGCTGTTGCGCTACTCCTTGGCAACGACCACAGCTCAAGGCTGAATTGTGTCCTGTTGCAACATCTTTGCGGCAAGGCCTGCAATAGGAATCCTGGTTAGCCAATTAGAGTGTGTGTGAGTGCGTGTGGACGCCACGTGTAGCACCAAGGTCTGCTTATGACATCAAGGCCACTCGAAATGATGTGTCATTTAAGGAGCTACTCATTAGGTAACACAATTACCGTTTGAAAGATTTTAATTTGAGTTTAACCAGAGCTAACAGAAAATTATTGAATACTTAATCTATGTAGGACATGGTCAGCCAGAATTATACAATCTAATAACAGCTAGAAGCTGCCTCCCAGTCAAACTCAGAAGCTCTCATTCCATTTGCGGAAACTTTAGCCCCTTATCAGTAGAAGCAGATATAGTTTTACATCTAATTTAGTCATCTAATCTTAACACATTGTCTATATCTATATCTTTAGATATCTATATCTATAGTATATCTATCTATGTATATAAATAGATATCTATAATATATCCAATCTATATCTTTATAAATATAATAGCGCAACCGACAAGAGCCCTGTTACTTACTTTTACTATATCTATAAATATATATATATATGTGTACTATGTATCCAAGGTCAGAAATATTAATAAGCTGTGAATTCACGGCAGAAACCACATGAAATTAGAGGTATCACACTTACACAGTCTTCAAGTAGAAGAATATTTTTAAATTTTAAAATATCGATTCTTATCGATAATAAGGAAAAATAAATTTTGACCTCTGTATAAAAGAATATATATTTCGAATATCAGGTCTCTTGATTTTGTAGCTTACGAGATCGTTTCATTCATACAGACGGACGGACGCCTCAGCGCGTAGTTCAGATATATAAACTTGATGGGGGCAGCCACGCCTTTTTCCATAAATTCCCTTTTGTTAAGAAAAGAGTGAAACCATCAAAGTTCAAATTAACCTTGATCAAGCTATTGATAGACTTTAATGTTCCTGAGATTGGGGGCGGGATGGAAGGATAGGGAAGCAAAGAGAAATTAAAAGTTTAAGGCGGACAGACAAAAAGACAGATTTCAATTCATTGAGTCCTCTGATCGAAGAATATATGGATAGGAAAAGTTGCTTTTTACCTGTACATACATTTAATTAAAAGGAAAAGTTCCCCAAGAAATTCTAATGGTATATAGAAAATGAAAAACAATAAAGAATACCTAATGCCATTTAAATAATAATAGTTTCTATATAAGTGTCTGTGGCATACTTTGCAGAAGGCCCACAAAAGTTAAGCCCACCTAACTAGTAGATAATTATGCGATATTCAAGCAGCCTGGACTCCTCGACAGATGCGTCGTATAACAAGGATTTTCATAATTTATTATGCCTGACAATTGCCGAGAGTCTAAAACCAGAGTGCGTGTCTATGTGTATGTGTTTGTGTGTGTATGTGTTTGTGCGCGTATGTGTGTGTGTGTGTGTGGAAAAGAGACAGGCAGGCTAAAAGTCAGGCAAATGCAAGAAGGTGTCAAAAAGTGAGCCCAGTGTGTGTGTGTGTATGTGTGTGTGTGTGTGTATGTGTGTGTGTGTGTGTGTGTGTGTGTGTATTGCCTGCTTTGAAAATTATGGTTTCACATGAAGAACAACAACGCGGGCAAGTAAAAGAAGCAGCAGCTGCAGCTGTTGAAGAGCAGCAAAGAAAGCCGAGCGCGTACAACAACAATGGGGCACACACATATTCACCCTGCCGACCACCTAACTCCCCTAACACCTCCCTCGCCTTTCCCCTACCCCGACTAGCCTAGCTGTTGGCCTCTTTGCCGCAGACAATCTGTCACTTGATACGCGCCATTTTCGCTAAGCGCCGCAGCCCCTAGCACAAACCACCCCCAGCCCGCCTTATCACACCCTATTTTGTTGTTGTTGTCTTTTTAAGCTGCTGCCCGCTGGTTACCTTGTTGAGATTCCCCAGGTCTCCTTGTACGGGCGCAGCGCAGCGAAGCATTCCAAACGGAGATGCCATACAAGTGTTTTGTGGCGATTGGGGGTGGGCTAGAAGCGGGAGGTGAGGGCTGTTGCAGCATTGAGCGTGGGTCAGTTAAAGGTGTCACATGTTCATTTCATTTAAACGTGTGTACTTTTTTCCAGCTGCTTCTTGTTTTTTTTTTCTTTTTTTTGTGCTGTTACGTGGCAGCGCGAGGTTTCTCGCCCCAAAGCTGCAATTGTAATGGGGCATTGGTTTGGTTGCTTCCACATTGAAGTTTGCCATTGCATACGTAAGTGGCATCATATTTCCACAGCTCCAACCTGCCTCAATGTGTGCTGCTGCTTCACTCTCATTTAGCTTCGTGTTTTTTTTTTTGATTTGCTGCAATCGACGAGCGCCTAAAAGCAGGCAGCACGTTTTCTCTCCTTCTTCGTTTTCAGCTTTGGCATATGCAGCCGCTCGCACACTAAGACCGTATAATATTAATACAAACACACACATCTAAGACTTCGCTGCTGTTCAGTGCGTGTGTGTGCGTGTTTGTGTGTGTGTGCGGTAGCAGGTAGTTACAAACTTGACAGCAACAACAACAAAAACAACAACAGCAGCAGCAATGGCTACTTTGCGAGGGATGCGACGACAGCAACAGTAAAGTCGACTGCGCAGCCAGCGTAAGCAGCGACGTCGACAGGTGCAACTATAAAAGCAGCAAGGCGGCCAGAACAATGTCTCAGTTAAATATTGTTAATTAAGCGTCAACTGCAACAGCAACACCAGCAGCAGCAGCAGCAATAATTAACATATTTTCTTCTTTTTTTTACCAGTGAAAACAACAAATAAGGATAAACGTTAATATCAGCACATAAATATATATGCATATACATATATAAGAATTTATTTTTTGAAACATTTTTTTTGGTGTGCTCATCAAAGTTTCCATTCAATGATGAAATTGCATTTCAAAGTTGGCCTTAACTACAGAAAAAATGGAGCATTTTATTGAAAATCAATAAGACAACAACTTAATGTCATCAAAAACAATAACAACAACAACAATTGTGGCAGACAATTTAAATATTTAAAATAGTGTCACACACTTTGAACTGGGAACTAAAACATATGTCGTCCCAATGGCTTATCATTAATTCAACATTCACGAAATCGCATCAACTATGTCAGGCAGTTAGCTAGTTAGTTCGTCCTGCCACAGAACGACAAACAGTCCAAAATTTTCAAGTGCTACAGTGCAAGTGTTAAACATATATATATTTCTATATATGTATAAATATAAATACATCATCTATTTCCTTTTGGGAACGGTACTTATTGCAGCTGCTGGCCACTGCACAAGATTAGACTCAAGACTCTTGTGCGTGTGACAGCGGCTATTGTAAGACACCACAGAAACAGCAAATACTATATGAAATATCTACTAATTTATAAACTTTTTTTTAACAAGCTCAAGCTAGTATTTTCTCACATAAGCTGTGGTCAACTACTTAAGTCCTATAAATGTTTTTTTTTTAATCAGAAGTTGTTTACAAAAAAAAGATATTTTCGTATATGAGAAGTTAAAAGCATAAATTACTACAATTATCAATATATAAATATATTATTTCTCTATTTCTACTACATTTCAATTTTTGTAACGTTTCCTAATCACATTACTGTGCAAGAAATTCAAAAAGCATTAAGTTGGCTGTGCCTAATTTGCGATGTCATTTGAAGTTGGCTTCACGAAATAAACGAGCAATAATATCTTAAATTAAATATTTATCATTTTGGTTTTGCGGAAACAGCTAAAAGAAAACTGTTAAAGATAAAAATTAGCTACATTGGGTGTTAGATAGGCATGATGCCGCTATCGCAACAGCCAATACCACCAAAGTGATAGTACATTGCGCTAATAAGCGCATTAACAGGTAAGCTGTTAGGTAAAAAGACTAAAAGAAGACTACATCTATAGCGTTTTCCTGAGTTCTGTCTGTCTTTATGAGAATTGGCATATGTAACTTTTCCTAATCAAATTAACGTGCGAAAATTCAAAATACATTAAGTTAGCTGCGCTCAATTTGCGCTCTCACTTGAAGTTGGCTGCACGCAAACTTTGCACTTGCGTGAAATTGGCTGCGCATGCAATTTGTTGATACTTATCGAAAAAAAAAAAACAATAATGCCAAAACAGCTGAAAAAAGTTGTTCATAGATAGATTTTAAGCAAAGTTGACTGTAAGACAGACATGGCGCCCTCACCGCCACCGCCACCGCAACAGCCACCACCACCAATGGGCCAAAACATAGCACCCAGCGGAGCATTTCCAGGTAAACCAAACTGAGGCAAACAGTTTTCTTTGGTTAAATAAGCGTATTTCTCTCGTCGAATGGATAGGTTCACTCACTCCCGGCTGGAACGATCCACCACCAATCACTGGGGACAGCGCCAATCGACGACCTCGGCTCGACCTGCGTAAACGCGTCGCATATCCCATGAATGGCAATGAGGGCCATCCACAACCATAAAGACGCTGACGCTTTGATCTGATATATGTATGTTGATCTGCACTAGACCAGCTCTAACAGAGGCATCAGCATGGGTGCCACGTCATCTATAGATGAAACGCAAGCTTATGATTTCTAAACATTTGTTTTAGCACCAACAATAATTTAGATAGATACCAACAAAATATATACATATACATGATATATGATAGCTATAGAGGCTAATTTTGGTGTGTGGCTCTACCAGGGCAAGTTTTTTCCATCATACTGATAGAATCCACCGTTGTGCGACTCGTTGAACTGGCAAATGGTCTCCACAATCTGTGAGGTGCTCGTGCTGACATCCAGTGGTGCATTGCCGCCGCCCATATCGGTGCGCACCCAGCCAGGATGGACGCTGACGCAAAGTATCTTTTGGTCTGCCAAATCGATGCTCATCGATTTGGTGACCGCATTTAACGCCGCCTTGGAGGCCCGGTAGGGCAACAGCCCTCCATCAGTGTTCGACTTGATGGAGCCCAGTATGGAGCTCATGTTAATGATGGCGGCACGCTTAACGCTCATGCCCTCATTCGAATTGGCCTCGGACGCCTTCTTTAGCAGCGGCAGACAGGCTTTGGCCAGCATTACGGGCACCACGGTGTTCGTGTGCAGCGTATCGACCAGATCCTGCTGCCTGGTGGCGCCGAGGCGCACAGATTTTGGTGCAATGCCCGCATTATTGAAGAGAACGTTAAGGCCTTTCTCATTGGTCACCTCGGCGATTCTGCTGGTGAGCTTATCATATTCATCAAAGTTTTTCAAATCTGTGAAAGGCAGCTAATGTTAGTGCGGTTTAGACGCATGACGCACGACTTTTTTTTCTTACCAATCTCAACAATATGTATATTAGAATGTTCCTTGGCCAGATTTCTCAGCTCCTGCAAGTTAAAGAGTAATTGAATTTTCACATACATAAATCAATTGTTAAAAGTGGCGCAAACTTCACGCGATGCAGCGCACCCAACCCTAAGTGGTTCTCGCGATACGTGGGCAAAAATATCGATTCTTACGTGCAACGATACATCGATAATTTCTTCTTTCCATAACTGGAAATCAAGCTACAAAAAGCCGAGCCAAGGCATCGAACCGAAAGCGTAAAAGCAAATGCAAAAAGTTTACCGCTTATTTCGCATTTGCGTTCGAAGGCGAGAGTTTGGCGCAGAAGAAGCTTATTGTCCGTAATTCGACAAATACAAGTTTGTTATTTTTTGTTAAATTCCGTTAAAGTGCCGTATAAAGTGTGTTCATCTTCAGTATAACTGATACAAATTACCTCAAATATTTGGAAGCTATTGCTGATCCTGTTTGTAAGCCTTAAACAATTGCCTAAACTACAAAACATGGCGCCCGTGGAAGGTAAAGGTGAGTAACGGAAGAAGTGATGCCACAAGACAAGAATCTTTCTTGCTGTCTCTCTCGCGTTACGGGTTATATGTATTTAGATATATGTATATTTTTGCTGTTGCCAGTTTTTTTTAATTATTCGCGTAGTTTCTATGTGGGGTTGCATGACTCATACGTTGGAGACATGACTAGACAAAACTACTTACTGTGGCTTGCTCCAGATTGCGGCATGTAGTAAAAAGATGCTGCGGCGGCTCTGGCAATGTGTTCAATGCCTTCACAAGTCCCAGACCCAAACCGCGATTGCAACCCGTTATTAATATTGAGTTCATCCTGCTGGTAAATAGTTTTCTCCGCTCGCTCTTGATGTGGAAATCTAATCGTTTATTTGCACTTGAAAGATTAAGCAATATACAGTCGAATATTTATAACTGACACTAACGACACAAGCTGTTACACTATTGCTGCTTCACGAGGAGCTGGGCGGCTCTGCTGTTAATTGCGTTTATCGCTAACGTCTACTCATTTGTTTTTTAATAATCTATAGACACAAGCTCTTCCACTTAGCGGCCGGCAGCTGACAGAGTTGCCAACTGCACCCAAAAACAGAATAAGTTATTGATAAGATTGTTTAGCTTTATGGGCCAGGTGGCAACTCTGATTAGGGCAGCCAACTGTTGCTCTTTCCAGTGTGTTGTTTAAATTCAAATTATGTTAATTTTTTGTATCATAATGTGCTTTCAATTGTCAACAAGACAGCTCGGCGACCCTATGACTGCGGCCATCTACATCGAATTCTCTTTTCACCGCGCATTCGCATACAACTGCGCTGCTGCTGCCGATGTTACGTAGTGAGCGTCGCTGCCCATACTTTCCAATCATTCCAAGCGCTGAGCAGCTGCCTGACGACGACGTCATCGCTGTTTTTTTTTCTTCTACTTCTGTGTCTGTGCTTTCGCCAACAAAATTGAAAACTTTGAGATCGCAAAGCGCAATAAACAATTTTTGTCGGAGCTAGAGTTATCAAGTGACCACATATAGTGTACCAACGGGGGGGACGTGATTTAACGGTCATACACACAGTTTATATATATTATATACACATACAACATGTCGCTCACGCTGTGGAATTCGAGATTTTCTGTAACGCTGGTTCGCCAGCATGCGACGATTTTAACGTCAAGTGCGACAAAAACGATTGCTGCAAATAGTTTACACTACACGTTCAATAACAATTTCCAACCACAACAACAACAACGAAGAAATCTAACAACAATAATGAAGCCAGTAAACACAGCTTTGCCAGACAAGGGCGGCCGACGCAATTCGCAAATGGGTGGTCGTAATCCTGGTAAAAATTTACAAGCCGGCCGCAACTCGCTTGATAGCTCGCCCAGCGATTCTGGCTTGAATACGCCGCCCTTTAATCATCCGCATTGTGATCGGCAGGCCATGTACCAACAGCCCGTTCGGAAGGTTAAGCCACTACGAGGTAAGCCACGCACCAGAAGCGTCCCCTAAAAAATAAAACGAGACAAGACTATCAGCGTCTTACCAAACAGAACAGTTGGCAACACCGTTATATGCAATAGCTGCTGTTACTATCTCTCTCTCTCTCTCTCTCTCTCTCTCTCTCTCTCTCTCTTTTACACACATATCCATAATGTATTTATGTATTTATTATACAATAACTGTTAAGCGCCCCGCGTCGCTACGCACGTACCGTCGTATGCTTAACTTATCGAACTCCAATCGATTATTTGCGGGCCTCACCATTAAGCTCAAAGGCAAAAAAAAAACGTTTTTTCTACGCCGTCACGATCATGATTGTGAGAAGGGTTTGGCTGCAGAGGGCAGCTTGGGGGCGTACGGTAACAACTTTCTAACTGTAACTGGGTGCTAGTTTATCTGTCTTCTATATTTCACAAGATGCAATGAAATTGGCACTAAACGGCGAATGTTCGAGACTTTGTATGCTTAGATATTTCGCAAGCACATCCTCAGTGCATGCAAAGTAAGACCGATTACGTCATCATGATTATCATTATCATCATATACATTATCACACCGTCATCGTGAATACATCGTATCGAAATGCAATCGTGACTTGCTGTACCCGTAATGGTCGATTATATGTAAATGTCAACTAGTTAGTGACGTATTAATTTATTGGACGTTGGGGAAAGCAAGAGCGGGGAATTGGCTTTCAATAATTGCTGGTTGCTTTATCAGCAGCACGTAATTTAATTAGCTTTAGGCATGTGGTTTTTTATTGTTTTTTTTTGTATGCTTTTAATCCTCAGCTAAACCTCGATAAATATAATATCAAATACAAATATTTCCACATATGTATGTATAAATATGTATACTTAATTATTTATGTTGATTGCGATCACTGTTTTTCACAGTTTTCTGGCATAAATTGTATATGTTTTTTCTAGTTGATTTCATTAAAACGCTTCGATAAGCTTTCACACTTTATTATTTCCTCAATTCAATATTTGAATTGCTTACGCTTATCAGAATTGTTCCGCTCCAATTGGACTTCTGGCTAGGCTAAATAATAGATGATTTGTATTTTTAGCTACATTTTTACATTTACGAGTACCAGAATATACACGTGTATATATGCAAATTCAGATCTGACTATTCATTATTGTACTATTTATATAATTGTATTTAAAATTGATCAAGAATTGATTTTGTTTTCTTTTTCAATTTCGATCACAACTCGCTTAGCTCTCAACAATCAGATGGAAGTTCAGTCTAGGGTATACTGGGGTATTTCATCTGTGGCATACGTGATTTCAATATTTCTTTAGTTTTTTTATTAATATTTCGTTAGCTTGTTTATGTATCCATGAATATTTTCTGCTTTTTGGCTCCAATTGGATGTCACATTTTTGATTTAAGTACAAATTAATTGCCCCTAACTGGCAACCCCTATTTTGGTTATCTGGCAACTCTGCCCACCTAAAAACTCCCCGCAGCCGCAACCTTTTACACTTCGTGAACACGAATCGCGTAATCGTACAGTCGTGTCGTCGTTACCATGGCAAACAAATTGGATTCCAAAGCAAACGTCGAGTCAAGGCGGGGCTCTCGATGATTGCTCCACTTTGATTTGCACAGCGGAGACACACATGTGCATAATTAAGCACCTGGACAACACAATCACAAACACAATCAAACAACTCCTGCTGCTAGTTAGAGTAAAGCGGCTCAGTTGATACCGCAGTTGCCGGGCAAATGCATCTATTTGAATTTGTGCCCGCCTCACTGGCGGACGAACAGCCCGCAGAGGGTCGCAGTATATATCGTTCGGCATATATGGATATACGACTGCGCCAAAGGGAGCAACAGCCCAGCAAGCTGAAGAAGCTGCTCCGGGGTAGCTGGCTTTCAGCTTATTGCCAAGTCAAGTTTATTGCTAATTATTGTTTTTCCCGCTATTCTTAATTGTAGGAAATTATGATTACGATCTGGTTGTTATTGGCGGTGGCTCTGGAGGACTGTCCTGCGCCAAGGAAGCTGTGGCGCATGGCGCACGCGTTGCCTGCTTGGATTTCGTGAAGCCAACACCAATTGGCACCAAATGGGGCGTCGGCGGCACCTGTGTCAATGTCGGTTGCATACCAAAGAAACTAATGCATCAGGCCTCGCTTTTAGGTGAAGCTGTCCACGAGGCAGCCGCTTATGGCTGGAATGTCGATGATAAAATCAAGCCCGATTGGAACAAACTTGTCTCCTCGGTACAAAATCATATCAAGTCTGTCAACTGGGTGACTCGCGTCGATTTGCGCGACAAGTACGATAATATTTAGCTACCTGTCATTTGTATCCATTGACTATTTTGCTATCTTTGCAGAAAAGTCGAGTATATCAATGGTCTGGGTTCCTTTGTGGATCCGCACACGTTGTCCGCCAAGCTGAAGAGTGGGGATCGTACCATTACCGCCCAGACCTTTGTAATTGCTGTCGGTGGTCGTCCACGTTATCCGAATATACCTGGAGCGGTGGAGTATGGCATCACCAGCGATGATCTATTCAGTCTGGATCGTGAACCCGGCAAGACTTTGGTCGTCGGTGCTGGCTGTAAGTGGACTTGGCCCTAATTATACGATTGCCTCTTAATTTCATTCCATTTCCCAATTGGCAGACATTGGCTTGGAGTGCGCTGGCTTCCTGAAGGGTCTGGGCTATGAACCCACTGTGATGGTGCGATCGATTGTGCTGCGCGGCTTTGATCAGCAGATGGCCAATTTGGTGGCCTCCTCCATGGAGGAGCGTGGCATTCCATTCTTACGCAAAACGGTGCCACTTTCTGTCGAAAAGCAATCCGATGGCCGCCTGTTGGTTAAGTACGAGAACACGGAGACCGGCGAGGTGGACAGCGATGTTTACGATACAGTCCTATGGGCCATCGGCCGCAAGGGACTGGTCGATGATCTAAATCTGCACAATGCCGGTGTGATGGCACACAAGGACAAGCTGCAGGTGGACTGCGAGGAAACAACCAATGTGCCCCATATTTATGCCGTCGGTGATATTATTTATGGCAAACCAGAGCTAACCCCAGTCGCTGTCCTTGCCGGTCGTCTGCTTGCCCGTCGCCTTTATGCGGACTCTGACCTGCGCATGGATTATGCTGATGTGGCCACCACTGTGTTCACACCTCTGGAGTACGCTTGCGTTGGCCTAAGCGAAGAGGATGCCGTTAAGGCATACGGTGCCGAAGAGATTGAGGTATTCCATGGCTATTACAAGCCCACGGAGTTCTTCATACCACAGAAGAGCGTGCGTTATTGCTATGTGAAGGCTGTAGCCCAGCGCAGCGGGGATCAACGAGTCTATGGGCTACACTATTTGGGACCAGTGGCCGGTGAGGTTATCCAGGGCTTTGCCGCTGCCCTTAAGTCGGGCCTCACCATACCCACGCTGATGAACACAGTGGGCATTCATCCGACCACCGCCGAGGAGTTTACACGTCTCAGCATCACCAAGCGTTCCGGTCTAGATCCAACGCCCGCCAGCTGCTGCAGCTAAGCGGTTCTATCAGATTGTATTTCTCTAACCATACACACACACGCACACCCACACACACACTTCCACATACACTTTTACACACACTCGCTTCTGGTTAGGCTAAAGAGACGCCGTGATATGACCAACGAATTTGAGAGTTGTTACAGCTTAGCGCTTAAAGTTCAAGTTTTAATTTAGTTTCGATAGTAGCATACACAAACAAACAAACACACACACACTCACTCACCCACACAATAGCTCAGCCGACCCACAGACAGGCTTTCGTGACAAGGGGCAAGGAGTTCCGGCTTCAGTTGAACTGAGCGCAACATCCGCCCCCTGCCAACCTCCAAGGTCCTTGGTAGCTGCCTCTGTGCGGTGTGCACTCAAAATTACGAAATTATGTTATATGAAGATGATGATTAAATATTAATAAATAAATCTGTATTTTTACGGTAATGTGAGAACAATAGAAGTTTTTTACCCACATACAAAACAATTTGTTGTCTTATTATAAAATTCTGTTCAAATGGGAACAATTGTATGATGGGCATAATTATTCTCGATCAGCATAAAAATTGGCCACCTTTAACTACAATTTGAGAATACGTATATTGGCTACAGAAGGCGTCGACTGCTTGTTTCATTTACAATACTTTTCATCGACAAGCCAAATATTCCAAAAGTAGGCTTCATTCTTACATATACACACCTATGTATATGTTGATATCTTTAATAAGTGTAGCTTTTCACCAGTTGGCAACCAGTTGGAGTGCGACGGCTAAGCATAAGAGCGAGACGCCTATACAAAAAAATAAAATTAGTGAAATGTACATATATATGTATCTACATTAGAGATGAGCTTCGGGATCGGGATTAGCGGGAATCCCTCAAGAAAAATTAAAAAATTTCGGGACAATCGGGCGGGAAAAGTTAAATTGATATCGGACCGGGATGAGTCGGGAATCAATTTCTTCCCCGATCCCATCTCTAATCTACATATATATATATATATAGAATACATATATATAATATATATACATATTCAGTATATGCGACAACTGTTGATGATATACCAATACACACAACATATTACGTATTTTTTCTACTTCGCGTTTATTTTAGTTTCCGTTTATATGTATTTGTTGTATTTTTGTTTTATTTTCCTATTTTCGAATTGTATAATTGTTTGTTTTGAACAAATCCAATAACATTTACAAACTGCTCAGCGTCCCCCTGCATAACTGTTTTCTCTTCCTCATTTTACTTTTTTTTCTTTTCTTTAAACATCATTTGCAATCCGTTTCCGCTTCCGCCCGCTTCTCGCTGCTCGACAGGATTGAGTATTCGGCAAAAAGCGAAGAGCAAAAAGTGTTTGATTACGCATTAAAAAAAAAAATAAAAAAATATAAGGGAAACAACATGAATTATTTAATATTTATGTGTTATAGGCCATCAGATCAGATCGGAGTTGGCGCTTGGCCGCCGCTTAGATGGCCGCGCACTGCTGGGCCTCATCCTGCCGCTGCTGCTTATTGACCGCCGATATGCACTTGGCCATGGTGGGCGAGGCGCGCGATATGGCGTCGGTCATGAAATAGTCACGCAGCTCCTTTTGCTTCACATCGATGGGGCTGCTGCTGATGGATATGCTCTAGAGTGGAGGAGAGATTAGCAAGGATTCAATATGTGCATCTATTGATATGGTACTTACGGGCTTAGCGCTGGGCTCGCTGCCGCTGGCCGGTTGGAGTTCTCCTAGGCGCGTTAGATGTGGCGCCATACTCTCAAGGCGCGCACGCAGCTCATCGAGATTGTCATAGGCCAATGGTTTGCCCATCACCTCGGACAATGCACGCAATATTTTCCAATCCTCACGTGCCATGCCGGGCGGCGATACACCCGGGTGTGTCTGCTGTGGTCTGCCCTCGGTGTTCACATAGATCGCCTGCTTCTCGGTATATGCAGCGCCCGGTAGGACAGCATCCGCAATGGACGCACCATTGTCACCATGCGACCCAATATACACAACAAAACAGTCCTTGGGCAACTGATCGCGGGTCACTTTACCAGCATCCGCATTCAGCAGGAATAGTACCTTGGGCTGTGCCTGCAATGCGGCCTGCACGCCCGGCTGGTAGCCTACATCAAAGGCGCCCACCTGGGAGGCGCTGTTATGCAACACATTGAAGGGATTCCAATCCTGAAATCATATGCAACATGTGTTATATTCTATGGAACGCCTTGGCTACTTCACTACTTGATAACTCACTGGCTTCTTTAGTTTCTGACAGTACTTGGAGATGGTGGCATGTATGGCAGCGCCATCGGGACGCTCCAACACATCGACGCCAATGATTATCGCCGGTTTTTTGGCGCCCTCCAGCACCTTGGAGAAAGCGTGTGAGCCACTGCAAACATCCTTCACAAGGCTGGCATCAGCACCCAAATTATTGTGCTCATAGGACAAATCAATTTTGGGTCCAATCGACGCAATCTGCAGCTCGTTGTGAACGTATGCCTTGCGCAGACGCGTGTTCACAAGGGGCGCCTCGTAGCGGGGATTGGTGCCCACCAGGAGTACAGCATCGGCTTGTTCCAGACCTAAAAGCAAGTGCACAATTATATAAAAATATGGCTAGGAACTGAATTCGGATAACTCCTACCAGCAATTGTGCTGTTGAGTAGATAGCTGGAGCGCACGTCGATGCCACTGCCCTTGATGAAGTCCTGTTCGGTAACTAGTTTCTCGCCATTCAACCGATTAACCAGATCTTTTAGCGCCACCATTGCCTCCACATCGGCCAGCTGGCCGGCAACGCCAGCGATCTGTCCATTGGCCTTCTGCAGCGCCTTGGCCACGGCGATGAGTGCACCCTCCCATTCAACGGCCTGCAGCTCACCATTTGGCATACGCACCATGGGAGCGACGAGGCGCTGGCGCTTAAGTCCATCGCAAGCGAACCGCGACTTATCTGCTAGCCACTCCTCGTTGACGTCCTCGTTCTCTCGTGGCAGAATGCGCAGCACCTCGTTAGTGCGGGTGCTTACAATGATGTTACTGCCAACGGCATCCAGCACATCGATGCTGTCCACCTTACGTATCTCCCAGGGACGTGCCACAAAGCTGTAGGGTTTGTTAGTCAATGCGCCGACGGGGCACAGATCGATAACATTGCCCGAGAGCTCAGTGAGGAAGAGCTTCTCCACATAGGTGCCGATTTGCATATCATTGCCGCGTCCAGTGGTGCCCAAATCATCGACGCCCGCAATTTCTGAGGCGAAGCGCACACAGCGTGTGCAATGAATGCAGCGAGTCATCACCGTTTTGACCAGCGGCCCAATGTCCTTGTCCTCCACGGCACTAAGGGCGGGGCAAAAAGGGAAATTAACATTGACAGCTACTCCTCTTTGTTCATTTATTGCTTACCGCTTGCCCGTGTAATTAATGTCCGTGAAACGTGAGCGATCGGAGCCGAAGGCCATGGCCTGATCCTGCAAATCGCACTCGCCGCCCTGATCACAAATGGGACAATCGAGTGGATGGTTCATTAGCAGAAACTCCATAACGCCCTCGCGCGCCTTCCGAGTCAAATCAGAATTGGTTTTGATGCGCCACCCTTTCATCACAGGCATCGCACAAGCAGCCACCGGCTTGGGACTCTTTTCCACCTCTACGAGGCACATACGACAATTGCCAGCGACTGCCAAACGTTCGTGGTAGCAAAATCGCGGAATCTCCACGCCAACCTCAGCAGCAGCCTGGCAAGCATAAAGAGAGAGAGAGAGAGAGGGAAATTAGCATAGAGTTTGTGTCTGCATGTATGGGCTCACCTGGAGGACAGTGGTGCCTGGGAGCACCATCACGGGTATATCATCTACGAAGACTTCAATTTTCTCGGGCGCTTTGGCTGGTGTTTGGGCCATTAAGGCGCTGGTGCGCACCGCTCGGCTGGCGATTTGGTGTGTGGGTGAGCCGAGTGCACCCAGCGCCTTCACAAGCGGTGCACGTATCATATTTTCTGCAACAAATCAATACACAAACAACATTTACTTTACGGGCAATTACATAAGTTGCAAGCAGGCCGTGCATCGACTCTTGGCTATAAATCGATTTGTGGCTACCTGGCACTGCGTGCACTCTTACCAATTTAGCTCAGTACTTAGGTTCCAGCTTAAACAAAACTTACCGATATGCTGGAAAATATTTAGCAGCGCTACAATAATTTTTTAATGCCGAGCAGACAAATTTTTTATATCGCTTTTGACAGTCGCACTGTAACTGTGCGCGGGCAGAGCTGCCAACTGTTTGTTTGACAGCTGACTAAATGCGCGGCGCATTTAAAAGCAAAAACTAGCTACGCTGAAGCATTAACAAGATCTTGCTCATCTATTTCATTACAATTTTTTCGGAACTCATTGTTATTCAATTGAGTTGGCCACTTGTACATTTCATAAACATTTCATATCTTAAGACATAGACGTAGTCGAAGTGTTTGCTAGACAATTTGTTGGGTCATTTGAAAATAAATAAGAAAAAAGCTGAATACAATTTAACAATTATTATTATTAATATTTGGTACAAGGTTTGCCAGCTCAATCAAAAGAAATTAACTGTTGATATCAGATTACATATTTAATTTAATCGTTGCACCCCTGGCAGTATGCCACGGTGCGCACATCTGTTCACAGTTTGTTTACTTCTTCAGCAGCAATTGCCATTCACATGTACGCGCTAAAACTTGTTTGATATTCAATTTCCAATTCAAATTATGATTTCAAATAAGGATTGCCGGTCGTGCAGCTCAGCCAGACAGAAAGCCAACATTAAAATGGGCAATAGGCCATGCTACCTGGCCGGCCACACAATGTGCCACAATTCATTCAGCTGCGAAATGTAAGCGGCGTTTAACAATGTTGGCGCCACATACATATATATACAGGTGAACGCATGTGGCGTCACATTGATGAGCCGGCGGCGCCACAAGTGAGATTTGTTGATTAAAGATCTGACATGAGAGTCACGCGAAAAAAACACACACACATGTACATAGATAGCAAGGATGATGATGCTTGTGAGGTACGCTTGTGTGCGTGTGTATATGTGTTTGTGCCAACGCACGATTTGTGGCTAGTCTGCCGTCTGCTGCCTGGTAATCAGATAAAAATATATTATGACGTACCAGACCGACTTTTCATTGTTAATTGAGCGGCGTTGGCGGCAAAAACCTTTCGGGCCAAGTCGCGGCCCGGCCCTGAATGATTTGAGATTGAGACGTGCTTGATATCTGTTGGCATCGACATCGGCGGCGGCGACGACGACGGTGGCGTTGGCGATGCTGCGCGACGCGTCTTGAAGCTGGCGTCTGCTGGCTGTCGCGCCTCTCCGTGAATTGCGCTTATCTTGTATCTCAGTTTTCGTATAAATTTTTGTTGCTGCTGTTGCGGCTGCTCCCGCTGCAGACGTGTCGCCACAATTTGCCGCCGCTTGGCGCCTAAAAATCAAACGGGGCGCCATACAACAAATTTTTAAAAATAACGTGCAACGACGTCGACAGCAACGCCGACGTCGACGCCAACGCCGACTATTAATGTGATTTGTTCTGCTCGTGGCTATTTTTGCGCGCCACGGCGTATTCTTAATGATCTTCTCCAGCGCAGAGATCCCGTCTGGCGTCGGCTCTGGTCCGACGTTTTCTTTTCTCTTTTTTTTACAATGTGATAATTTTAAACAATTTACTCCCCTTTTTGCGCCGCTGGCGCTGCTGTTCTGTAGTGCACAATTTAACGGTGTCGTCCTTGACTGCGCCGCGACGGCGCCGCCACGTCGATGCTCTGTGGCAGTATCTGGAACTGGAGCGAGATAAGGCAACAAATTCTGCGCATCATAAAGAACTAAGAAAAAGAAAACAAGAGATATGCATGATATGATTATAATTACATATACAACGACTATAAACATATGTATGTACATGCATACATTTGTATGAGTGTGTGTGTGTGTGTGTGTTTGTATGTATGTAATGCAAACAGTTGGCTTGCTGATAGCGCCACGCATTTCAGCAGCAACAACAACAACAACATCTCCAGGCAGAGCCGTCAGATGACAATGCTGATAATGGGCCGCAGCGCCAGGGTCACTGCCAGCAGCAGCAGCAGCTGCGACGCCAACAGCGGCAGCAGCACTCGCATTTCCTTTTGGTGGGGTGTTCGCTGGGGGTCACATGCAGCTGGCGCGGCATTAAGACGCCGACGTTAACGCCGCCGACTCCATTGAGTGAGAGCTCGCGCCGTCGCTGCCGTCAGCAAATTCATTGCGGGAGCTGCGCTGCCAACCGATCGCTCACTCGCACTCGTACATTCGTTCGTTAGTTTGTTCGTGTGTTGGTTGGCTTGCTCGTGCGGCCGGCACTGGTTCGGCTTATTGGGCTGCGACTGTGACTGTGACTGTGGCTGTGGCTATGGCTCTGGCTGGGCTCCCCAATCTTTCCTTTGAATAAAACGAGTGCCCGCTTGCAATTTTCACTTAGTTTGAGTCCGAACGGCGACTGCGCCGGCGTGTCCGTGTGTGTGCGCGTGTGTGTGTGTGTGAGTGTGTATGTAAGTGTATGCACAAGCTCGCAATCGAATCGCATTGTATTGAAATTGAAATTGAAATTGAAATTGGCATCGATAAGCGAACGACAAAAAACGCGCGCCAAATGCTGCTTGCTTTTTTATCATTTACTTTTTTTTTTTTAATTTTTTGATTGTTCTGCGTTTTAATGGATTTTTCGTAAATTAATTTCATTTCGCGCAATTTTGTTCTCACAGTGTTTATTTGATTGTAGTGTTTTTGCTTCTTTTATATCAGCGCGTGTGGCGCATGCGCAACAGCAATAATAACAACAGCAACAATAGATATAAAAGTGACGAAAACTAATTCAATATTGAAAATCGCTTAGTCATCGTCGGCGTTAACATATTTATCTCACTTTTTTTTTGTTTCATGTTGGGGCATTTTTTATAATTTTTTTACTGTTCTCTGTGCTGCGAATCTGACGAATCAGACGACCCAAATCGGAGTCGCTCCCCACAGTATTTACCTGACATCATCTCAGCATCAGCATCATCATCAGCATTATCATCATAATTATAATCAGTAAGAACGTCGGCATTTGCGGTTGACATCTTTACGGGCTTCATTCAGAACGAAAAAAACAACAATAATAAAAAAATCAAACAACCAAAACAAAGACAAATATAAAAGGAACAACAGCAACCATAGGGTGAGTAAACAGAATGCCCTCCAAGTGCAATCATAGAATCATTATTATATTTTTAAATATTATATAGAATAATAAATAAAATTAAATTAAAAAAAAAGCAAAACAAAAAAGTTTATAGACTAAAGTGGTAGCTAATTAGAAATAAATTGAATTTCTTTTCTCATATTTGAGTTGGTTTTTAAGCTAAAAATATAAACTTAGTCTGGTCAGCAGTAGTATTTTTTTATTTGCATTTGTAAAGCTCTAAAAAAGGTTTGGATATTTTTTTATTTAAATAAATAAAAGCACTTATGTATAATAAACATGATAATCAACATTAAAACACGTAGAGTAGTAAGTTAAGTATAGTATATAGAAAAATCATTTAAAAAAAAGATGTTTATTTTTAAATTTCTGATGAATTGTTTTTAAGTTCTTAAGTCTTTCTATACTTAATAACAGACAGCTTTTCTTTCAATCTGTTTTTCATTATGGATATGAATATATGTCAAATTTGTTTCTCTGATAGAAATGCATTTTAGAAGCAGTATTATTTTCACATTAAAATTTAAATATAAAAAATTGTGCAATGTAAAATGTAAGTATGATAAAAAAAGATCTAAGTGGCTAGTGTAGTGACTAGAAATCATTTCAAAATTTCAAATTTTATCAAAATGTATAAGAAACAAAAATGACTTACCAGTGAAACAAACTTTTGCACTGATCAATCGTATGGAAGTTATTTGATATAGTCGATTTCGATATATTTAGTGCTTGCAGTAAACAGAATTCTGTGTACCAAATTTCAGCTTTAAAGCTCTGGGAGGAGTTTGGGTTTGGGTACATAAACTCACGTGATCCAGAACATATACATATGTATGTATATACTTTATTTACAGTCGAAGATGTCTCCTTTGCGTTGCAAGCTTCTGACCAAAATAATTATACTCTGTTTGTAAGGGTATAAAGAGAGCTTTAGCTGCTGTTCGCTATTTAACTTGTTCACTTTAACTCGCCTTCAGATACGTTAGTAGCTCGATAGTTAATCAATCAGTGAAGTAACAGCTTTTCTCAGTATATTTTCAGCTCCTCATGTTGATGTTGCTGTGGTTTAGCTAGTCGAAACGGTAGCCATATATTAAGCTAATTTCCTGTGTGATCTCAGCCACACACATAGACACAGATACAGATTCAGATACAGATACAGATTCAGACACAGGCACAGCTAAGCGTTTGTGTATCTGTGAGATACACGAAGCCAGGCGGCCAGGCCAAATAAATGCCGCAAGCAGCTCCCAAAAATGGTCAAAATAGGCGCTGCGCATGTTTTTTTTTTGGCCAGCAGCAACAACAACATTGTTTCCATGCAAACAAAAACACACACACACACAAATTGAATAATTTGTTATAACGTATTTTGTGGGCTGCAGTGCGTTCAACTGCCTCTTTCGCTCTTTCCAATCCCCGTCGCCATGCCACGCCCCTTAGATGGCCGCCCCTCTTCTGGTGACGAGCCGTGGCCATCCCGAGCAACGCCTGTGCAAAATTTATGGCCTGCATTTGTTGTACAACAACAACACTGAAGAGCAATACAAACTTAACAACAAATATATATACAATTCTGTTCAAAATAATAGGAACGCGGTTGAGTTTCATGCAATTTGTCAAATATCTAATGATTAATACAAAATATCGACATGAAATGAGGAAAACAGGAATCTTTACATATATTTTAAACTATTTAAAACAACTTTGGCTAAAAAAATTTTTTTATTTGCGCACCAGGACTTGAAGAAAAAATCGCTCGAAAATTCGGCTGTTCATTAAAATAGGAATGCCTACTAAAAAGTTTAAATAATTCAAAAAAATTAAGTTAAAATTAACTTAAACTACTACTTTTTATTTGTTATGTCCTGATATTTTGTTTTGAGACCCTAATTGGTTTAAACTGCTAAGCCCCCGTGTACCATGGATTCGGAAAGATCCTGACCACGTTTCAAAAGGATTTGGGTGATCCATTTCGAACAGGCTGCCAAAGTTGGTTATTTTTTGGCGGATTTCCAGTTCCTAGATGTCTTTTAACAAATCCTCATAAGTTTTTATATAGATTCTTGTTCGGGTACTGAGCTAGCAATAGCACAAAATCATATTCACGGATGCAAACTAAGCCTTTGGTGGCTTGCAGGTAACCTTTGGATCATTATCCTTCTGGAATATCCATTTTAGTGGAATTTTTCAAGCTTCATATGATAGCAGGATGTTTTCTTTAATCTATTTAGAAACACAGCTTTGTCTACGTAGCCATCCAGGTCATATATAGGCCATACCCACTAGGAGAAAAACCAGGCCCATATCATTATACTTAGCCCACCGTGCAAAACTGTCTAATGGGTGGACTGTGGGTTGTCCCCGATATTTATTGGGGCCGAATCTACTTTGTGGAGCCTGATCCACCAAAAAAAGTATGACTTTGGACTTATCCGTCAAAAAATTGTGGCTTCACTGCTCACCCAGTAAGTCCACATGGGGGCTTTGCAAATTTAAGTCATGCGTCTAGGCCAATATGATCCATTCCCTGGTAGTTTTGGCATTGAAATTTTGTTCGATCAGTTGAAGACGAACTGTAACTGTATAAACAGACTGATTTAAATATTTTTTTATACATTTTCTGGATGGTAACGGGGTTTTTTCACTATGGCGCAAAATGGGTATATCGTCTATCGGCTTCGTTTTTCGTGTATCAGCTCAATTTTCAGATTTCCTTTTATAATAAATAGCGTTTTATACCATTGTAGTGGATCATCAAACTATATTTTTGAATTCCTATATGCCTAGCACTTATTTTATACGCGATCCATTGGATTTAACATCACCACCGACCAATGATAACCTCAACCGCTTAAAAATTAAGATTTTTAACTTTTTCAAACATATTTTTGTTTTTTTAATTCTTGTATAAATAACACTAACTAATGGCAATACATTAAATTTTTTAATTCAGTTTTTTAAATTTTTTTAGCACAAAAAATTCGAAATTCCTATTTTAATGAACAACCCATTCTCGGTGCATATGTCTATATTCATCTATAAAAAAAAAATGGAATGCAAAACTAACGGGATTTTTTCTCTATTTAGTTGTTGACACTCCACTCTTTAATAACTGTGAACAATTTTTCAATTTTAAAGTCAGACTTTTGTCGATAAAGTCATTTTACTGGTACATGAAAACGCGTTCCTATTTTTCTGAACACAACTGTATGTGTACACATATATTAAAAAAAAAGAGGAAAAAATGAAACGTCGCCATAAAAAATACATTTTCGGCCCACATGCGCTGGCACCGACGCGGAGACGCCCGCCACTAAAGAAATTAAAATATGCCTCGAGACGGCAACAGCAACAACAACATTAGATCCACATATGCTTGAAGTTACGTGCGATCTGGACAGAGCAGACGGCACCCGGCCCCTTACGTCCACCCCTCTGCTGGCCCTCCTCTGCTCACATCGTTTCGCGTTTTACTACGCTCCATTCATAAAAATAAAAGCTGTATGTCTGTCTGTGTGCGCGTGTGTGCGTGTGTTTGTGTGTATGTGTGTATGTGTGTATGTGTGTATGTGTGTGTGTCTGAATGGAGCTACAAACGCATGAATGAAAAAAAGAATATGTGAATGAAGCCACACAGCAATATGGGAGACTCACTCGCTCACTCGCTCTCCCTCTTCCCTACTCTCTCTTTCTCTGTGTGCTTATGCGGTGCCTGGTAGGCGTACAAATTGCTTCGGTCTCGTCGCTGCTTCGCCATCCAAGTGAAATCTTTCTATAAGTCCGCCAGGCCCCGCTCAGCCCCCGCCTAATAATTTGCCATTTTCTAAACGATTTGGCCATCTGGCCTCGTGGGCAGATGTTATCCAATGGAGCGCGTAGAACACACACACACATCTAAACTCATTTTTGTGGAAGTTTTTTTACGATCTTCTCAAATCTTTGGAATCTTTGAAAATCCATCGGTATTTTTGGAAATGCTTGAAAATCTATAGAAATTTTTAAGGAATCTTAAGAAATCTTAGGGAAGTTTTTCTAAATATTTGGAAAACTTTGCAAAGTATTTAAGAATGTCTTGAAATTACCGGAAATATATGAAAATGTTTGGAAATCAGTGGAAATCTTCAGAGTTTTTAATAATGTTTTGGAAATTTTTTAACTTTTTGGTTGCTGGTGAATTTTTTGAACCCCTTTGAAAATCTTTAAAATGCTTTGGGAATAATAAGAAATCTTTGTGAATTTAAAACCATATTTGAGAATTTTGGGACACTTAAAATCCTTGGCATATTTCGAAATTTTTGGAAATCTAAAGGAAACTTATGTAAGTCTTTAAGAATTTTTGAAAATCTTTGGAAAATTGGCATTTTTAAAGAATTTTTAGATATCTTTCCCAATCTATGGAAACTTTCAAGAATATTTAAAAATCTTTAAGAATTTCGAAGAGCTTGAGAAAATGAATTTGTTAATAGTTGGAAATCTATAAAAAAAGTTAATTAAATAGAAATATTTGTGAATCTTTAAGCACATTGAAGAATTCTTTGGGAATCTCGGGAAATCTACGGAGACCTTGGAAATCTTTGATGAAGTTTAAGGACCCTTGAAACATTTGGGCCTATTTAGAAAGCATTGCAAATTTAATGAAAACTTTTGTAAGTCCTTAAGAATTTTAAAAAGTAAAGTTTAAAAGTATATAAAGCTATTTTTTAAGTTTATAGAACTTTTGAAGAATCTTTAGAGTTCTTTTTAATATATCATCAAGAATCTTTAGAAAAACATGAAACTTTGGAAATGTTCGGAGATTTTTGTAACCTTTGGAATCATTGGGATCTATAGAAATAGAAATACATGTTATATATGTACATATGTAAATCAAGTATTGGAAGTCATTTGATAGGACTTATATGTTCCTATAACTGACCACCCGACGTTATGATCAAAGTTTTTATGAACATCCTTGAAACTATGATAGATGCATATAAATTTGTTTAACATAAGAAATATAAAATCCCTTAACATTTGATTTTTTTTTGTTTTTCGTTATTTCATTCTTTTGGTCTCATTATTTGCATACAAAGTCTAGATGAGCTAAGAGTGGAGGTCGGAGCTCGAAGCTTGCCGGGTATGCCCCACAAATGATGATCATTAATGATGATCATTATCGAGATGATGATGTGATCGAGCGGCCAAGCCAAATGTAAAGCGACAACAAAACGTGGCCAATAAATTAAGCAAAGCGTCAACAAAGCTGTTGACAAATGTCAATTTAGGACCGCCAACGCCGACCATTGACAAAAATATAAACAGATATAATAAAATAATAATAAATTTAATAAGCATATAAGAAGTCAACGTGTGCTTGTGTGTGTGCGTGTGTGTATGTGTGCTACTCAATAGAGGTAAATCAAATTTGGTCTAAAGAGAAATTGGCAAAGAAAGAAAATAGCCTAATAAGAGAAACTATGTGATATCATCAAATGATTCACCTCAAATACCTGATTCAATGATTGATCTATCATATATTTGATAAGTCCTTGAGTATCCCTTTTCTGTCATCCAAAGAAAATCAATAGAGTAATAGGCATAGATATCGTAAAAGTAGACCATATCGCTATTCTATCTCTAATTTATCATAAAGGAAAACTCATAAATACAAATCTTTTGATGATTTCGCCTAACTATCGATTTTTCATCTACCAATAAGAATATGTTTAGAGAAACATATTCGCCAATTTTTTTAATACCTACTTAAACTTAATAACTTAAGCTTAATAATACGAGGAAATGATCCTAACATCAAGATATATTAGTTGGTATGGTATATATTTGACAATTTCGGGATCTAATCATTCATCAGCAAAAGGAAATGTTCCAAGTTTGTTTATACCTTTTCATGAAGGGGTTTTATTATATGAAATACGATAGATGGCCATACTAAGTTTGTACAAAGTGAATGCTCATGATCATGGCATATTCATGGCAGATTCACCTAATAAAAATATATCAAAACAATAGTTCGATTTCCCCAGTATGATAGATAAATATTTAAGTAAATGCCATTTTCCATGAAGTCTTCAAGAGTAACTTTTATCTGAGAGGAACAGATATTTGCCAAGCTTGCCAAGCTCTCGAATGAGGTTCATCAATCAGCGAGCCAGACAACAACAATTGATCAATCATGAGCGAAGGCAGAGGATGGCTGAATGGCAAATGGGCAGAGGCAGAGTGAGGAGCAGAGGTAGGGGCATGGGCATAATGGCAATAGTTACATGTCTATGGGACTATAGGACACTGTTGCGCACCGTTTGTCGTTCTCCAAATGAAAATTCAATCAATTGGTTGACATTTAATGGAGGGAGCCGTCAAATGTGATTGATTGATAATTAAATGTGGCGCCCGCCAGCCGACGCGCTTCACCATAATGGACGATCGAATGGCGACAGCCGGCTTCAAGTGCAAGAGAGAAACATAGAGTGAAAAAGAGAAGGAGAGCAAGTAGAGAGAGAGATCAGAAAGAGAGAGAATCACTAGCATATTTAGCATAGGAGAATGTGGCGCTTCCTAATTTTGTGCACAGCTTTCAAGTTTTGCCGCGATTGCTTATAAGAAATGATTTCCTAACTTCTAGAACTGAGAACTAAGAACTGGACACTGGGCACTGTGAACAGAAACTGGAATTTTATTGTCATGTTGGGTTTTTTCATTCAATTTGAATTTAATTTATAACGGCGCCTGCTGCAGGCGCCTAACAAAAATCTTTAACTACCCTGTAGAACACAAAATGAGAGTCGGTTGAATATCTCAAAGACTTTGATACGTTGATGATGATACTGATAATGCTACTAGTTAATAATGATAATGATGATAATGTCAATAATAACAGACAATAACGATATATGCTTTCAATAAAGTATAGGGTATGCAAAGTTCGTTCACGATATGCTTACTATTATGAATTTTGTTGCTTGGACACGTTTTGCGCATGGCAAAAAAATAAATAAAAAACAAATATATTTGGGAAAGAAAAGATAATTTTTCGTTTATTTGTTGCCAGCTAATGAGCTTTATTTAATTTTATTAATGGAATTGCCAACATTTATCATAAATTACAAATCGTGATCGTGATAACAGGCCAGACGGACGACTCCCCTCGTACCGCACATCCCCTTGTAGGCCCCCCTCTACCCCCGCTTGGCTTTCGATCTGCGATCTTCGATCTTCGATATTCTCCGACTTCGTGTCATCTGTTCATCTCTTGAATAATTAAGTTGTCGTGTGTTACTTTAATACGGACGGACACACACACACATATATACACACACACACACATGTTTGTGTTTGCCTTTGAAGCGCCGCATTCAAATTATTTGCTCAATTTTATTACCCGTTTCTTTGCTAAAAAATTTTGTTAGCCCCATTGTCTGGCTGGCTTTGTGGGCAGTGCCAAAAAAAAAGCGCGCACACACACATATAGGCACACACTTATACACGGACAGTGCCCCTTTGCCCGCTGGAGCTGTATCGTCGAGCATTTGCTAAAAAGCTAAAAGCAAATCAGCTTTTATTTATTAGCTGGAAATAGTTTTTTTCCCCCACTTTTTTTTTCCCATTTCAGCTCTGCTGTTTTTGCTGCTGTTGTTGTTGTTGCATATTTTTGTAGAAATTTATGCCATAATTGTTGTCTGGGACCGGGGCTTGCATCATTCATTTCACTTCGCAGCGCAAGTGTCCTGTATCCGATGTCAGCCCCTGAACATTGCTGCCAATCAAAAATGGCTGGCGCCAAGGCCCCAACCATAAAATTGCTGCTGCTGCAGCAACAATTGCTACTTCAAGTTGCAACAGCAGCACCAGCAGCTTTTGATGAAATGCGCACAATTGAAATTCAATCTGAATGCATTGGCCACTGCAACTGTGGCCCAAAGTGTGGTTGAAAATTGTTGTTGTTGTTGTCGATTGTTGTTGTTTCTGTTGTTGTTGTTGCTGTTGTTGTTAAGCGAACCAAGTGCTTCAAGTCGCAATGATATTTGCTGCCACTGGCGTCGACTGGATTATTGGATTAATTGCCTTATGAAAAAAAAGACAAATAAAGAATGTAAAGTCTTTGCATGTGCTCGCCTAGTAGATACCCTTGCGATCATTAAATAACACTGATAACGATCATAACTAACACTCAATAATACGTATACATGATGAGAAACGCAAGGGAAATATATGAAATTATGTTTAATTAAATATTACTTTAAGAGCTTTTACTAAAAGCACAAAGTTTTTAAAGCTACTTTTAAATGGATCTTATAAAAATATATTTTAGCAACAAGTTTCATTGCAGCATCATGAAAACTGGGTATGAGTGGATCCGTTTAATATTAGAGCTTGTTATAAGCTTTGTACACTTGAAGATCTTCGCCTAAATATATATATAACTAGTTTGAAATGCATAAAGCCCTGAAATATCCAATTTAGTGCTAATCACACTTTAAGCTCAAAGTGCCTTTAATAAAGCTCATTTCAAGCTTTATGTTAAATAGAGGGAATATTTTGAAGCACAGGCTAATTTGACGCCTCAATTGAGACTTCTTAAATTTCATATGTTAATTTACCTGATAACTTAAATAAATCTAAAAGCCTTTCGGATAAAATTCAGCTGGTGTCATTTGGCAATAGATGAATCTGATTTGCGCTGTGACATGATAAAATTGCACAAAAAAAAAACGTTGTTAAATAGTGTAACAGTTGTGGTACTCCCGTTTTGTATGACAAACAACAACGACATATGTATATGTATATATGTGTATATAGTTATTATTGAAATAATTATTAAAGTGAAAATATCGGATATATATAATTCTGAAAAGTTCTGAGCCTAGATACCCGTTCAGGTTTAAATTTGTGAGAACATCCTTATAGTTATTGATCTATTAGTAGGCCAACAGTTATCCAGCTAGTTCTTAAGATGTGAAAAATAAAGTTTCTTCTGATTCGTCACTCCCTCAGTAGGAGCATAGATCTAGTCTAGAGTGAACTATGACTAAATTGTCAAATTTTGGAATTCTAGTTGGAAAACTGCTCGATTCGTCAAGGGTGTAGCTGTCTAACAGTTATGTTTGCATACCAAACTTTACAAGACGAAAGTACTAATCACGAACATACAGACGGACGGAAAGCAAAACGGACATTGCACTAAGCCAATTTACCCTATTTTCACAAACGTTGTGAGCATCGTACACAAATGCTATACCGTCGTTGCCTTGACATACATACATACAAAGATGCTTATAGGCCTAATTACTATTTTGGCTAATTTTTACATTTCTTTGCAGCGGATGCCCCAATCGGACCAGGCCGCGATTCGGCTTGGATGCCTGCCATGTGCCCGTTAATTGCCAAGCTGCTAAAACGCATGGACAACGGCTAAAGTCCTCGAACAGAACAACAACAATACTTAAGAGTAGAGTATAAAAGACAGTTAGAGAAATAGAGTTGTGAGATAAGAGAACACAATATGAAACGATATTATTTGAGCACCCTGCTCTGCCTGTGGTTCAGCTACGGCGGCTGCGAGCCGCTCTTTGGCCTGCACACGGATGAGTTGGTGGCGGGCGAGGGGCAGTTGGTGGTGCCGCGGCGCGTGCACGCCGATGGCGCCTTCATGACGCACACGCTCCACTACGCCCACGAGCGGGATCATCGACGGCAGCGCCGCAGCGTCGGGGCACAGCCGGAGCTGCATTTCGAGCTGCCCCTGCGTGACGAGACGCTGCACCTGGAGCTGACGTAAGTGGGCTGCCAGAGATTATTGGCTCCAGCATTGATCCACACCACTAATTTATTGCATTGTATATTGCAGAGCTCACAGCTACTTCCTGGCGCCGCATCTTATCGTGGAGCGACATCGTCGGGATCTGCGCACACGTGCGTCGCCGCCAGCTCAGCAGCTCAATTGCCATTTCCATGGCAGTGTGCGTGGCGAGCCCACGGCCAATGTGGCCATATCCACCTGTTCCGGTCTGGTAAGTAATTTTTGGACTTCAAATTGAATATGGCCAATATCTATAATATACACATACATAGACATTTGGATAGCTTCCAAGGAATGAAGATCGTTGTAACAAATAACATCACTTTCTAATATGTTGCTTATAAGTAGCTGCATGAGAATTGTAGAGAAAGGCGATATTGGAGAACACTTTTATAGTCGTTCAGAAAGTAATTGGTTCTGCGCGATGTCTAGCTGGCTGTCCGCCCGTCTGTCTGTATAGAATTGTGTGTCTTATAAAGTTTAAAGTTTTTTCGGATACGTCCAATGAGTCGTATCGAATTGGGAATTACTACATCTCTTAAAAACATAAATTCAGTTACAGTCGTTCAAGGCTTTTTACAGAATCGTTATATATTTTCTTAAAAACTTTGGATAACCACCGGCAATATTTTGGGATAAGTCTTGGTTTTGAGGTTCAGAGTCCATCATTCCGATTAACAGTTGTGTGACTGCCAAAACTGAGATATAAGTAACCCCCTGCCAATTTTCTCAAATATGCTAGTGGAACGTGAAAGAGTATAATGCAGTCGGTTGCACTCGCTTGCAAAGCTATAACTTGTTTTCTATTTAGCAAAGCAGCTGGAAGTAAACTTGCATTTACTATATATATATACATATATATTTATATATTTATACATACACACACATACAAAGGCAATAGGAAATACATATACAATATTCAATATATAAATATTATATTATTTATATATATTATATGTATTATTTATATATATTTTATATTATATATATATATATATATATATATATATATATATATATATATATATATATATATTATTTTATATTATATATACGTATATATATATATATATTTATATATATATGTGAATTTAATATATCATACGTATACAGACATAACTAAAGCTAGCCAAAATCATTTATAGCTTAAGCAAGTCAATGCTCAGATCCGAATTACATATAAATCTATATATGGATATATTCCCTCTTTAGCCAGATCTAGAGAGTGTCACACGTTGTGGCAGAGCTGTTTAGTTGATGACATTTCAAGTTTGTCGCCTAAGTCATTTGTTTTGCACAAGTTTGTTGCCTAAGTCTTTCTGCTTAACACAGATTTTCGCTGGTTGATCTGTTTTTTTTTTTAATTATTTATATTTTGCATACCAGGTGGGTCACATTAAGACGGCCAGCAATGAGTATTACATAGAGCCCTCCAAGCAGCATGCGCCACATCCAATCAACGGCCATCCGCATGTGGTATTCCATCGGTCCTCGGTGAAGCCCAAGCAGAAGCCGAAGGTAAGCCAAGCAAATGACGATCTGCCACACATTGTATTTGTATTCGCATTACGGCAGGCTGATCAACACTGGCGTCGTAATAAGCGACGACGCAAGGAGCAGCGGCACAAGGGCCAGTCGCGCAACCAGAGCCACAGCCAGAGCCACAGTCCGATTAGCAATTGTGGCACACGCGAGCCGCGGCGCCGCATGGAGACGCGACTCGAGTGGCAGGCGCGTGGCAAATTCAAGATACAAGGCGGTCGCAAGGTGCGACGCCATCATCGTCATCATCATCATCATCATCAGCAGCAACTTTATCATCATCATCATCATGGCTATAAGCATCCGCACACGAAATTCAAATACGAAACACAGTTGGAGGAGCAAGCGCACGTGGAGCGCAGCCGCCGCTCGATTAGCAGTCCACGGCATGTGGAAACACTGATCGTGGCAGATGCCACAATGTCGGCATTTCACAAAGATGTCGTCGGCTATCTGCTGACCATTATGAACATGGTGTCCGCTCTCTACAAGGATCCCAGCATCGGCAATGCCATCGAGATCGTTGTGGTCCGGATCATTGAGCTACAGGAGAACGACACGGAACCGGAGCTGAATCTCACGCAGAATGCTCAAAGGAATCTCGATCGCTTCTGTAGCTGGCAGCACAAGCTGAACACGCTCAACGAGAAGGATCCACATCATCACGACGTGGCCATACTAATAACGCGCAAGAACATCTGTGGCAATAATTGCATGTGAGTAATATTCCTGATCTTTCTCGCTGAATATCGCCTTTTTAATTGCTTGCCTCTTGCAGGACCTTGGGGCTGGCCAATGTGGGCGGCATGTGCAAGCCGAAGCAATCGTGCAGCGTGAATGAGGACAACGGCATCATGCTCTCCCACACGATCACGCACGAACTGGGCCACAAGTAAGTCCAAACAACTTCCGTATGCCCCCTTCCCCCTTCCACTTGCCCCTTCTCCAGTCCCTCCTTCTTGACTCAATGTTGGCCAACATCGAAATGCACTTCCAGCCTGTCGCTTGGCCAACGCAATGCAAATGCATCAATAGAGCGGCCAGCCGTAAGATTTATGTGCAGCTCAATTCGTTTAATGAATGAATCAAACAACAACAACAGCAACAACAACAACAACAACAAACAACTACAACAACCAGCAAGAAACTGAATGAATGGCCGCTTTAAGTGAACGCGACGGATGCTTTGACACCTGCGTGTGTTGTGACAATGATCGCCTGCGTTGCACGCCCACAGTCAACACGAGCGTCCGCCCCTCCCCTCCCTTCCCATACCCCCGCCCCGCCACCACTCCCCACTCTCCACTACCCACTTCCCATTCCCTTGCAGCCATTGCCGCAGTTGCCGCCCTGCTCGCGCTATTCAAACTCAATTAGTCGCTGAGCCAGTGACTAACACATACATGTACATACATACACATACATACACATGCACACATAGCTAGAGATGGACCTGTGATTGCTTTGTTACAGTAGTTATATATCATTTATTTAGACATATTTGGCTTATTCTTCCCAACTTTAAATTTACAATTCTGAGAGAAAAAAAAAATTAAAAAATATTTTGAATTTAAATTTTTTTATATTTTTTTAAATTATTTCTTTGCATACGCAAAACATAGATTCAAGTACAAAAAATATTGTATATATTTTGACAAATACTTTTTAAAAAAGTTATGATCTTAAAAAATAGGTTTGGGTTAAAGCCTGGATTTTGCTTTGTGTCCATTATGTTGTTTTATCAGTTCCTGTTTTTTACAGTTTTTATACTTTCAAGCAGCTCCTGTTTTCATTGGTATCCTTTTGAAATTATAGGTACATTTTGTAGGATAAATGTAGAAATTATGTTTCCAGTTAAGATTTTAGCTATTTGGTTTTAAGTTGAAAAAAAAAACAACCGAAAACTCTTTCAACATTTTAAAGTGTGTTCATTATTTATTTTTTATGTATTTTCATCCAACTAGGTGGAAAAAATGAACGAAAAAGAAATTAAATGAAATTAAATTTAAAAAAACTGCTTAGCTTGAGATTATTTTAATAAATTGAAACACATTCATCATACATACAATATTTAGCAACTATTCATTTTGGTCCATATCTAATGCACACATACGCACACACACAGTCTCACACACACACACACATATATATATATATATATATATACATATATATAAAGTGAGGAACGTAGCAATTTGGTAGCACAGCCAGTGGCTGTCGCAGTTGTCCGGTTTCGTAGGCTTATCTCGTTTGGTGTTCGTGCCAAGTGGATTTTTGTAAAACGCCTTATAAAGCGCAGCCAAGTGCCCGTCAGTCTGGCGTGTTCCGATTGAGTCAACCGGCCGGGCGAATCAGCCAGCGGCTTGACTGTAGCACTGACACAATCGTCATTATACCCTGTAATTCAGGTTGAGAGTCTATTCACTTGAGCAAATAAGTAAATAAACAGCTCAATCTCCATTCTTTGAGTTCCAAAACCTCTTTCACCAAATTTGTATATAGAATATAAATATTTTCCTATCGACTATTACACCGAAGGGTAAAGTTTATAGGTATTTAAGTAAAACGTGAAAAAACGTTGCTAACAATATGTTTATATTCATCGATACTACAGCGATAAGAAACTGTACATCGAATTAGTAAGATTAATCGGCAATATATATAAATATACATTATATAAAAGATATATAGCTATAAGACAAATCAATTGAACTCGATTAAGCTTGATTATATATCAAAATTGCAAAAGTATTTGAATGCTGATTAGCGCATTCCTAAACTCAGGTTTTTAATATTTCGATTTTCATTGACTATCGAACAAGCTGATTGATTTTTTCTCCTTGTCCTGAACTCAGCTTAAAAGAAAAAAACATCTTTTGTCTTGTGTTTCGATCGAATGTGCTTAATCGATTATCTATACATACATATCGAGCTGATTCAAATAAAATATTACAGGGTATATTTGCTCGTCGAGCACACTCTTGCCTTGTTTGTTGTTGTGCAATTTACGTTTTATTGTCGCTGGGTCGCCCGGTCATCGCCAGGTGCCAGCCGCTGGCTAACGATATGCTTATTTCTGACTGTGTGCGCGTGTGTGTGTATGAGTGTGCATTTGTTTTTTGTTTTTTGTTTTTCGTTTTTTGTGCTGTGCTGATTTAAGTACTATTCTAATAATCAGGTTTTTGTCTTGCCCGCAGTCTAGAGCCACAGAGCTTGGCATAAATTGCTGCTGTTGATTTTAATATTATAATTATTATTATTTTGTTTTTGTATTGTTGTTTCTCAAAGACAATTCGAATAATAAATCTCAATAGATTAAATATAGGGTAGAGCGAGACGGGGCGTATTGTCAGCTACTGCTACTGCTGCTGCTTCATGCAGTTACAACAATGTTGATCGACTTATTAGCCATCGCGTGTGTGCGTATGTGTGTGTGTGTGTGGCTGTGTGTGGCTGTGTGTGTGTGTGTGTGTGTGTGTGTGTGTGTGTGGCTGTGTGTGTGTGTGTGTGTGTGTGTGTGTGTGTGTGTGTGTGTGTGTGTTTGGCCAGTGACTCACTCCACGTAAATATGTTTATATAAGTATAAGAATTACGCAATTACGTGCTACGTTACGTACGGAACTACTTACGTTAAGATAAGAAAGCGTTAATGCTTATTGATTAATATTATTATTATAATATAGCGCTTCATAGTCGAAGTTGAAAATCAAAATTTTGATTACGATTCTTTGATATTCATTTGTTAGTTGAGACCTGTTCGTTAAAGTATATCATATGAAAGCCGAACTTCACTTACTTCAGTTAGGATTCGAATCCAAGAAGTGGCAAAGATTTTGCAAATTCAACTTTATTTAGAATCGGAACTTAAGCTTGAAATTAATAAAACTTATCGATACAAAAATAGACTAATCCGAAACAGTTTTGCTTGAAGAGCTCAGTGCCCACGTCCATTCGTACAACAAAGTAGATTATAATGAACATGTCGATGAGGAATCAAGTAGCGGGCTCGTCGATATGGTTATCGATAAGGAAATTAAATAACTATTAAATCCAACTTGTCGACACAAAAATTGACCAAAACAGTTTTGTTTAAAGAAGAACTTAGCATCCATACCTATAACAATGCAGATTCTGATGAACCTATCGATACGAAATCGTATAGCGAACTTATCGATAAGGAATCGAACTAATTATTCTTAGCCTAGTTTAACGCAATTTTTATCTTTTACATATCGAAGCTTTGGTATGTTCCATGACACGGCAAAGATCGGCTGCCATGCACGTGTGGGCTCCATAGTGCACATCATGACGCCGACGTTTGGGGCGGATACGCTGCAGGTTTGCTGGTCGAACTGTAGCCGGAAATACATAACCCACTTCCTGGAGTAAGTAGGGTAAAGGAAACGTGTTCTCATGCTCATAATATATGCTCCAAATCTTGTGCCGCAGTCAGGGATTGGGCGAATGCCTGGACGATTCACCCACACCCATGGATGAGTACAACTATCCGGAGGCTCTACCCGGCGAACGTTACAATGCGAAGCGTCAGTGTCGCATGCAATTCAATCTGACCACTGATAGCGATGTGGGCGCCTGTTCCGCACCGCATGAATTCTGCTCGACGCTCTGGTGTCGGGTCAACGGCGAATGCGTCACCAATATGCGTCCCACGGCGCCAGGCACCGCTTGCGGCAAGAACAAATGGTGTCAGAATGGCAAGTGCGTTCGCATGGAGGAGCTGACGCCCATCCATGGCGGTTGGGGCAACTGGAGCGAGTGGAGCGATTGCTCGCGCAGCTGCGGCGGCGGCGTTTCCATACAGCAGCGCGAATGCGATAACCCGCTTCCAGCCAATGGCGGCGTTTTCTGCATTGGGGAACGCAAGCGCTACAAGATCTGCCGCAAGAAGCCCTGTCCGGAGCACCAGCCCAGCTTCCGGGCTCAGCAGTGCGCCCGCTACGACAATGTCACCTACCAGGGTGCCACCTACAAGTGGTTGCCCTTCTTCGACAAGAGTAAGTGCAACAGAACGGAACTATATATATCTATATACATATGTATGTATAATATATATCTATAAATAATAAGAGGTTTCTATATATTTCACCAACAATCATTTTGCGTAGCTCTTTATTCATAAAACTCATTTCTAAAAATTTACAGTTAGTCTTCCAGACATATATCACACTATAATGAAGCTTACTTAAGCGCAAATACCCCATAGACAGACATAGTTTGCTTAAAGAACTTAACATCTTTTCGCAAATTTTGGAAATTCTCAGGCAAATGTGAATTAAATTAACTTTTGTTTGCGACATTTTTGCTATTATTTTGATTGAATTTTAAACATTTTTAATATATTTAAAAATCTTAACCAAAGTTAACTTAAAAGTATTTCACCAAATGAAATTTCCGTGAAATTTGGCACTGATCGATCTATAGATTAGGACAACAGTAACTTATGTCTAATAACAATTTTCACCCTGCTGATAATTTCTGATCTCCAGAAATTTTCACCCGAATTTCGGTACCCAGCGGTCGCAGCGACTGCCCGCCCCATAAGGCAGATTTTTAAGCACTTCAATTTTTCACACTTCCATTTCCGTTGCATACTTTTAAGCGGAACAATTAAAGGCTTACAAGTAAACAAAGCTATCAAATAGACAAATAGATTTAACTCGGCTATTATCTTGCACAGGACGAAAGGACATAGTGCGTTTAGATCGTGAAGACCAGCCCTATCGATCGGTCATTTAAGGATCCAGGACTTGTGATGCTTCAGCTTCAGGCCGACCAAGGAAATCGCCTGAAATGCACAAAATTATTTAAGTAGATTCCTTTGGTCTATTGAGAGTGCTTATGACCTCAATTAGCTTGACAATTTAACTGTCAGAATACGCAAGGTTACAACCCAGCAAAAATTGCCATATTATCTCGGCTGTTTAAAGGACTTTCGTCCTTATTGCGGATATATACCATTTTTTAAATGTTGTCATAGCGGTCAAGCTTAACATATTTTGGGGTCACAAGGTGTAAAATTTTAGGAGTTACAGCTTTAGCCGATTTGCCACTCCCTCAATTGACGTTGCTATATACATATACTATAGCTTTTTGTATGGGGGTGAGACTATGAGACACGCCTATATGACTATAAAAAAAAATTCTTAAAATCGATCTATCATATGGGAACAACATTTTAGTTCTGTAACTTTAAAACTCTCGGAGGTCCAGACGGACCTGGCTACATCAGCTCAGCTCGTCGTGCTGATCAGGAATATTTATATATTCTTCAGATAGGCGGAGATGATTTCTTCTGACCAAAATTAATAAATTCTTTTGAAAAAGTCATTTAGCTAAAATTTTTAATAAAAAAACTCAGGTGATAAAAACACAGCTAAACAGCTATGTTAGGCTAATATCTACATACAAATATATATGACACTGTAAACGTTCCACTTGTAGACAATCCGTGTCGGCTGTTCTGCAGCGATGTGGATGACACGATCATAGCCAACTGGGGCGAAACGGTGCAGGATGGGACGCCCTGTACGCTGGGCACGAACAACATGTGCATCGATGGCATCTGTAAGGTAAGTGCGAGCCGCCGTTTCACGCTTTGGCCCAGCTCAGCTGTTCGGCGATATCAATTAAACAAGCGTTTCATTCAGAAAGTTGGTTGCGATTGGATCGTTGACTCGGACATGCAGGACGATCGTTGCGGTGTCTGTGGCGGTGCTGGTGATCAATGCAAGCCCATAAAGGAGATCTACAGTGAGGCCTTCAATGTGAGCGAAGGCGTCTACGAGCAGATCGTCAGCATACCGGCTCGCGCCCGTCACATACTGATCAAGGAGCTGGCCAATTCGCCGCACTTTCTGGCCATTGGGCGAGCGCAGGGCGAGAAGTTTTATTTGAATGGCGACAGCCTGATTTCCATGCCCGGCGAATTTGAGATCGCCGGCGCCGAAAGCCTCTACGATCGGCAGGACGAGCAGGAGACCATAAAAATACCTCAGCCCATACAGCACGCCATAGCGCTCTATGTAAGTTGTTCCTTCATATACATACATATACATATCTACATATATATATATATATATATATATTATATATATACTCTGATCTGCAGGCTATCGTGCGCGGCAATGAGAGCAACACAGGCATCTACTACGAGTTCACGCTGCCCGCCTTCAATGTCACCAGCGGGCGGCAACATCTGTGGCGCCTCAGCAACTGGACAGCCTGCTCCGTTAGCTGCGGCGGGGGGGTTCAGCATCGCGAGCCCATCTGCCAGGAGAGTGGCAAGCGTGAGTTCTGCTGATCAATTTTCGGTTGATCCATGGTTAAGTCTCAGCTTATGTGCATTTCCAGTGCTCGGCGACAAGCTGCCCTGCTGGACACACGCGAGGAACAAGCGGCCCGCGAGGCAGACGCGTGCATGTGCCGAGCATCAGTGTCCGGCTCATTGGTGGCCCGGTCCCTGGCAATTCTGTCCGCTCACCTGCCGCCAGCCGGGTGCTTCCATGCCTCTGCGTCGGCGCTCCATTGTCTGTCTCGATCAGCACGATGTTGTCGTCGCGGATGCACAATGCAGTCTGTTAACCCGGCCTCCCGAAACGGAGCCCTGCGAGTCGACGCTGCCCGAGTGCCGGCTCAAGCTGTGAAGCGAGTTTCGGTAACAGGAACTGGAACTGGAACTGGAACTAGAACTGGAACTGGAACTGGAACCGGAACTAGAACGGAAATAGTAACTGGATCTAGAACAGGAACCCGAAACTGGGCCTCAGCTCGAACCAGAACCGGAACAAACACTGGAACCGGAACTGGAGCTGCTACTGGATCTTAAACTTGAACCGGAAGTAGAATTGGGTCCGGTGGCGGAAACTATTTATTGCTATTAATTAAAGTGAAAGCTAATTTAAGTGAGCTGCTAATAAAACATATTCAGTTTTATATATTTATTTAACAAGTTCGAATTATACGTGTAGCCATCGATAACCTATTGTTATCGATCAATAATATTAGGCCATTAGCTCTGCAAGTGTACAAAATTTGTTCATCTGCGGCAATAATTCTGGATACTTTTTGAACCTTAGGCAATTATAGAGCAGGGCATGGTTTGAAATCGTTAGATATACATACATATATTTGTATTGGTAAATTGACTATCGATATACCGTAAGCTTTTAAAACTAAACTTAATATTCATAATTTGTGTTAAATTTCTAGCTACGCTCTCTAAGGATATATCAAATTTAAAAACTTATATTTTAGCTCCTCGTAAGTTCTCAATAGATTCTTACTTTATGGGAATTGTTAAGATTTTTCATTTAGAATTCTTAAAGCCTTGCCCAACTCAAATTTTACTCAAATATATTCCAAAGTACCTTTTCAAATTCAAATACTACATTTTTGATACATTTTAACTGTTCATAAACCCAATATTAAATGTTTTATACATATAGTCAATTCAATACATATGCATGCAGGGCATAATAAAACGTACTTAAAACAAATCGAAAAAAAATTATATGATGAATGTAGTATTATCTATGAGCGTATATATATTAATTGTATATTGAGATAAGAAAGCAAAATATTAATAATAAACAATCATAATATACGTATATTGAGCGATGAGAGATGAACTGGAACTGGAATTGGAACTGGAACATTCATGTTTATTCAAAAACGCGTATTGTCTGGCATCTTGCGGAAGTAGGCAATTTTATCCTTGGGCACGCGATAGCCGTGCATCCAGCGACTGCCCTTGCGCAGGGAGCCATCGATGCCATCCTTCCAGACACCTTGCGGCAGATACACTGAAAGAGCAGAGAACGTCAAGAATAAGGTTCAGTAGCTGGTTGCTGGTAGCTTGTACTCACCTTCGCGCTCCTCGAGACCCGCATCCAGAATGGGCGCCACAATCAGCTCTTCGCCCACAGAGAACTCATCGCTGACAATGAGACAGGCGGGATCGTGGGGATCAAGCATCCACAATGGACGCACCAATGGCAGCCCCTCGTTCATGGACGGACTGAGATACTTCTTGAGCAGCGCAATGACTACTGTCTGGCGCACCTCTTTCAGTTCCTGAGCGACGCGTGTGACCAGCTCACTGTGATACTCATCCGGCAGATGGCTGAACTGCATCGCCGGCAGGAACGTGGCCAGTTGCAGCCAGCGTATGTAGAGCTCGGCATCTGGCAGCGGCGGCTGACCCAGTGAATAGAACGAGATCATTTTGGTCAACGGACGGTCCAGCAAATAGTCGCCACCAATCGACCCGGCCAGCACAAACGGATAGCCAATGACGCCATAGTTGAGCACCGCAGCCAAAGTATCCCGCAGACCCGCCCACGTAGCATTCGCCGGCGGCGTGCTAAGGAATGTCGGCGGCTTGGGCACCACGCTGGCCGTAGACACGGCCATAAGTCCGGCGCTCTCTAGGCTGCTGGTCAGCATGCGTGCATACATGTCGGGGTTGTCCAGCGGCTGGCGGCACTGATAGTAGTGGGGCAGATTATAGCCGGTGCCCAGATCCAGATAGAAGCTCTTGACGCCATATTCATCCTTAAGGCGCTGCAGCTTCTCCAGCAGCCACGGCACCGATGCATTGTTCGTAATATCCAAGACGCCGGCACTGGAGCTGCTCTTGTAGCGTGTCAGAGCTGGAATGCTGCGTTCCGAGTACCGCTCATAGATGAGCAGCTTACGAGCGACGGCATCTTTAAAGTTTGGACTGTCCGTACTAATGAAGGGCTGAATGGTGAAGACGACCTTGAAGCCACGTCGATGCAACACATCGATGGTGTCCTTGAGCGTGGGAAAGCGGGTTCGATCCACCGTGAAATCGCCAATATTCTCCTGCCAAAACTCATTGATCACGATGTGACCCAAGCCCATGGCAATCGCACTCTCCGAGTAGTCGCAGATGATGGACTCATTGAGATTGTCGCGTTGCTCCTGATTGGGTATGCGCCACACCGGCTCCTCCAGGAGCGAGTGCAGCTCTCCAATGTCCTGCTCGGTGAGGCCGTCCCACAAGCTCTGCTGTGTCATCAGCATGTGCAGGCTGCGCATATCCTCCGTGGTGCATATCCTGTAGTCCAGCTGAGGCAACGGGGTCAATCGATTGACAAACGTAAAATCATCATTGGCCGCCCGCAGACAGAACTGATTCTCTGTCCGATTGATGCCCAGCTGGAGCGGCGTACGCTCGCTCACCTGCATCGCCACGCCGATCGAGTTGATGAAGTAGCGCTTGACCGCGTTGCCAAACTGATGCACCTTGTGATCGCCGCTGGCATAGGGCATGAAATCAAAGTTGGCATAGCTGAGAGACCACTCCTGACCCTTGGTAATGCCGCCACCAAACCACAGGCCATTGTCCCGCTTCAGCTCGTAGCAATCGGTGGGCAGCAGACCCGGTCGCAGTGCCTGCCACTGGAGCGTGTAGCACCGGAACACCTGCTTGTCCTCGAAGTTCAGGTGAAGACGGGCGATGCCGTTCCATTCGATGCAGACGCTGCCATCGGTACGTCGATGATTCTCCAGGCAGTGGAAGGGCGCCGTGTCGCTGTCCAGAGTGACGCCCAAGTGCCCAAAGATCACCTCTTTGTCCTCGTGGCTCAGTATGCGAAAGATGCGATCCTTCGAGTTGAACTTGAGCTTCTGGAAGTAGCTCTTGGTCAGCACCTGATGATGATATGCCACGTACGCATAACCAATCTAAACAAAACACTGGATAAGCTGGGAGATCGTGATAGTGGGTTAACTCTTACCAGAAAGATAATTATGAAAAACATCATGATCACAAATATCTTGATCTTGTAGTCCTTGGTCTCGCGCTTCTTCTTGCGTATCAGCTGTGGGAAGGCCTGTCAGCAAATTGTGATTATGTAAAACCCGCTTAACTGCATTCCACTTTCGTTCGAGATTTAATTTATTACATATACTAAGCTTAGCTGTCTATAGGATATAGGATGCACTTATGGTCACTTATGATGTAGGAAATCTCAGTTTCTCTCTCATTCGCTCACTTGCCTTCTTTCTCTTCTCTCTCTCTCATTTTCACACTTCCTTACTCCCTCCCTCTCTGTTTCAGACTGTCTTACCCCCTGTCTTTCTTTGTCTCTACCTCCTTATGTCTCTCTCTCTCTCTGTCTCTCTCATTCTCATTCTCTCTTTCTCTTTCTCTCTCTCTTTCTCTCTGTCTTTGGGCCTGACTGCTGTATTTTTTGCCTCTCTTTCTAACATTCCCCCCTTTTTTCTCAATTGATCATTTTCTACCACTTTTTATCCCTCTCTCGCACTCTCCCTACTTTTCACTTACCCTTATTTCTCTCAAATTGGCTCAATTAGCTATATATTATTACTTCCTCTTCCACTTTTATACTTTCCTACTCTCCGTCTGTCTCTGTTCTCTCTCTCTCTCTCTCATTCTCTTTCTCTTTCTCTCTCTCTCTCTCTTTTTCTCTCTCCCTCTCTCTCTGTTCTTTCTCTTTCTCTCTTTTTCTCTCTTTCACTATATCCTCTCTCTCTCAATAACTTTCTTCCTCTCTTTATCTGTCGGTTCCACTCTACTTCTTTTTATCCATCCCTCGCCCTCTCATATCCTCACTCTATCTCTCTTTCTCTCTCTTTGAGTCTGACTCTCTCTGTCTCTTACCCTTTTTATCTGTATATCTTTCTCTCTCTCTTTTCTCCCTCTCTCTCTTTTCTCCCTCTCTCTCTTTTCTCACTCTCTCTTTTCTCTTTTCACTCTCTTACTCTCTCTCTCTCTCACTCTCTTTTCTTCTCTTCTGTCTTATCCGCTTACTCCGCTTTTTCTCCGTTTCTTCTCTCCCTCCCTCTCTCTCTCTCTTATCTCACCTGCATCTTCTCGCGCAGCAAACTCGCCAAAGAGTTAACGCTCGTGATCGAGGCCTGATTGCTGGCCAAGCTGTGGGTGTCAAAGTCGCTGGCCAACATCTCCTTGCTGTTAAGACGGAGGGCGGGCAGTGGGGCGATAGAGGCGCGTCGGCGGCTACGAAAGCGGTCCCTGTCGAGAGTTGTAAACAATGCGAACCGTTACAGTCATAAATATTGATATAAAAGCGATAACCAATGCAGGTGTGTCCAACTGATCTTCACCTGTCAATACGGCATTTTGTATACCCGATTGTAAATTAAGCAGATACAGAGACAGATATGAACAGACAACAAGCTGTGCTATTCCTCAAGTACAACTTAGATTTATAACTACGTTGAATCGCTTTCGTGTCTGTTCTTATCTAAAGTATTTTCCGCATTAGAACATGTATTATAGATATTATAAATATTATAGATCTTCATGGAGCTTATGTTAGAAATTGGTAGGCCTAGGTATTGATCACTTTTTGCAACTATAGTCCTTGCTTGCCATGAAATTATATTTGTATGCTTATGATTTATCACATGAAAATGGTTTGTTGTTGGGCAAACTTTGATTAAGATTATGATTAGCGATAGCTAAGAACCACTTTTTTTGGGGACACGCAAAACAAAAAACCCGAAGGCCAAAAACACGCGTCACAATTCATTCTACCAAGAAATTTAGCTGCACATATATAAGTACATATGTATATACATATGTATATATATACATATATATATTGTATGTATGCAAAGGTGGGTGAACGAGAATTGGGAGGCTTCTTTCAATTTGGTGACCCATTTCATTTTTTCATTTTCATTTTTATATAGGCAAAACAGTAGCGTTGCTGATAAAACATATGAGTCGTACTCTAAATTTTTTATATTCATATAACTATATTAAATATATATATACATGTATATATACTATGTGTACTTGTTCAATTTTTATAGGCGCCGCTTTCAATGCAATATGTGTTTATGCGATAAGGCCGCCCACCGGAGGGGGAGCTGGAGTATCCCATATATCAACTTTGTTTTAGCACGAAATAGGCACATTACAACTTAAAGATGTATGTATGTATATATATATATATATATATATATATATATATATATATTATATATATGTATATTAGTGTACCTCTATCGTTTAGCTAATGACTTTACTTAAGCAATTTATCTGACTTGGGGGCTGCGAGCTATGCGCGTTCGTCTTATCACGCCTAATCACAATTATCTACTGAGCAGTTCTGACTTAAAGATACAGATAGAGATACAGCTACAATTGGAGATACAGCAACAGCCACAGCTACAGCGACAACCTCATCAGCAGATTCAACTGATTCGATAGATATGTATGCACAATGAGTTCGCATGTAAGTTTGTACAGTTGCGGTCAATATAAAAGTACTTTAACATATATATATATAGAAGAGTACATTTATTTTAGATTTTGAATGATTTTAATTTTTTTTTTTTGCTTATGTGGGTATATGCAGGAATGCTGATGAAAATCTTTCATCTTTAGCTACGTCTGTTACAGGATTAAACAATAATTTTCATAGAACAAACTGTATAATATTTATATACTTAACTTATTTTACTTTACTTTACTCTTATTTCTAAAAGATCCTTGAAACACAAACTTTTGAAAATAAGAATACAAATCATTAAAAACTGCTATCTACACTACAATCTGACAAAGATAAAATCTTTCAACAATAAATACTTTTACATTTTCAATGCTACCAGTGCTAATATTCTGACCTCCACTGTACGTACACACACATTTATGAGCTGCGACAATCAACAAAGTTTTCACGAACATCAACAACAATAACAATAACATCGTCTTGATTTGTGCTGTTTCTGGCTCTGCCGCTGCCTATGCCTCTGCCTCTGCCTCGGCCTCTGTCTTTGCCATTTGCTATGCTTATCATCAACGAGCGAGATTTTGTTTTTGCCCCCACCCACCACATACTGTCGCCGCTGCAGCGATATTAATTCGTTTAAGCTGCAAAATTACTAACTCACGCAGACACACACAGACACTCTCCCGCTCTCGCACACACATACTTTACATTTTGTCGGCAAGAGCTTTGCTGTTGAGGCTCGCGAAAGGGGTTGAAAGCACAGCGCAAGCGCAGAGTTTGTTGCTGTTTAAAAATGTAACCTGTTAACATTGCTGTTAAACACCTAAGTCTGTTAACAGAGCTGTTAGCTAACTGGATCTAACATATGTCAACTACTCTGGCGCTATTATTGCTGTATTATTACTATTTTTATGGAGATTTTTTCGTAATTTTTTTTAATCATCAAAATGTCTCTCTAACCTTATTGTAATCGTGATTTATCTAAAAGTACTGGGTATCTAGTTGTTGAGCATGTAAGGCACATTTTTCACCTGTGTCACATTTAATTGCAGCTTTTCGCAGCCGTAAATAACTGGCTTGTCAATTATAATTAATTTAAACAACAACAATTTGACCGACGTTTATAAATAACAATTATTTGGTGATTGAATATATGTATATCAAATTGGGAAGCAAACGCGAAACGCTATTGGCTCCCAACTGTAACTAAAGAGCCGTTGACTTTGATTACACTTGTGAAGCTGAAATGGGAAAACTCTTAATGCCGGAATGTTGGGAATGACACGTTCGCGTTCCCCATTTCGTTCCCCCAATTGGCCCGTTTCGATGTAGTTACAAATGAAATCTAAATTAATTAATATAATTGCAGCCTGAACTTTGGCATGAGACGGGCAACGAGTTCGCGTTGCCCCACTGAGTTGCACAGGGCTGCCAGACAGCTATAATTCAGATTAATCACCTTAAGATACCCTGTACATAGGTCTAAAATATATATATCTATATATTATGATCCGTTAAGCTCAAAAAATTAAACGCTATAAGCAGCCTTTAGCTTTGCCAATCTATTTATTATATCCAGTTATGCTCTAGAGTAAACTTTTAGATATCCTGTACGAATTCATAAGCTTTATCAATCTATATACATATGTATGTATTATGATCTGTTCAGCTATAAAGTGAGCTTTAACTTAACTTGACTAAAAATTGCAAGTTTCTTTTTTTATAATCTGACTTATTAAGATAATATTAATACGATATTTATTTCTATGGTGACCTTAATAATACCCTGCACAAATATTTGTTATAGGATTCATTTCACAGCACTTTAAAATGGTTTAGTCAAACGTTTAGTACACCTCATAAACAAATTTTTCACTTTGATCGAACTGGTATTATTCGTATCATATTTAACAAAAGCTTTCAGCTAACAGATACCCTGCACAGAGTGCGTAGGTACCATAATCAGTGTATTATAAACACTGTGCATTAGGTTTCAAAGATATTTTATCTAACAAATATATATTTCTACCAATACGCATATGTTCAGAGTATCCGAAATAATGATACCCTGTAAAAATCCATGAGTGGTGTAGGGATCAAATTATTCAAGAGTTTATACAACAACAGGTTGCAGCTATAAAATATTTGAGCTATGCCTTATAAGCTTACAACTACAGAGTATCTAACAGTGTGACACGCGTCAACAGCTGTAAACTGCGTTCGTAACAAAGTCTAATTAACACTAGTATGTGAAATTGAAAAAAAACATAACGGAGACGAAATGATATGAATTTAAAAATACGAGAATATATATGGAAAATAGATGCGATATGTATAAATAAATATACATATATGTGTGTGTTCGCATATATTGTATATATATATATATGTATATATATTGTAATTTGTATATTTGTGTGTAAATATGTACATAAGTATAGGTATATAGCTCACTTGTGAACGGGTTTCTTGGCATTGCCAAATTCATCGCTGCTATCATCGTCCTCATCCTTGGTATTATTAGCATTCATATTGGGAAGCACCGAAACCGTTGTGGGCGTGCCCATGCTGGAGGCGGAGGCATCGTCCACGATCTGTAAATAAGTCACAAAATATACGATATATATATAAACGATATATATGTATATATGCATATATTTATTATTTGGAGTTTCTTATGTGGGTTTTTTCCCCTTAGGTGCAAGTGCAACGGGGCGTATGCGCGATTTTGTAATGCATATTTATAAGTTGCAGTCGGCTGGGCCCGTTTCCTGCCTTTGTCTGAAGTTATCTGTTGCTGCTGCTGGAAACTGGTTTGGGCCAGTTGTAAGCCAATATCGATCGCTTGAGATCGGTTCGGTTGGTCATTCGTAACTAGTACCTGCCTTGCCCGCAGTTAGCATCTGCATCTCGTCCTGGCGCGCATCCTGCGCATCCAAAGGAGCTGCGCTCATCGCCTGGCACAAAGGAGCGGACCAAATGAGAACTGTCGAAATACTAAAACAGAGCTCGAAGCGTCTGCTGCCTTTGCCGGCTGCTTGATAATTGCTCGAATATTGTATTAGAAATGACGAGGGCTTTGCTTTCCATCTGCTATCTGTGGGTGTGCGTATGCGTCTTTATGTGTGTGTGTGTGTGTGTGTGTGTGTGTGTGTGTGTGTGTGTGTGTGTGTGTGTGTGTGTGTGTGTGTGTGTGTGTGTGTGTATGCATTGGTATGCGTTTTTTTAATCGCTCGACGTCGCGCTTCATGGCGACTGCGAGCACTCGTTCCTGAGTGATTAATTACGACGCTTCGGCTTCGCATTTCTCACAATTTTATTGTGACTCTTGATCACAGAACAAGGGCAGTTCAATAAACATCAGAAATATACTCGAAAGACTTTATAAGCAGCAGACTAGACATTTCAAATTTAAACTTTCATTCCTTTACCATATACAAATAATAGACCCATATAGCTGAGATGAGAAAGAAATTGTCGAATATCCCCTTATCATAATTAAATTATTACATTATTTAAAATTAAATATATATATAAATCACTTACAAAACAAAACAAAATTAGTAAACCCATATAGCTGAGATGAGAAAGAAGTTGACGAATATCCCTATATCATAACAGCCTATTTTAATTAAATTATTACATTATTTAACATTAGGTATTGAAATTATCAAACCAAAAAGTCATGTTACCCGCTGCAAGCACACAGATTTATTAGGTATTCTTTATAAAAAGATAAAATATATATAGATCTTATCAGATAACAATCATATACCAGTCATATATCAATCATGAAAAGAAAAACTTAGCTGATATTTTTTTGATAGAACTTCAATTGGTATACCTGATATACATACATATGTATATATCACGCAATTGATAGACCCTAATATGAACATATTTGTTTGAAGTATGTTAATCAACATTAACGTTAAATCATGCCTATTTTTACCGCTTAAGAGTTTTTAATTTCAGACTTTGTCTTGTTTTACTTCTATCTTGTGACGCATTTGTCAAAATAATACTGCCTGCACTACCTCATAGTATCTTCTTTTATCTGACATCAATTTTTCTTTGCATAAATGTACATGCATTGACTATTGATACTTTGTTGGCAGCCCTCATTCTAGCATTATACAATGGCGTCTCTTTTTGATTTTGATATGTGCCGCGAAATGGCTGTGACAGACTTGTAAATTATTCAGTTCGGCTCGCGCTATAATTATGGCCGACTAGATTTATTATTTAATCTTAACTACTTCCCATAAATTACAGTCTATCGGCTTTTCGTCATTCGGTGTCCATCTACCTAGTTGAGCAAACCGCCCCCGCTCCCATCACCCCACTGACGTTATTCTCGTTGGATACTGCTTGAACTATATTTGCCATTAGCCAGCTGTAAGTCCTCAGAGTTATTGAGCCTTATACATATGTAATAGGGACTTGGGGCTACAGAAATGTAAACTAGAGGGATGGGCTTAATGGCTTGCAATTGTAAAGGCCAAGAAGAGGTCAAGATTGACGTACTTACTAATTTTGGGATCTCAGGTGGGAAATTGTAGAAGATACAGAAGATACTAATGCGCTTGCAAAAAGGAAGGAAGCATCTCCGATTACATAAAGTATATATAGCCATGTCCGTCTGTCTGTCTGTCTTTCCGTCTGGATGAGTGCAATTTTATCCGAGACTATTAAAGCTACAGAGCTGAAATTTTGGACATAGGCTTCAATCTGCTGCGGGCATTGTATATATCGGAATCATACGGATCGGACAAAAATATGCTAAGGCTCTCATAGGACAGATCGGTTATAAGAAATGTTTTAGTGGGACAATTTCGGAGCTATTAAAGTCTAAGGCTTAAAATTTTGAATATTTACTCGTGTATTCCATCCCTATACATAACAATTTAGTACATATAGCTACGCCTTTTGTGGGCGTGGCAACTCGGAGAAAACTATATCTTCCACAGTTTAAGAACTAAAATATCCATATTTGAAAAGTAATCCACTGTTAAGATCCCCTTAAGATAACTTTTAAAGTTATATATCCACTTTCCTAGGGGCGTGGCAAATCGGGAAAGTCTAAACTGTGCTTAACATAAAACCCCTAATATTTTAGGAGTAGTTAGAGCCAGAAACTTGCAACATAAAACTTATGTTTATAAGGCCTATTTAAAACAAAAAGATATAGTATATATAGCTACGCCTATTAGGAGATTGGAAAATTGGTAAAAGCTGTATCTTTTACAACTTTACAGCTAGATACTCAAAAATTGATATGTACATATATACGTTCAGCTTGACCGCTTCGGTAAAATTATGAAAAATTATATATGTACATATATCCGCCTCCTTGGGGCGTGTCTAATCGAAGAAAACTATTTCGTCCACAGTTTTATAGCTAAAGTCCCAAAATTTGACATACAGGTTAATATTGCCTATTTAATACATTGACCAAAAGTTATATACATAAGTACATACATACATCCGTCTCTTAAGGGCGTAGCAAATCGACAAAACTGTATCTTCTACAATTGTACACCTAGGGACCCTAAAATTAGCAAATACATATGTCAGTCTTGATCTCTTGGCAAACCAGAAAAAACTATATCTATATCCTGTGCAATACAAGGGTATTACCAAACTTCGCTATGGCCGAAGTTCGGCCAACTCTATTTTTTTCCGATAACTTATCTTATTTCCTTATTATTCCGATAAAAATCGATATTTTGACTTCGTTTTCAACCCATAGCTTAAAGACTATATAAACTAGAGACACGTCTCTGTGAAGAAAATACAGATTATGAACGTTTCAGATTTTGAATACCGCCCCCATTAGCCCCAAAACTAACTATATATTTTGTATATACACACATTACGATGTCAATGTTATGTCCTCAAAATTTCGTTAAGAAAGTACATCTAGAACCGAAGTTATTTAATAATTAGTTTCTCATAGTGCTGCCCAGAATACAGACCTAGCGCAGAATGCAGAAGCGTATGTCAATGATTTCAAGCTAAGAAGGAGGGAAACAGTAACTTATATATAAAATTTTGGGGATTTTAGAGCTAGAGCTCTAAAACTGTAGGAGATACAGTTTTTATGATTTGCCACGCCCCAATACTCATGTATAGGGGTGGGATACATGAGTATATATTCCAAAGTCCTATTCTTAGACGACAATATTGTACAGTAGGCGTGGCTATAGAGATGTTCTAGATCAAAAACTGTAAGAAAATTCAATTTTATTCGATTTGCAAGGCCCCTTATGGGCGCACAATATCTTTTTCTATAGAGGTGAGATACACGAGTATCTATACAAAATATACCAAATATTTTAATAAAAGATATTGTAATTTTTGATTTGCCACGCCCCCAGAGGCGCGAATATATAACTTTTTCACTTATCTTGAGGGGAGGTCAACAGTAATCCACATGCCAAATTTGGATGCTCTAGCTCCAAAGCTGTAAGAGAGTTTTACACGATTTTCCACGCCCACAGTGGGCGTAGATATATACACCATATCTTTTTGTATCTGGGCGGTATGCACGAGTATATATACCAAATCCCAGTTCTTTGACTCAAATATTGACGGAAATAACACCCTGTGGGCGTATCGAAAAAACACTTAAGCTTGATCTGACGCGGGCTCAAACGAGTATATATTTCAATTTTCTAGCTTCAAAGATGTTGAAGTGCTACGCGTTCATACAGATAGACGGACAGCAAGACGGATATTGCACAAACCCAATATACTCTAACCAATATATACTAGCGAGTATAATTATATACAGGCGTTTCTTTGGGGCAAGAAAAATGGGAGGAAACTATATTTTCCAAAGTTGTACAGCTTAAACCCGACATATAGGTTACTGTTGCCTTCCTCTATAGATTGACTAAAAATCATATAGATCCGAATGGCAAATAGGTAAAAATTGTATCTTCTTCAATTGTACACCTGAGATAAAAAAATTAGTAAATACATTAATGTTGATCTCTTCTTAGCAAATCAAAAACAATACTTATATCCTTCACAATTACAAGGGTATTACCAAACTTCGGCATGATCGAGGTTAGTCCATTCCTCTAGTTTTTCAATTTTATCTCTGCATTTACGCTCAATAAAAAGATTAAATATGATGGTCAATCCCGAAAAGTCCTCTTAAAGCCTTATGAAGGGGAGACTGGTCCCGGTCTAACTAGATGGCTCAACCATCCCTAGCAGCAATATAGCCAAGTACCTGGGTCTGGTGCTTGACGTGGGTTAACCAGGAGACCTCAGCTACTTAACAAAAAGATGCAGCTTAACGAAAGACTGAAAAAGCATCTCTGGCATGGTTGCAAAAGCTCTACATTCAGCTGCATACATATGGACATATGGGAGTGCGATCTGAGTAGATCTGCCAGCCGAACTAACTGTGGCATCATACAGAAATTCAAAAACAGGGCGCGCTTAGAGCCATCTCGAATGCACATCTACTCCACTCAAAACAAAAATTCACAATTAGCTCGAAGTTCTTGGGTTAATCAGGAGACTTCCAGGCTGACCAAAGCCCTCACCTTACAAAGATGACCTGCTAAAAAATACTGTCCAAAATTATTGCCGTTGCAATAGGCGTTAGTTGGAATATAAAATTTGCTGCTTACTTTCGGGCTGAGCCGATATATAAAATGGATCGGTAAATAGAGAAGATAAGCCCTTAAAGTTTGCTCCAATAGGAGTTCGAAATACACTAATTTCAGTTAAACAATTTCAATGCAAATAAAAATTAATTATAATTTAAATGACTGTGATTAATTATTAATTTGATTGGAATTAAATAATGAGGAGACAAACACTTAACCTCGATCAAAACAAATGCATTTAATGTATTGTTTTTGCTGTGCTGTACAGTGTAATTAACGTAATGTAATATTCCATTGTATACTTATACCCTGTGGGAAAGTGGTACAGCGGGTTTGCTTGACTTGGGATGAACAAACTTTTCTTTTCTGTTTTACAAAGCAAATGAAAAGATCTCGTAATTTGTATTCAAAGGTGATTTGGTTAACAATTATTTTGCCTAACAATTATCAAGATTCAAATCTTAACTAGAAATCAATTTCAATTCACTTTACAAGAAGAAGACGAATGTGGCAAACAAAGTTGACAAATTGACGAAAACAAACACTGTCTGCCAAGTGAATTCCAATCACTGGGTATCTAAGCAGTCGTACACGCCTTACCAGCTGTGAAAGCCGCAGACTATTTGCAATGCATATTAATTACATTTGTAGTGTAAACACGAGAATTGAATTGGCAAACGAAAAAAGACGGAGCAGCAATAATAATTACATAAAAATAGATCGATGAGAAGAACTGTCAGAACTGTGCTTCATCATACAATATACATATGCGATATATGAGATAGAGATGAGATATATGATATATAGGTGGTAAATATGCTATAAGGCAGCTCTCGTTTGATCTGAGAAACAAAAAGTAGAAAGCAAATAGTTTGAAGTTTTCGAGTGCTTGTTTTAACAAACTTAATTAGCGTGTAATTTGCTAGATTACGCATACACCTACACACACCCACACACACTCACGCACACAGAGGAAGATTTCGCTTAATGAGCTTTTATTGTTATTTATCTGGTAGCTGTTGTTTAATGCCTGCCAAACTCGTTTCCAGACTCACATAATGAGTCAAGAGAGTCGCATCTGTGCTTGTTCCTCCTGACTGCTCTCTACATAGCTTTCACAACTCCCGCCTCCCACCCCCTCCCTACTCACGCTTTCCGTTTGGCTCTCCTCGTGCAGCGCCTCCTGCGCCTGCATCTGATGCCGCAGACGCAACGCCTCCAAGTCCAGCGAATTAATGCCCTGCGGCAGCGAAATCGAATTGCGTCGCAGTCCGGGTCCAAAATGATCTCGCTCTCTATCTCTGTCTCGCTCTCGCCTGGCGTCCACCTCTTCCGGCAGCTCGTTGACTACACACAGCTGCGGCAGGTCCACATTGCGTCGCTGGCCGAGGGATTGCTTGCGCGGAAGCAGCGATTGATCCACTTGTTCCTTGTCCTCCTCCTCCTCCCCATCCACTAGCTCGTCCGCGTAGGGCAGCGCCTGCGCAGCTAGCAGCAGCAGCGCCGACGACGACGCCTCTGACATGCTCCTGTTTAAGGCCGATTTGCACGCGTTCGATACACAATTCGGAATAGTCGGGGGGTTACGTGCGCACGCGATGGCGTCCAGGTAACGACTCGCTGCTGCCAAAGCGTAATCCCAATGCTCCCCCAAAAACACTCCCACCCCTCCCCCTGCAAGCACACTCAAATAGCGCTGAGAGCGCGACATTCAGCTCAGCCAAGCAGCTGCAGGGGGTGTGGAAGAGAGAGGAGGGGGTGAGAGGAGGGGGCCATAAAGCCGGCGTCGATTGTGTTGTGTATTTGACTTTAATCAAATGTTCGCTGTTCTGCTTATCATTATCAATATCATTATCATTATCGTCGACATCATCATCATCATCATCATTATCAGCATTACCATTGGCATTGGCACTGATTACGAATCGTTTTCAACTGGGCCGAGCGTGTTTATTAATCTGTTTATTTGCCATGTTTCTTGATTCAGTTAATTAAATTCGGTACTTGCTTTAAAAAATATTAAAAAAAAGAAAACAAGAAAGAGATTAACAATTTGCACAACTAATTAAGTCACATTATTTAAATCGCTCCCTCTCTTTCTTCGTATCTCATGATCTCTCTTGGTCGTTCTGCGTCTGGGCATTGGTCTGCTATCAGCAGATATAAAGCGTTTAATCAACATCTAGTAAATCGCTCCAATTGATCAAATATTGGCAATAAGCGTCAAAGCTTTATCTCTATATTTCCTTCATTCTATATGTCTATAGTGTATACCCTGTAGTCTGGCACTAAGCAGATACTCTTAGCCCAAACCCCAATCGTACGAGTTCCAAAATCTATCTATCTATCTTAAGTCTCACTGAATTTATCCAACTTGCAGTCATTCGAAATTGAGAAGATCGCCATATCTAAATAGAAGATATTTGTACTAATTTGAAAAGATATATTGGAGATCGAGCATCAGCAAGTTAGAGACGTTCAAAATTCAAAGATTTCCAAAATATAGATCCCTTAAAGAGCAGTCTTGATTATTCCAAACTAAAGCTAATCGTGGCTAAAACATGCCTCGATCGAAGTCGATCGAAATTCGTGAGCAAGAATACATATATTATAAACGTATATTATAAACATTTCAAAATTAGATGTTTTTTGGAACACATTTAATACCTCACTGAATATGCAACAAATAAATTTTTAGAAAAATTATGTACATTTAAAAACATAAAAGTTAAAAGATACATACACCTTGCACAAAATCAATATACCCCATTAACATACATTTCAAGGGGTATGCCGCCGACTTAAGCTACCCCTCCCCTCTTCGAGTCAATCAGCCAATAAGTTGATTAGCTCAGTGGGCCAATCGAGGGCGCAATAAAACCCATTCACAATATTAAAGCCATAAATTGTGAATTGAATTGAATTGAATTGGATGGGAAATGTATTCGCATACGTAATTATGGCCAAGTAAAACTCGAAGAGGCCAGCAAAATACATCGAAACGCCAAGTCGTGCGTGCTCGTGTCACGAGAGCGAGTACGACACATGCTTGGCTAAGACCTTTTAGCCATCAACGGCGATTGTAATTGTAATTGTAATGCAAGGCATATTGTCTCCTACTCTCTCTCTCTCTCGCTCTCTCACTCGAGAGGGAGCTCTGTCAGTTGTATGGTTTCGACCACAAGTCGTTTGTGAAATTCCCAAATGCATCTGTTAATATTAGCAACTGTTTACCGCATTTGGCTTTGGACAATGCGTTTTATACCCTAGAAATTATAAATGCTGATCGAAAAGCGAAGGAAATCAAAGAATCAAAGATTTTTATATTCGTTCAATAAGTGAAAAGAGTATATTAGTTTTGTGCAATCTCCATCTTGTTCTCCATCAATCCGACTTGTGTATCCTACCCCTACACAAAAAGATATGGTACGCACATTTGAGGCATGGCAAATCGGACAAATCTGTATCTTCTAGTTTTAGAGTTAGAGCCACAAAATTTTACATACATATAACTTACTGTTGATCTCTAATCATTGACTTATGCCTCTTAGAGGCAAATCGGAACAAACTCTATCTATACAACCAAATTTTGCAGTTGGATAACAGTCGATCCCCTCGACTGATAGTCAAATATAATTTCATTAAATTAAGCTGCCTTTTCACCGTGAACGAGTATATATGCAGTCGGTTGAGCCCGATTGCAACGTCCTTACTTGTTTCTATAGCTTTTCCTTTTATCATCTCGTATCATATCGTATATATGCCCTGTAGGCTCGTCGTCCTTTTGAGATAATCAATACTCATAGATGATCATAAATTTGCAGATCTTCTGCAATAACGTTTAGGAATGCAAAGACATAAGGAATTGCAAAATAACATATGTGTTATGCAAATATTCTTCAGTTCCGTTTTGCGACACATTCGTAAACGTTTAGCTCAAAAACTTTGTCTTAGTTATATATATATTATTTGTAATACGTTTAGCTCAAAAACTTTGTCTTAGTTATATATATATTATTTGTAATACGTTTAGCTCAAAAACTTTGTCTTAGTTATATATATATTATATGTAATATATATATAACTAAGACAAAGTTTTTGAGCTAAACGTTTACGAATGTTTCGCAAAGCGGAACTGAAGAATATTTGCAGAATTTCGATCGTTAAAAAAACATTTACTTTTTTGAAAAGGGGAAAAAATGCAATTTTATTTTCAATAAATCGGTATTTTTTTCTTTTTCATATTGTTTTATTTTTGTTTTTATTAGCTGGCTTTTGCTTTACTCTCTCTTTGTTTACTTTTGCTTTGATTTGTTTAGTTTTGTTGTTGTTCGCTTCTATCTGTTTATTTGTTTTTACTTCTTTTTACATTTGAGTTTTGCGTGCCTGTACAGTACTCACTCGCGGCACGCACTCGTTCGAGCTTTTACTTGCGTTTTTTCTTTTTCTTTTTTTATATAAATATTTTCGAATGATAAACTTTTTAAATGTTGTATTAGGCGCATATTTTGTTGTGAATGTGTTTTCGTATTTGTGTTTGTTTTTAAATTTGTTTATTTATTTAAGTTATGTATATTTAAATGTAATTTTAATATGTAAGAAAACATTGATATTCAAATTTTGTTTTTGACGCTTTCGTTACGTTGCTTTGTTCTGTTTTTGTTTTTGGAATGTATTTTTCTCATCTTCTTTTTGTTTTCGTTTTAAGGAATTTTTTGATCGTGTTGTTTGTTGCTATTTTAAATGGTACAAATTGAAATACAAATAGAAATGATTTGCTTATTGGTTAAATATGTTAACATTTTCTTCATATATTTATTTTTGTTCTTTTTCGATTTTCAATTGTTGCGGCTCAATAATTTTGTTTTTTTTTTTTGCAGTTGCTACACACAAAAGGAAAACAAAAGAAATTCAAAAAAATATATAGCATAGCATAATTATAAAATTTATGGAGCAATATATGTATAATAATAAAAATAAGAATAATAATATTTATGGAATATAAATAGTTAATACAAACTAAAACAAAACGTAAGACGTTTGCGCTACAGTAAATGGCCAAAGAGCATGTTTTTTATATAATTTATTTTTTAATTTTAGTTTTATTATTTATTAACTTTATTTTTATTTATTTATGATTTTTCAATATTATTTTGTTTTTGTAGATTTAAAGACAAAATTTTGTTTTTCTTTTTTGAGACACAGTATATATATATATATATATATATATATATGTATATAGAGAGAAATATATGGTAGCGTAAATTGAATAAATATATAATTAAGACAAAAAAAATAAAAAAAAATCATATATAATAATCATATTGGTAATATATATATATATATATATATATATATGTATTTACATATATATATAATTATAATCATAATTATAATTGTGTAAATTGTAAATATCACAAGCAGACGTCACTTGCATCGTTGATATACACACTTATATATATATATATATATATATATATATATATATATACAAGGTATATATATTCATGTATATATTTGTATATATATAAATGTGTATGTTTGTGTGTTTGTTTTTGTGTGTGTGTGGCTGTGAATTATTGTTACATAATTTAAATTACTTAAATGTACTGAATTGTTGCTCTACGTAATGTGCATGCTGTAAAAAAAAGCTTTATTTTACACAAATTTTGTTAACTTCTCTACACACAGACAGACGCTCACACACACACGTACACACCTCGATTTAACCAAAAAATTTGTTCTTGTTTTTGCATATTTGTTTTGTTTCAATAACCATTTTTATAAACAGCTCTTAAATGTAACTAACATTTTTGTTTTGTTTTGTTTTTTTTTCTACTAGAAAAATTAAAATTGAGTACATAATTTCAACATGTTTTGTTTTCTTGTTATTTACTACATACAAATGATGTTTCAGATATATTTGATTGTATTTTCTATATATATAAAGTTCTATGCGTTTCGTTTGTTTTGTTATTTTTTGTTTGCTATATTTAAAATTGACTTTTTACATTCTTTAGCAGCTTTGTGTATTTTATTTGTTTCTTCTACTATACGATGCATATATGAACAAAAAAAAGATATATATTTATATATAAATTGCATGTATGTGTGGGTGTTTGTTTTTATATTTAATTTTTGTTCTTTGTATATATTTTAATAAATTGTTTAATGAGAATCTTTTAAATTGATTTAACATTTGCTTTATTGGTGCTTTGCTGTCTTTGTGTATTAATGTGTGTTGTTGTTGTAGTTTTCTCTTTGTTTTTTTTCTTTCGTATCTATGTTTAACATTCTTCTGATTTCTCTGTCTATTTCTATCTCTAACTCTATGTGCTAAAGTGCTGTTAATAAACTTGAAACATTTTGTTGCCGCTGTTAACATTTGATTTGTTTTTGTTTTTGTTGTTTTTTTAAACCCATTGCATAATTTACAAATATCATTAAGCTAATATATATATATTTTACAATATACATAAGAAATATAGCACTTATAACATAAATATGGTTCTTCTATTTACTTCTATAGAGCTCTGGACCTGTTTCTGTGACTGTGTCTGTATCTGTGTCTGTGGCTAATGTTGGACTAAGTTAAGTGGCCTTCTCTATAAATTCAACACTTTCAGCTTAAGCTAAACAAACAAAAAAAACGGAAACGGAAACGGAAACAGGCATACGGCCATATACACAACACAAATTGAAAAGTCTGGGGCATATAAGTTACACAAAATTTGATTAGAAAAACAAAAACTGCAAAATGTGTAGACGTGTAAGTGTATGTGCGTGTGTGTGTGTGTGTGTGTGACTAAGATTGCATTGAGCCGCTCGCTGTGATGTTGCTGAGATGATTAAGTTTCGCTATATATATATATAAACATATATATATAAATATATATATATATCTGATCAATGCGCCTGATGAGCCCGCTAAACGAATGAAACGTTTTCTAATCGCCGCTGTCCTCCCATTTGCGCTCCTCCATAATCCGATCAAAGCAGTCCGCAAGAAAAGCGTGCTACACAAAGACAAGCATGAGAAAAGTATATGTTTAACCGTATATATATATATTTACATATGGCGTATAGACTTTGACCCAACGAGCTGGCTTATCTGGACGATTGTACTGAAAGCAAAATGACATGGACTCCTCATCGCTCTCGGAACTCGTGATGCTGTCCCATGTCAGCTCCACCATTTGCGCCTCCAAGGAGCCATCATCGCGGCAGGCGTGCAGCCGAAAACTTTTCATTCCTGCAAAAGCAAAATGAGTTGTATGAGTATTACTAATAACTTTATTTAAACTATTTTATGGATCGATTATTGAGAGTCTAGCTATTTTTTTTATTTCAAAAAAACTTTTAAATTGTTGTCTACAGTTTTGTACATCTCTTAATTTAAAAAACTAGAGGGATGGGCTAACTTCGGCCATGCCGAAGTTTGGTAATACCCTTGCAATTGCAAAGGATATAGATACAGTTTTCTCTGATTTGCCACGCCCCCATCAATTGGATATATATAAATTTTGGGCAATCTATTGAGGGCAACAGTAACCTATATATCAAATTTTGAAGCTGTACCTATAAGACTTTGGAAGATATAGTTTTCTCCGATTTGCCACGCCCCCAAGAGGCGAATATATATCATTTTCCATAATCTTGTCTAAACGGTTAACGTCTGTTTCAATTTTTGGAACTCTAGGTGTAAAATTGTAAAAGATATAGTTTTTTCCGATTTGCCACGCCTCTAATGGGCGTAGATATATATTCTTTATCTTTTTTCCATGGGTGGGTGATACAAATATATGTTTAAAGTTTCAAGTCTCTGGCTTTAACAGCATCCAAAATATTGGAAGATTTATGTTAAGCACTACATAGACTTTCCCGATTTGCCACGCCCCAAGTACGCGTTGATATATCATTTTTTGAATTATCTGAAGGGTAGGCCAACAGTATATTACTTTCCAAATTTGGATGCTATAGCTTCAAAAATGTAGAAGATATAGTTTTATCCGATTTGCCACGCCCCCAAAGAGCGTAGATATAGAATCTATGCATTTTTGTATTTGGGTGCAACTCAGGAATATATATTAAAAATTTCAAGTCTCTGACTTTAATAACATCGAAGTTATCCCACTAAAACATTTCTTAAAACCGATCTGTCCTATGGGAGCTATAGGATATAGTCATCCGATCCGGATGTTTCCGAGATATACAATGCCTGCAGCACATTTCAGCCTATGTGCAAAACTTCAGCTCTGTAGCTCTTATAGTCTCGGAGGAGATTGCGTTGATCCAGACAGACGGACAGACGGACATGGCTATATCAACTCATCTCGTCTTGCTGATCAAGAATATATATACTTTATATGGTCGGAGATGCTTCCTTCTCTGTGTTGCAAACTCCTGACCAAAATTAATATACCCTTTTTGCAAGGGTATAAAAAACAGAAAAGTTTTTACCATGACAAGTATAAATTTTCATTTGGCTATGGTAAAAACTGTTCTACAATTCATCTTGAACTAAATTATCTAATTGTATATCAACTAAACTCTTCTACAAATCATCTATGGCAATATTACCTAGTTATATATTAGCTAAGCTCTTCTAAAATTCAACTAGAACTTAATTATCTAGTTGTATATAACCTAATTCAATATTAACTGAACTCTTCTACAATTCATCTATGACTTTATTACCTAATTCTAATTACCTTACTCTTCTACAATTCAACTAGACTAATATGTAATTTAATATTAGGTAAAATTTATCCAAGCGCCTATACAATGATTACACTTTTGGACTGGACGGACTTTTGAGACTCACCCACGGCGGGCACAACATGACCCTCCTTGCGACTATCACAGGAGCAGTGAGGAAAGACAACATCACCGTAGCCGGGCAGTGTGCGCGCCAAGGCGAGATAATCGTTGGCTTTTTTAGCATCCTGCAATGCTTTCAGTTCGTAGAGACGTCCGTCGGCGCGTATGTTGCCGCGATTCACTTCATCAACGGCCTGATAGAAGATAAACCGTGCCGCCTGCTCACCATCGGGCAGGGTTAGCTCCTTGCCGACGGAGAAGAGCCAACGTCGCACGCACAGGCATGTGGATGAGGCGGTGCTATAGTTTTGCACATAGAGCTGATGCGGTATCTCGTGCGGCTGCAGCTTCCGCTCGAAATTGTATTCAACTATCTCGAACAGATAGAAATATTGTTGCGTATAGGCTGTAAGATTGGCGCGCTGCACCAATATCTCCCACACGACCTGAGCACTGGATGACTTCTTAACCGAAACGCTGGTCACCTCATGATCGGGTAGCATCACCTTGATATCCACCGGAGATGCAGATATATCATCCTCCGTGTCGGTTAGAAAATCCTGCACTGCATCGCTCTCGGCTATCACACGCACCGCGCACACCTTCTCCAAATACTGCTCGAGACCACGTCGACGTGTATCCAGCTGCTGTTCGCTAAGCTGAAACAGCCATTTGCCAGGCAGCTTCGGAAAGTTAAAGCCGCTAAACTCCTTCCGCAGCGCCGAATGCAAATTGGCGAACTCGCGATAACGACGGGAGCACAGCTGCCTACCAGCCATATGAATATTGAAGACAATATACCGTTCGCCATTCCGATTCACAATGCTGTAGTCGGGTATGCTATAAATAATAGATTGAGCTGGATGAGCATATTAGTTAATTCAAATTCAATTCAATTGCTTACCTGATGGGCAAGGAGCGCTTGTCGGAGTAGTCTATGTAGGAGTAACCGGTTTGATCCTCCTGCGGCTCCAGTCGATCAGCCTCCTGCTGTGTGACGGATATGACCGTTAGGGTCAGACAATCACCACCAGATTTGATCAGATCCACCACCTGTTTGTGTGTGGCACCCTCCACGCTGACGCCATTGCTACAAAAATATGAGAAGAGAGGGGAGACGATAAAGAATTTATCAATATGAGATTTAATGGCTATTAAAGGGTATACCGCCTGCAACGACGCTCCATAGCGCTAAGATGCGCATAGTGAACACTATGAAACGGCAACATTCTAAAGGATTTGTGAACAATTGCACCGAAGTCGAGCCCGATCCACTGTCAATCTGCAAATGAGCTGCTATTGTTGCTGCTGACGGTCTCTGATTTATTAAAACGCAAAAAGAAAAGACAGGGCTAGCTGGGAGCTGGGCGTCTGATAGAGCTGCGATCACTTGGAGCACCTTGTGGCACTTGGCTTGCTGATAACAGGCAGCAGTCAACAGACAGGCGATTCGGGTCAAGTTGAGTTTGTTTACGATAAACTCAAGCATTTGCAATAGAGTGCAGCTACTAATGCTAGTCGAAAGCAAAAATATTGTTGCATGTAGAGTACGTTTAGATTAATCCTGATTTTGTCTAATAAGCGAGAAAGAGACAGATTCTGAGCAGATAGACAGCGGTTGAGCGAGATGGAGGTAAAGAGGTCTCTGCAAGAGACACAGGTAAAGAGATTAAGAGAGAAGTGAGAGAATGACGAGGGTGAGACTGAGAAAAAGAGAGACTTGAAGTACTGAAAAAGAGCAAGCTTACGAGAGAGTGAGAAATAACGAGATACGGTCTCTCGAGAGACAGTTTGGGAGCGTAAGAAAGATAGAATAAAGATAAGTGAGAAAGATAAAATGAGAAAGAGAGACATAGCGTATGACAGATATGACGAGCAGTGTTGCCGTTTTTTGACGAGCATAAAAAGCTAGATCAAGAAGAAAAACACGCAAAAAAAAGCAAACTTTTTAGCGAAAAAAAGCTGAGAAAAAAGCTGAATTTTCGAACAAAATTTTGTATGATTTCTGCAAATTTGAAATTAAATAAGTAAAATTTGTTAATTTTCCTGTCAAATTGTTGGTGATAAGCAAAAAAAAAAAAAGTCCACTGCAGCTCAGACTAGAATTATAATTGTTGGTGGACTTAAATAGTGCACACATATTCACTAAATGACCTTTTTTTTTTGTTTACCGCACAGCAATTTTATAGTTTCTACTCAATATTATCTTAAAATCATCCTAATATTTGCTCAAATGAGAAAAAGCTGAAAACCAGCTAAATCGGTTTTTAAAAAAGCTATACTTCCCGCTTCCCGCAATTTTCAAATTCTTTCCGCAATTGCATTTCCAAAAAAGCTAGATCTGACGGGAAAAAAGCGGAAACGGCAGCACTGATGACGAGGAATAAGGAATAGAGTCACAGAGAATGAGAGAAAAGAGACAGAGAAGGAAACAGAACAAGTAAGAACGCTCTAGTCGGTACTGCCCGACTACGAGATCCCTTGAACCAAGTCCGAGGTGGTGTATTATACAATCTAGCTTATATCTTTTATTTATACATATTACCCTCTACACACACAAGCACACGCGCCGCTTATTGCGTAGATGATTTAGCGGCTGCGCTTGGGCTGCATTCTGGGCAGCATTATGAGAAATTGATTGTTAAATAATTCGGTTCTAGATCTACTTTCTTGATGAAATTTTTAAGACATAATATTGACATCTAAAGGTGTCTATATTCGAAATCCCAATTCCCTAGTATTTGAAATACGTTTTTTCCACTTATGGGGCTAATGGGGGGAAGTATCCAAAATTTAAAAAGTTTATTATCTGTACTTGCATCACAGCAACCTACATAGTCAATTTGGTATCTCTAGGTATTATGGTCTTTAAGTTATAGCTTAAAAACAAAGTCAAAATATCGATTGTTCTCGATAATAAGGAAATAGGATGAGTGATCGAAAAAAAATATAAACTTGTACTGCTTATGGTATCAAGAACATATTTTTAAAGTTTCAAATCTCTAGCTTTTGTGGTTTACGGGATCACTGCGTTCATACGGACGGACAGACGGACGGACGGACATGGCTAGATCGAATTAGCTCGTCGTCCTAATCAAGAATATATATACTTTATGGGGTCTGCCACGCCTCCTTCTGTCTGTTACATACATTGTCACAAAACCATTATACCCTGAATTCCCATTTTCAATGGGTTCAGGGTATAAAAGAAATGAAAGGCATAGAGAATTTTAATGAGGGTACGAAATATGAAGCATGAGAATATAGACAGAATAAGCCGGAGAGAAAGACAATAAGACAGAAATGAAAATAATATATAAACTAGAGGTGGGATCGGGAAAGAAATTCGTTCCCGATCCATCCCGTCCCGAAATAATTTTTGATTTTCCTGTCCCGACAAATTTTTTTTATTTTTCCCGCGGGTCCCGACATTTCCCTGAATTTTTTTTTTCAACATTTAGAACTCTTATTACAGATACAATTTTACTTAAAAATAATATTTTCTCAAAATTTTCGTCTCTAAGATGTGTTCTTCTTTACCTTATCACTTTTTGTCGAAGATGTTGGAACATTTAGTGCTTGCCTTGTCACAAAGACAATTCCAATGCATTGTTGTCAAAATAATAAAATATTGGAACTTCTCTTAAATTTAACAGCATTTATATTATAATTAATATCCTCGTCAATATCATTCTTCTTTTCTTTGATAAGTACAAGCAATTTTATCTATTAATAATTTTCTTATCGGGACCCGTGAGAATTTCGGGATTATTCCGACCGTCCCGTACTTTTTCAAAATCTTTCCCATCCCGCCCGATACCGAAAATTTTTTCGGGACCCGAGTGATTCCCGAAAATCCCGATCCTGACTCCCATCTCTAATATGAACGGTTAAAAAGCAGAAAATTATCCTGTAACTCAAATGAACCTTTAAGAAAATACATGTGCAAGGAGTAGAGAATCGCAAAGAATAACGCGTTTATAGTTTTCAAAAATCAAGAAATTAACATAATTTAAACATAACAAATAATAATCAAACACTGCATTATTAAATATTCCCCATTTCTATTATACATATATCAAATTGATTTTACATTGAACACGGGGTCTGTCGGTTCTTTTTGAATTCTTAATTACATTTGCTTTAAAACGCCAAAGGGGAATTAATCATGATTGGCAAAAATATGAATATATGTACATATGTATATGCATGTATGTTAAACACTGGGAATTTATTGAGTGATTTAGACAATTATGAAATAACCAGAAAAATATTTTAACTATAAATATGTACGTACATATATAAAAAGACTTAAGCAAGGGTGATAGCCAAAACTGACGCGTCTTAAAGCAATTGCATTGATTTAAACCACTTGACTATTTACCATTGGTTTACATCAGCAGTCTGGCAACGCCTGAAGCTCAACGTGTGACGTCACAAATACACACAAAACAAGCGCCAGCAATTTGTCATTGTTAACGAAGAATAAAGAAAGATAGATAAACAAGCAAATGCATTGCAATAAACTAATTCAATTTATTAACACTTGCGTGCAATGGCATTACACTATATTCAATTGTATATATATGTACATATGTGTGTGTATGTGTGTTCACACATATGCTTATGTCGCAGCTCGCTTCTAGTTTTGATCATGTTTTTTCTTTTAGCAAATTCAATTGAAAATTGCATTGGCTGCCGTTGCCTCTGCCGCTGCTTTTTTTGCTGCTGCTTGTTGTTGGCTTCCTTTTGGCCACCTTTGGACGCGACCGGGCCATGGCGACACTTCTTAGACTTTGTTACTATGTGTATGTATGTTTGTATGAGGGTGTGCGTCTTTCCGGTTTGACTTTTGCCACCGCAGCACAAATAAATAAATCGCAGATATCGTTTGCTTTTCGTGTCGCTGGTGACGCACTGGCAGAACAACAACAAACAGCAGCAAACAATATGACATGACTCACATTGTAGCATACCTAACATACACACATACACATACATACTTAATGTACGTAAGTGTGCTGTGTAATAGGTGCAACTGTAACTGCGACAGTTGTATGCGCGACTTGTTAGATACTCTTTAATTAATTTAGTTTAACTCAAATTAAGGCTCATGTTAAGTTCTAAGGCTTTTCTTAAGCATTTGTCAATTTTTCGACTCACATAGGCACTCATCTTAATTAGTTACTTTAAGTACTTTGAGCAATTGTGAAAGCTTGAATCGATATAAAACTCATGTTAACTTGACAAGAGCTTCACCTGCACCTTGTTTTCTGTCCATTCTGTTAACTGAATGTCTACATATAAGCTAAAGCTCTCGTTGAGTTGGAAATATCAAGCTGCATCGTTTTTCCGAGCTTTCATTAAATGCATGGTAAAAAAAAGTTAAAGTTAAGGTTGAGTTAAAAGTTAAAAATTAACAGGCTGTTAAATTTTTATTTTTAACAAATAATAAAAAGGTTGCTGTTGAATTTTTGGGCATGTGGATGTACATAAGCTGCCTGTTAACTTAAACTTAAATGTGAACTTTTGCTATCGAATATTACGTACCCCACATAGTTGACATACTACCTTCTGCATCCACCAAGTAAACATAATACCAAGCCAGAGCAGAAAAGTGCAAGAGACCGACACAAAACAGAGATTAGGACAAAGACGCAGACACGAAACCAGTTTCAGCAGCTAACGACTAGAATATATCTACTTGACAAGGAACGTAAACATGTTTAAATAATGACAGCACTTTTGTAAGCTGTAGATGGCATGGCGCTGCATTGCTGAACATAAGCTCTTTACAAAAGACGTTTCATGAATAGAAAAATACAGGAATAAATACATAAATAAGAGAGCTATCAGAAGCGTTATACTATTGTTTCAGAATTCGAACCACAAAATTAGTTTCTTGATTTATACTATCTGAAAATATATGTAATTTATATCACTTATAGCCTTAATTTTGACCATTTTATGGTTTCAGCTTTAATTTAAGCATTTCCAGGTTCAGAGCAATTCAGTATTCTACAAACCGTCATGCATAATACAAATGTGTTCTATATATACTTGTGATAAAAATGCAATGAGATTGCACTTTGGTATACCCTAGAGACGTAAACTTCTTTAAGTGGCTTCTATGAGGAACTTTTCATGAATCTAAGATGCAAGACAAACATTAACATTCCCTATGGAAAACTGTGTACAGTTGTAGTTGTGTTCACAATAATAGGAATGCTGTTGAGTTCCGTGCAATTTGTCAAATATTTAACAATAAATGTAAAGTATCGACATGAAATAAGGAATATAAGAATCTTGACATATATTTAAGACTTTTTATACCAACTTTGGCTGTAAAGTTTCTTTTATTTGCCCATTAGGACTTAAGGAAAAAATTATCAAAAAATCAGGCTGTTCATTAAAATAGGGATGGCTACTAAACAGTTTAAAAAGGTACAAAAAAAATGTTGTCAAACTGAACTTAAACTAATACTTTTTATTTGTTATAGGGTAATATTTTATTTAAAATCCCTAATTAATCGAAACTGCGAAGCCCCAGAGTGGCATGGATTCGGAAAGATCCTGACCACGTTTCACAAGAATTTGGATGATCCATTTCGAGCAGGCTGCCAGTTCCTAGATGCCTCTTAACGTATCCTTATAAGTTTTTCTATAGATTCATGTCCGGGGATTGAGCTGGGTATACCGTAAAATCGATGTTCTCGAATGCAAAGCAATCCTCTGCAAGCTTACTGGTATCCTTTGGATCATTGTCCTACTTAAACATCCTTTTCAGTGACATTTTGCAAACTGCATATTATAGCAAGGCTGTTTTTTTTATATATTTACATACACATATGGGCACAATATAGGCTCTACCCCCTTGAAGGAAAAGCATGCCCATATCACCCATATCCACGGTGGAAAATTTGGACTTATCCGTCAAAAATTTGTTACCTCCTACTCAGCCGGCCAGGCAACATGGGATTTTGCAAATTTAAGTCATGCGTTTTGGCCAATTCAATCCCTCCCTGGGGCTTTTGGCGTTCAAATTTAGTTCAATCAGATGAGAACGAACTATAACAAAAATAACCAAAAGACTTAAATAATTATTTTCAACAATTTCGATACTCTAGCGGCATTTTTTTCGATATGGCGCAAAATGGATCTAGCCTCTATTGGAGTCATTTTTCATGTAGCACCCGATTTACAGGTTCCTTTTTACAGTAATTGGCGTTTTATACCATTGTAGTGGTTCAGCAAACTATATTTTTGATTTCCAATATGCTTTGCCCTTATTTTAAAGGCGATCTATTAGATTTCCCATCTCTACCCAGCAATGTACAAAGTCGAAATTCCTATTTTACTGAACAAGCCATTTTGGGTACATCATCGATAAAAACACAATGGTATGCAAAACTAACGGGATTTTTGGGCTATTTAGTTGTTAACATTCCACTCTTCAAATACTTTGAACACTTCTTCAATTTCAAAGTCAGACCATGTAGAAAAAGATCTTTTTATAATATATATAAAAACGCGCTCCTTTTTTGGATTTTGACATTTGTATAAATGTATATACACCATATGATGAACTTATATATATATATATATATATATATATATATATATATATATATATATATATATATATATATACATATATGCATACATAAACATAAATATATAGTTATTATCAAAACATATCAAGAGTAAACAAATTTTAATGCACGCCCAGAGCATCTTCGAGTCAAGCAGCTTGTTTATGTTCGTTGTTAATTGTTTAACATTTTGTTTATTGCCTCAAGTAATCGCAATTCTGTTTTGCATTTCGCTTTGCATTGTTTTTCTTTTTCTTGACTTTCGCTCACAATTTGCATGCCTCCACCTCCTTGAGAAATTCCTGCTCTCGTTCTCCCTCTTTCTCCCACTATCTCTCGATGAAACAGCAACAGTTGTTTAATTTTTTACAGTTATTTGAATATTCCCGCAAGACTCGTGTGTACTCAAACAAAAAAGCTGCAGAGATTCAAAGCGCAAGAGTGAGAGTTAGAGAGAGCATAATGATACGAAGGTGAATGAAAAACGTCTTCCAGACCATATCAAGAAGAGAGTGAGAGCATTTATTCAAATCAGCAATGAGAGGCAACTAAGTAGAGATTGCCTACCTCGAAAATACCCTGTACGTGGGATGTGCACCCTACATATGCAATCGTAAAGGAATACTTTTAACTATAATACCAATATAAATATATATATTTAAAAACTTTTATATATATTTATGGGAAAAGGTTAGCCATAAAAGAATCATCCACCACAAATTTAGTTATAACTATATACATGTATATAGCTATATACACATATATCACTATGTGCATATATATAACTATATACATATATATAACTATACTTTGTGTTGATTTAAAACAAAGAATAAACACCAAAAACAAAAATGGGATTGCTTCCAAAACTTTAGAAATATCTAAAGTTAAAACTAAGTCACTTTTACTTTATTCAATTGTGCATAAACTATCTGAGTTCTGGGAATTACTAGTTAATCAATTGTGACACACAGCAATAAAGGCAAATAAAAGAAATTTGGGGGTAAAAGTAACGCCAATCAAATTGATGTGCTTTAACAATGGGTCAGACAAATTTTCCGCTAAAGGGCGTTAGAAAACAGCACTTATGTTGTTTATATATATATATATATATATATATATATATATATATATTTATATGTATAGCATATATATATATATATATATATATATATATATATATATATATATAGCAATATATATATATATATATATATATGGACCTATCTGATTTAAATCAGTTGGTTCCATATCTCCAGGCATCTCATCCAAATTTACTAAAAACTGATTCAAATCGATTTTATCACTTGCTGTTTGAAGCAAAACTTGACTTTCGCTTACGCCAGAGACACCAAATTGATACATCGATTGTCACAACACGTACAAATTTGTATTATTATTTTCAAATTTCGATACGTTCCTTTGGATTTGGGGTTTTGCTACATACAAACATTTACAAGTTTTGCCTTTAAAATTAATTGAGATGGATATATCTAGAAGTTATTTAATAACTAGTGTTAGCTATATAAGGATACTCTTATGCTATGCGTCTCTTTAAACAGCCCTTAGCTGTATTTATTTTTACGGCGCTGCCAGCTGGCCGCAATTCTTCCTCGCACACAAATCTCTCTTGAAATGTTTGTTGTTGTAAATTTTGCTATTTTTGTAGCTTTTATGTTTGATAATGATTTTTTTTCTTCTATTTATGGATTTTTTTAGAGCAAGAAAAAAACAGCTTCAAGCCTTAACCCAAATCGACATCTAAATCTGAGTCCAAGCCCGGAAACCACAAAACTCATCAGCTTAGCCCAAGGGCTAGCCCAACCACCAAAGCACTTTCTACGTCTCTCCCTAACCATCCAGTGACGCAAATCTATTGATTATTCTCGGCCCATATGCCACTGAGCAACAGCAACAACAAAAACAACAATTTGAACATGAAATAACAACAGAACATGGACACAAAACCACAAACACAAAAATGTGCGGTAGCATTAAACAAATTCAAACGAAACACCCAAAAAAAAAAAACAAATTGATCACAACGTGAATACCCTATAGCAAGCTACAAATAATATCAAATATTTCAATAGAATATCATACAGTAAGAAGAGTAATCAATATATTAACAATTAGTACACACAAAAAGTTAAAGAGTTTGCCTCTATAGCTATTTCAAGAGGCTCCTATATGACCTCGAGTCAGCTAAAATTAATAATATTACACAAAAACAGAGGTGGCTAAAACAACACACTTATAATAAATCCTATATAATTTACTATTTGCCTTTATTCCATTTGCTATTTACAAATCTTTTTCAAATCGCATATAACATATTTGCAGTTGTCCAAGTTTCAAAACTGGTTCGAACTATGTTCAAAATTGTTTTTCTCTTTAAAAAAAATTATTGTTTGAGCAGCAAATCAAATCACTTGAAACTGTTCTTAGGGTTTTGAATAACCCTAATAAAATAGTTTGTTAATAAAACGAATTTTTTTATGAAATATAAATATAGAATTGGAGATGGGATCGGGAAAGAAAATTCCGAAATCAATTTTACTCTTCCCGCCCGATTGTCCGAAAAAAATTCATATTTTTCCTGCGGGTCTCGACATTTGCCGACATTTGTTTTCAACTTAGAACTCTTTTTATTGAAAAATAATATATTCTCAAAATTATCTCCTATAAGAAGTAGAATACACCCTCTCACTCGTTTCGGAAGATGTTGGACCATCAAGCGATTAGCGTATCAAATGAAAAGACGGACGGACGGACGGACATGGACATTTGAGACCACCCTCCAACACTGATTGGATTCTTGAAAGGATGTCTTGAATGGGCATTCAAAACTCGAATTCTAGACCTCATCTTTCTATACAGCTATTGATGTAGTGGTTCGATGCGATTAAGATATTGCTCAACCAAATGAACATATCATATTAAAATGTTATATAAATCAAATTTAATTGGGAACTCTTTTTGGGTATAGCAAGAATTTTTTATATGAAAAAATAATACGCATATTAATTATAATAATAATAAAAAATTCTATTCTAATTATATAATATATATATATAATATACCCTATACTATGCTCATGCTAGGGTAGAAACATGAAAATACCCACGATGGGGCATGGAAAAAAACCAACTAAAGTTCAACCCTAAGCTTATTGAGTGTATGAATGTTTTTTTTTGTGCTTCCTTATTTTGTTGTTGGTGGTGGTTGTCGGTTGATGGCATTATTGTCGTAAATGTTTTAGCGAGCCACACGTCGAACAACAAGAAATGAAAATAGTTCATAATCCCCATTGATTGCAACAACCGGTCTCCTCTCCCCTTGCCACCTTCAAACAATGCAATGCTAAAATGCATGTGCAACAGAAGTTGAAACACAGAAGCTCAGCAAAATATCTTGAATGTCACACACACACACACACACACACACACACACACACACACACACACACACACGCACACGCACACGCACACGCACACGCACACGCACACGCACACGCACACGCACACGTACACGTACACGCATACGCATAAGAACACGCACATACACACAGAGAATAAATAATTGCACTTCATTTGTTTCATTTGTCGATTATTTGTTTTCCTTTAATTTTTATTTTTTCAAGATCTGGAAAAGTTTGTGATTTAACCTAGATATTATGAACGTTACATAATTATTTGATATTAAAGCATGTTCATAACAATTTTTTAGTATCTAGAGCTAACAATACCCGAGTTTCGATAGAATCAATTACTGTTGGTTCCTCCTTGCTACTATTTGGCTAACTGTTTAAGCAGACAAAGAACATTGTAGGGAATATAATATAATATTAGCATATATTCTAATCTTAAGAAAAGGTTTAATGAAAAAATTTGAAGAAAAAGTAAGTAATGGAGCACTATAAAAATATCACATAAAAATAAGGCTAACTATCAGCTAAACGTTTGTGGGTATATGGAAAAAGCAGATTTACGAACCAAACATTAAGACAGAAACTTGTTTTAAGCCATACTGAAAGAATCAGAATACATTATGGAGAGAAAGTAAAGTAATGTACTATAATAGATCATCCTAAATTTAGGTAACGTTCTTGGTATAAAGAAAAGCGGGTTTACGGACCGAAGTTGAAGTTTGGAAATTGGTTTAAGCCGATTTTTGGACAAGCGATAAGCGCTTGAAGGAGATATTGAAGTCTAGACAGCTTATTGAATGAAAAAAAATAGACAATGTCTGTACCTTTAATATATATGTATATAACTACATATGTATAAAATCAAAGCAAACAATGGAACAATGAAGCAGCTAAGAACTTTTTGGACAGCCACTTGAGTATAGAAATTGATCTAATCTAATCTGGAATTTTGTGGCTAAGCCGAATTGCCTGCGTTCTTTGTGGTCAGTCGAAAAGTTGCAACAGCTGCGAAAAGATGCAGAGCTCAAGGCTATTGTTATGGAGTTTGATAATGATGCAGTTGCTCCTGGCTGCCGTTGGACTGGAATGCTATGCCTGCGATTCGGCGGAGGATGCTGAATGCGCTACACGGCCTGGCCAGCAGCTGGATGTGGAGGAGTGCAGTCAACCGAAAGATGAGTGCGTTACCTCCATTACGGCGGGCCTAACTCGTCGTGGCTGCCTGCATCGCCTCTATCCGAATGGGTACTGTGCCGAGCCCTGCGATCGCTGCAGTACGAGTTTGTGCAATCGTCATATCTATCCAACGGATCGTCTACGTTGCTATCAGTGCAATGGCGCCTCCTGCATCGATGTGAGCGCACGGCCCGAATTGTTGCTGCCGTGTCCGATCTATAGCGAAAATGATCGCTGCTACACAAACATTTTGCATCTGAGCAATACACAACGTGGCTGCGAGCACACCAATCTGCCCGATACTTGCCCCCATGTCTGCCTCAAGTGCAACTACAATGGCTGCAATGCGGAGCTAACTGTCAGCGAGAGCCACTGTCTGCAGTGCACATCGAATCGTCTGTCGGGCAATCCCGATTGTCAGCGCGAACAAGTGCCCGAGCTGGCGGGCAAATGTTCGCTGTCCAATGCGACTGTGACGCAGTGCGTTAACAAGGTGATGTTTGGGCATCGGGAACGTTGCTACACGCATCACAACAATCAGACGGAGGTGCTACAACGCGGTTGCTCCACCACCATGGGATTCTTTCCCACCGGCGAACTGCATGAATGCTACGGCGACAATTGCAATGCCCAATGCCAGGACATTGCCTGCGCCACCTGCAATTCCACTAGCAATCCCAATTGTCGCAGTGGACACGCCGTGAAGAGCGAGCAGTGTGCCATGGGTACTACGGCCTGTTATTCATGCGAGCAAGGTTAGGGTGAGTCTGGCGCTGCGTTAATGTGAACCAGTTCCAAATCATGACCCAAGTGTAAAGCAAATATTTAATTTTCAATCCATCTGTTAGATAATTCTTTCCGCTCCAAATATCAACCAAGCCTGTGAAGTTATTCTTTCAGTTTCAAATATGAACCAAACCGGTTAAGTAGTTCTTTGAGTTCCTAAAATGAACCAAGCCAGTGAAGTAGTTATTTTATTTCCAGTTATGAACCACTCTATTGAGTAATTCCTTTAGCTCTAAATATGAAGCTAGTCTATTAAGTAGTTCTTTGAGTTCCAAATATGAACCAATATGTAAAATAATTCATTAAGATTGTTAATATTGAAAATATGAACCACTCTATAAAGTAATTCTTTTCAATCTATTGATGTCTAATATGTCCAATATGTTCCAATTAGAAACGAAGAAATACTATATATATTTTGTGAGTTCCACTTTGTACAGCAATTATTTGAGTTCTAATTGTAAACCTCTCTATAGATCCATTATTTTCTTATATATTTAATTTATCAAAAGAAACTATGTGAAATTAAATAAAGCTTTAATATTTTCACCTAATTATCAGTATATATTGTATATCTTAAGAAATATACTTACATACATTAGTTACTTTTTTTTGCTCAGCACTGAACTAGTTCGCAAAGTAAGCCAAATCCGAAATAATTTACTTTGTGCTTGCAGCCCTGATATTAATTCATAGTTAAATGCCGTAGTCAAGTACAGCCAACTTAATGCAGCAACAGTTATAAGTTGTGCTGCCAGATTGTTAATTTCTAGATACAAAATGAAGCATATTTGACAGTAATTTGTTTTAAATAATGCTTCTCTTGCAGATACGCTACTTCGTCGCGGCTGCGCGGACGTGGACTTCGTGGCCGGCGACGGCGAGGCATGCCAGCTCTGCCGCAGCGGCGATGGCTGCAACCGTTGGTCCGTGCGCAGCTGCTATCGGTGCAATTCTCAGGAGCATGGCGACGACTGCGCTGCTATGCAGCAACCGAACGCCATGGCGCTGAGCAATTGCAGCACCCCAGCCGAGCTCTGTGTGAGCACAGTTATCAGCCGTCTGCAGTTGGTCTACACGGTGCGTGGGTGTGCGAGCGAGGTGCCCGAGTGCACCGTTAATGACCCCTATTGTGTGCGCTGCAATGGCACCCTGTGTAACAGTGCCCCCACCATGTGGCTGCAACAGCAACGGCAACAGCAACAGCAGGCGGTGGGCGTTACAAGGGGCGTGCAACGCATACTTGAGTATCTGTGGCACACTCTATGATTAATTAGCAGCAATTATTTGGAAAGTACTTTTGATGAATAAACAATCAACGACAAATTTTCAACGCTACATTCCACACACACGAAGACAACTAGTCCCCATCCCCACTCCTTTTCCTGCACAGACCACTGAATTAAAACTGTAATGCAGAAAAGCCCGCTAACCAGGCGGATGTAGAGGAAGTAAAGAGACGGCATTGGCTATTGAAAACCGGCAAAAAAAACGCCCCTCGAAACCAAGAGTGAGCAAACAAAAAAGAGAGTAAAAGGGGCAAGAGATAGAGAGCGAGAGTGAGTGTTAATGGGAGAAGAATGTGTGAATGTGTGAGAGGCAGCCAGTTGCAGGGCTGGTCAAGCGATTGCGAAATTATAGTGGATTTAAATACATACATATGTATGTATGTATATAAAACTTTACATACAAGTCCTTGGCGATCGTCTTATAATCGATAATGAATTATTATAAACTTAATGATGATTCAAAGCAAATAATACCCAATTCATGCACAATTTAGACAGTTGCAATGATATTTACTAAGTATTTGCGATACCAAAGACCTTAAAGACTGGAAAAATATGGCTCAATTCACGAGAAACGGAGGAGAATTAATTGAAAATTTCAATAACAAATGCGACACAATAGTAGCTGATGGTCAGCTAAACATTCTTAATTTAGTTCTCACATGTGTGTACATACATTTTTATATGTACATATATACATAAATATTCAGAGATAAGCAGATTGTGCATTATCAAGGTACAGCTTAAAAGCCGAGTCATTGATAATAGTACTAGTTAAGCGAATACACAAGACAGAATATCTATATACTCGCATATCAATGCAAACTATTTTCAAAGTGTAAACAATCATATGTCAGAAATAGCTATATACATACATACATGTACATATATTCTTAAATAGATTAGCACAGAGTACGCCTAGAAAACTGAATAATTTAAAAAAATGGATAATGTCTTATCATAAAATAATAAAAGTTAAAATAGTTGAACATACATTAATAATAGGCGTTCTTTGTTGAAATTAGGAAGAAAAAAATTAGAAAAAAAGTCAGGTTCGCGAACTTAACCGATATAATATTGGCTACAACCGACTGCATAATTTTAAAAGAGAAACTGAACTGTTTCCACAAAAAAATTTTGACGTATTTCATATTTTTAACGTAATTATATTTAATATATTTTCAAGCTGTTTAATTTTCCTCATTGAACTATAAACGAAAAAACAGTTTATTCTATTTGATCCGGTTCTAATTAAATGAACCGGTAAGCGATAACGAAAGAAAAATTATGCGCGTAAAAAACCCGTTTGTATGTTTGTGAAGCTTTTATTACACTTGCTTTGTTTGCACACGTGCGACCAAATCATAACTGTAATTGTTGTTCTTGTTACAGTTCATAATCAAATGATGGGCAAGCAATAACAACAACAACGACAAAAACAACATACGGCCAGCTGTGCCGATGCAAAAAAGTGCGAAAAAAGAATGTGAAAAAAATGTATATGAAAAATAAACATTTGCCAATTTGTGGCGTGTTTGCTCGAGGGCCGGGCGGGGGCGGGGACAGCAAAATTGTATGCAGTGAGTGCGTTGTGGGGGCGTGTGAGGGGTGGGTGTACGCTGCCAACGATAATTAAGTTGTTATCCGCCGCGCAACGAAATAGCTGAATTTATTAATTGAATTTGTGCGCAGGTTTTCGCAGTTTTCCGCAAATGCCAGAGAGAATGAGAGAGAGTGTGCGTGAAAGAGAGAGAAAGTGCGAGGGGGGCATTGCCGAAAAGGTTATCACAGGATGAGCGCCCACAAAACTCAATTATATGCAACGTGTTTTGAAAGATAACATTTGGCTGAGCGGCGATAACAAAATGTCAAAGATGCACAACAAAAGCTTAGCAAAGGACAGACTGCAAAACAAAAATAAAAGAAACAAAAAACGAGAGCGAGTTGGCTGAGGGAGCATACAAAACGAAAGCCAGAGTGGAGTGACGAAGAGCGGTAGTGCAGAGCGGTAGTGCAGAGAGGGAGAGCGAACGGGGGCATTTTAATTAGCTTGCTCTGTGGGCGCGCGTGTATTTGTGTATGTATGTGTAAGTGTGCGCATACAACGCAAGTATGAATGTTTGCATGTATGCAAGTGTGGCCAAACAATGGCATAAATATTACGCCATAACAACAACAACGACAACAGCAAGTAGCCAAAGAAGAAGGAAGCAACAAACGGTTGCCAGATATGAAGACGGCGAATTTCAGTTACAACCCTCTCACACACACACGCGCACATACCCAGAACAACGTTTATTGATTCCAGGACTTCCAAGCGGCAGTTTTAAGTTTCTTTTCCATTTCGAGTGGAGCCGTTTTGTGGGTGGGCTACGCTAACACGCTCATTCGCTCGCTCGCTTACTCGCGCTCGCTCTTGCGGTGCGGGGCGGGGCATGAATAAACAGGTCAAACATGAAGGAAGCTTTATGTTTGCTTGTTTTTCATTATTTTCTTATTAAATATTTTTTTTTTGCTCTTACGAACCCTAGTGTAACGAGTGATATACTTACACCTCGAGTATGCGATCGCCCTTCTTAATACCCGCCTTCTCAGCGGCGCCATTCTCCAGCACAGCGCTAACATGCTGCAGCGGAGCGTACAGCTCGCCGTTGATTGAACGCAATTGGCCGCCCTCGGACACCTGTCCGCGCACATTGAATCCGAAGCCAGTTTCCGTCTTGTAGATGGTAACGACGCGCGGTCCATTGGCGGCTGTGATGGTGGTGCCGCTGCTGCCGTTGTTTTCGCTCATTTCTGTGCCGCCGGTACGCTCCGCTCCAAGAGCACAGCCAACACAAACACACTCGCTCGCAAGCACACACACACACACGCAAACTCAAGCTCAGTCACACACACAAACTGACGGGCGGCTGCTACTGTTGTTGTTGATGTTATTTTACACAATTTTTCTATGTTTTTGCGTAACTTTTGTATTTTTGCAACTTCTTTTTACACACAAACATTCGCGCGCGCACACACACACAAACGCAACCGAACGAACATGAATATAAAGACGAACACAAATACACATACAGGCAAAGGCAAGCGGCAACGGCAGCCACTTTTACTTTCCGCAAATCATACACACAAAAAAATAATAATAAACACGGAAACTCGCAAATCGCAGTAACTTGCAACTGCAACAAAAATCGGTATCACACGCCGTTTAATAACTAAATTTTGGGTGTGTGTGTGTGAATGTGTTATAGGCTAGCGATTGCAATTTGTTATAGCTTGCATTGTGTTTAAATGTTAACAGCAAGCAACGTGCGTAGCGCACATTAATTTTGCATATTGCCTTTGCTTTCCTTAATTCACTTTTGCTTTCGCCTCTTTCGCCTTTGCCTTTGCCACTCGCCCAACAACTGTCAGGCGCTAGTGTTGGGTGACTGTTTGATGAGCTGAACGGTACAAATGAGCTGACTCCTCGTGGCCAGTTCATTATTGAAGTGAACAGCAAGCAATTCGCAACCAAATGGCAACGCCGTTGCCGTTCATCGACCCGGCATGCCAACATGGCAAGCAATAACAAATAATATGCTATATTTTGTCCTCATTATGCAACTATTTATTAAGATCACATTTGATTTATTCTCTTTAAACATAACATTGCTTAATACCTTTTTTAAACAACATAACATGTTCGATAGCTTATTGACAGCAATGAACTAGTTATCGATTGCAATCAGCTGCTTATTGTTGACGCTTTTTGATAAATAAAACCATAGATGCATTTCGATTTTAAATGTCATTTAAACAGTTTGAACAAAACAAAAATACAAGCTCTATTGAAATACGTAAAGTGGCGTGCCAATAATTCATTTGTATTTAAGCGATAGTTACGTATTGCTTGTTCTCGATAATCTTACGAATATAACCTAAAATATAAATTTCTTTATTTCAACGTCCTGAAAGCTGCGAATGCATTTCAACTTTCTTAATATTGTAAATTTTAATAAAAAATAACGAAAGAAAGAAAATCAGTGATAAGAGAAAAGAGTAAGTATAATATACTGGAGATTGATTTCAAAACAATATATAAGTTGAGTTTTCTCTCAACATACATATGTATAGAAATTTGCTTTGTACTTTTTTGAGGTTATGAATTTAGATTTTCATCAATTACTGCTAAAAAAAAGAACGATTTATGAAATATCACGTTGGATAGGAATACCATAGGGGTGGGGAGAGAGAGAGATGTGGGGACAGCGCAGGGGCACATTCATATCATACATGGGCGTCACTTAGTGAGGCGCAGCCGTGGAGTCGGGACTACGGTGGACAAAAAACAATCATTAACTTAGATCAAACGGAAAAAAAACCATCAAATGTCACAGAAAAGTTATAAAATTTGAAGAATATTATTTTATATCATTTTTATTTAATTAGCAGACAAATTTTGAGCTGCTGCCTGTTGTTGCCAATAAATTTTGTTAACTATATATTAATAGTAAAACAATTCAATGTGCTTAAAAGCAAATACAAAAGAAGACAGTAGTCACACGCGCAGCGCACATAGACGCAAAAAAGACAGGCACACTCACACATTCTAACGGTAACTCTTATGCTTGGTCAACGAACAGTGTGGAAAAACGCACAAATTGAATTAATTAAATAAATATGTCGATAACAAACGTTTGTTGTTTATATATATATATGTTATATATGTATGTATGTGTAATATATGTATGTAACTGCATTGCAATCAGTTATAAATACATATATATATATATATATATATATATATATATATATATATATATATATATATATATATATATATATGTAATACATATGTTTGCTGATGCAAACTAAAATCAAACTTAATGCAAGTGTGAAAAAAAATGAAAAAAAAACTTTTTGCCTATAACATATGTGTGTGTATATAAATAGATCATTTTCTTAGATCAATAGTTTTAGACAATTCCTGCTAAACACAATTGAAATATACTTAAAAAACCGCATCAACTGTTAATTTTAATCATAATTTAAAAAAAAATCAACTTTTAAGCTAATTTGAACAAAAAAAATATTTTTTTAAGAATTATATATTGTACATCTCAAAGATTATAAGTTGAACGGGTTATTACAATAGAAAATGTTGAATTTTGTTTTTTAATTAAATTAAATTAAATGTGATTTGTTTTAAGCTTAAGCCTAAAGCCTTTATAATATACATACATACATATATACATATACATATACATACATATATATATATATATATATATATATATATATATATATATATATATATATATATATATATATATATATATATATATATATATATATATATATATATATATATATATATATATATATATATATGTAGAAGATAATAGTTTTTTTGGGATTTGTTGGTTTCTTTTTTTAGAAGGCTTTTACGAACTGAAGTGGTTTTTTTTTGCTTACGTGGCTAGTACAGTTATTAGGCTATAGACTAAATTGACTAATAACTAATTATTATAAACTATGCGCTACAAATTGTTATTAACTCTTGCGTGTATAATATATATATTCTTTTCTGTTTTGTTTGTTTTGTTTTTAAAGTTTACATGTTATACTAAGTTGCGTTTCTCATAGGCTTAAAGTTAAATTTTTTTATGCTTAATTATTAGATTTTGTTGTTGTTTTTGCTTAAGAACTATATAAATACAGCCCTATACAAAAACCCTAAAAAACAAATGAAATATTTATATATATGTAAATAGTAAATGTAAACCCCACGACACTGAAAAAATTTCTCACGATAATTTTGCTATATACAAATGTGTGTGTCTTACGTGTGTGTGTATGTATGTGTGTGTTTTTGTTGTTTGCACTAAAAATTTGGAAATTGACGTACTAAATGTTATATATATATATATATATATATATATATATATATATATATATATATATATATATATTTATATATCATATAGTTAATTTCTGGTTGTTGCCAGGCACGCGCTGCTGCTGCAATATAATCGCCTTTGCAATAGACCTTACATCCGCTATATATATATATATATACATATATATATATATATATATATATAGCTTAACCTAACACCTAATGTTGATGTTCAGTTAACGGTTGTTTTTGCTTTTGTGTTGTTGTTTGTTGTTGTTGTTGACATCACAGACATGTTGCATGGTGTTGCATGTTGTTGTTTTTGTTGCAACTGTTGCTGTTGCTGGTGCGTTTTGCACGCTCAGTTCCAGAGCAGCCAACGTTAACTCTTTGTTAGCTCGAGCTGCTGCTGATTGCGCTCCCACCACTCCTGTATGCTGTTGACCATTTGGTGCCGCCGGAAGCGCATCGATTCGCTGATGCACATATCTATAAAATCGGATTTCATCTCCTGATCGCCCTTCATCATATTCAAATGCTCCAACAGCTGGCTATAATCCCGTCCCGGTCGTCGTATATCACGAAACACTTGCAAACGCAAATCAATGTTATATTGGCGTGCGGCTTCGCGTTGATCCTCGCTAAGGATGAGTTCAGGTGAGCTTAAGATGTCGCCGTTGTTGTCGCTGTTGTTGTTGCAATTGGCGGTGGTTGTGTTGTTGTTGTTGTTGCTAGTGTTGGTGTTATTATTGTTGGGGCTGCTATTGCTGCTGCTGTTGTTGATATTGTTGTTGCTGCTGCTGGCATGTGTCGGCGATGCTTTGGGCTCCAGTTTGACCTCCAGTTTGACCTCCAGTTTGGGACTGCTGTTGTTGTTAGTTCGATTATGATTAGTGCTGTTGTTGTTGTTGTTGCTGCTGTTGTTGTTGTTGCTCAGGCCACTACCCCAGCTGCCCCAGCTGGGAGTTGTTGTGTTGCTGGTGCTGCTGCTGCTGCCGCCAGCTGTGCGCTTCAGTGCATCAAAGCAATTCCACGATATGGGATCCAAATCGATGCGAAAGCCACCGCCATTTAAAAGATGATTGCTACCGCTGCTGCTATTGTTGTTGTTGGTGGTGCTGCTGCTACTACTGCTGCTGGTGTTGATTGTGCTGCTGCTGTTGCCATTGTGGCACGTTTGCAATATGCGCGATATCTCGGAGGCATCATTGATATCATTATGACTAAAGTATGTTGTTGTTGTCGTTGATGTCGTCGTCGTGCTGCTGTTGGTTGTTGCTGTTGCTGCCGTCGTCGTTGCTGCTGCTGCTGCTGTTGTTGTTATAGCTACTGCTACTGCTGGCACTGGTGGTGGCGACAACATGGCCGCATGCTGACTCGGATAGCCATTTGGCACCAGCAACAGCGGCGGCATTGCTGCCACGCCCCCACCAATTTTATGCATTCCCGTTGCGCCCTCCAGCATATGCATATGCGGACTGTCCATCGCCGTGTGCGTAGCGCCCGCATTGCTGCTATATGCCGCATGCTGCATGGTTAGACCATTGAGCGGCAAATAGAAAACGCCGCTGCTGCTGTTGCAGGCACTGTGATGATGATGGCTGCTGCTGCTGCTGCTACCGTTGTTGATGTTGTTGATGTTGCTGCTGCTGTGATTATTGATGCTGCTGCTCGGCTCAAGTGCACCATTGCTGACAGCAGCTATTGCTGTTACGCTGCTGCTGCTGCTAGCTGTTGCTGGCGTCAAATCCGTCGGAGCTGTTGCTGCAACGTTGCTGCTGCTGGTAGGGTTGCTGCTGCTGCTGCTGGCGTTATTGTTACTGCTGATGCTGCTGTTGCTGCTGCTGCTGCTGGGGTTATTTTCCGCTTCGTTGGCGCGCTCCTCGTCGCTGATGCCATTGATAAAGTTGTGTACGTAACCATTGAGTGATGTTTCCTGGTCGCCGACTTCCTCCTCGCTAAAATCGAAGCTCATGCGCTCCGGCGTAAGTGAGCCGAGCGACATGCCGGAGTCGCTATCGCCGCTGGCCATGCTGCTGACGTTGCTGTTGCTGCTGCTATTGCCGCCGATGCCAATGCTGCTGTTGGACGCCTCGGAGGCATAGCTGCTGTTGCTGTCCTCATCGAGCAGTAGCTCGTTGACGCTGCTGCTCGCGGAACCGCCAGCTGCGGAGCTGGGACTGGAGCTGGTGCTGCGCATCGAATCCATGGACATGCGTCGAAACTCGAAGGCCCGAGGCAATGGACCCGCCTTGCGTTTACGTCCGCGTGATATGCTCTCTAGCTTCTTGGAGATAGGACCCATGGGGCCGCCTAATCCATTGCCGCCGCCCAACATCAGGCCGGACATGCCCCCACCCACTGGACCCATGCCGCCAGAATTGCCGCTGCCGCTGGCTGAGGGTGAGTTGCCGCCGTTGCCGCCATTTGAATTGTTGCCGGTCTTCATGGGTGCCACATCGCTGAGATCGGCCTCGTCCACCATGACCATATGCTTGTCCTTCTTATAGGGATTGCCGAACATATGCTGGCGCACATTCGTTGGCTCAATCTCGCGCAGCGGATTATCCTTGTTCTTCAGATACTCCTGATAGTTGCCCATTTCGGCAATGGGCAGACAATGGCCCGAATCTTTAGCCACCAGGCTGGCGGGTCGCATAAACGTTTCACGCATGCGCGCTATCTCATCCACCAGGTCTCGCCGTGGTATATCAAATGGATTGCGATACGTTTTCGCTGACGACTGATGCGTCAACTGTGGCACCACAATCGTATAGTTCTCCACTGGCTCAATCTCCGAATGGAGCTTGGCGAACGTGTCACGCAACAGCGGATGGCGCACCAGATCTCGACGCAGTACAGCACCCGTGCACAGCTTGGCCGTTTCCACTTGGCGATAAGGTGGCTTTGGTTGCTTCAACTGTTTGTAGACCTTCAAACAGAGATTCTCCTGATCTTGTTTGGCTGTGTTCTTAATGTGCTTCAATTGATTCGCTATCGTCGGCGACAGATAGTTGTCCACATTCTCTGGCAACAGGAACTGCAACAACTGATACGGCACATTGATGTTGACTAAGGCCTTACGCAAGAACGGGCAGTAATAAGGAGGTATAGATCGGACGTAGGCATTAAATTTATACATGAGATCATTCGGAGGACTCATGTTGTACTTGTGGATGAGGTCGTGCAAGAGCGGCAACAGTGCTGGATAGTTGTAGGCCAGCACATACAGATGCACTTGGCTGAAATTTGGCGAGGCCTTCAAATAGCCAAAGGGCAACTCGAATCCGTGCATCCCATTCGTGACGATCACCTGCCAGCATTTGTTCATCTCCCGCTTATTGAGTATCTGCAGCGTCAACGGACAGCCCTCGATTTCGTATTTGTCCACCGGAAAGCTACGCACCAGCTGCGGCTCATCGACGGCGGGGGTTAATATCTTCAGCTTGGGGTGTGCATCACGTGGCGGCAAGGTAATTGCCTTCGAGTCCGGCCAATAAGGTTCCGGCAGCGGCCAATAGCCGATGGGAAAGGTCTTTTGTGTGATGTGCTTTTGCACATAGATCATCTTTTTGATCGGCTGGAAAACTATATCCGGCGCTGGTTCGTTTGTTGTCGATGTTGTTGTTGTTGTTGTGGAGCTGCTGCTGCTGGAGCCGCCGCTGTTGCTGTTATTGTTATTGTTGTTGTTGTTATTGTTGCTGCTGCTGCTGCTGTTACCACTGCTGCTGCTGCTGCTGCTGTTGTTGTTGCCGCTGCTGCTGTTACCGCTGCTGCTGTTGCTATTGCTGCCGCTCGACTCCTTGGGCAGCATAGGCTCAAATTGCAATACAACACCTGGTTGCACCTTCTGCACGAGACTCTCAATGCACTGATTTAACACATAGTGACTCCGCACACGATATGACCGGCCGCCAGTTACCTCGCACATTCGCTCAATTGGCGAATCGTCGTGCGGCACCTTGCCATCGACCCGCTCATCGATTTTATTGCCCGGCATGCGGAGGACGAGCGAGAACAGGCGCTGGTCCCAGCGAAATGGCTCCTTGGTGAACTTGGTGCCTGGTATTTGATTGCTAAGCGGCAGAATGATCTCCTGATGGACACCATTGCGATACGAATAGCGTCCACCATCAGTGATCACAATAATGACCGATGGCTCCAAATAGAAGGGACAACGCCCCTGGCCGTAGGTATCGATTCCCGATTGCATCCGATTTAAATTGAGCAAATCGAAGGCATTACGCAGAGATTCACCCATTGAGGTGAGGCCGTGACTCTGTAGATTTTTTAGCTCGTTCATGAATGTGGCATGATTCTCCTTCCAGCCGGCTTTAACATTCGCCGGCGGCTCCTCAAACGTGAGCAGCATATAGCGATCACCTAGACAATCCTGTGTCCGTTGACGATATTTGAGGAACGTCTCGACGGCACCTTTGGCTATGTCCAGATATGTCTTTTGCACACCATTCACATACGCCTTCTGGCACATGGACGACGAGGTGTCCACCAGAAAGAGTATGATTGTCATGGCTGCCCACTGCCAATGCCCACTTCTGTGCCGTTGTTCCCAACACTCTTTGGTCAATCTAAAATACAAAGAATATGTATTAGAAATCATAGATACAAAAAATAAAAATAAAAACAAAATGCAGGCACACACACATACGCGGACGTGCTGTGATTAGCATTAGCGCATCATTAATTTAAACTTCATTTACCGTTTCTTTGCGCTTTACTGAGTTAATTTGAGCGCAATTGAGCTGTAGTTGGTGAGTGAGTGAGGTAGCGAGAGAGCATATGTATTTGTCTGTATTATTGAGAGTAGTTATGGGTGTGTTGTTGCAGAGTCCTTTTCTGTTTCTTGTTCTTCTCCTTCTTTAACTACTGACTGTTGCATATGGCTCTTCTCCAGCACTTATCAGTTACTTGTTGTTGCTGTTGTGTTATTTTCGTTTTAGCTGCAACAGTTTTTTTTGGTGTGTGTATATGTGTGTTGTTGTTTGTGTTTTTTAACAGCTCTCTTGACTTTATTACTGCTGCTCTCTCTCAGTGGTTGCTAGCAGCGTGCTTCTTTCTCCTGTTGTCCTGGACTTAAGCGATTTGCTCTTTTTCTTCGTTTCACTGTTCCGCTTTTATAGTACATGTTGCGTGAAACAGCTGACATTTGGATTTCAAAAGTACCAACAACAAGTTCTGCAACGAAACGAAAGACAAAAGAAAAAAACAAGAGAATGTAGAGAAAGAGAAATGAATAAATTTCAGTCAATTACAGATCGCAAGTTGCGCATACGCACTGTAGTGCGATAATCAAAACTGATGCAAACAATACACACTTCGTTTTTAGCTTAGTTTTGTAATTTACAAACACACATAAACACAGACGATTGCACGAGAGAGACACGCATATGTACACACATGTATAAGCATACATCTGTCACCTTCGCAATCACTGATAATACTTAAACGGAACTCAAGCACACACTCAAACAAAAACACGCACAATTTGGACATGAAATGTGCTAATTTTGCCTTAAGTGCTTCTGACTATAAATTTAAAGCTCGATCGTTCTCTCTTATTTATCTTCTTTTTCTCTCTATCTAGTTGCCGTTTTACATACGCTGCCCCACTTCTTTGAGTTCTAAGAACAAACAAAACAAAAACAAACAAAAATTAAAAAAAAAAAAAAGGTTTTACACAAATTCAAATGGCTAGCGAAAACATCGGACAATCAACCTCGATGCGCTTCTGCCACAGCCAGTTATTTGGGCTGCTCTATCAAAGTCATTCATTTAGTCTACACTTGGCTAGTATGTGATCGCGATTGGGATTGTGTTCGCTTTGTTGGCATTAGAGATGAGCGTGAGCGTGGGACCATTGATCAATTCTTCGAGAATTGTACGATTACGCTGATAATTGTGTGTTTGTTTTTACATATGTATATATATTTGTGTCTACCTATTAATGTTCATATTTTTGTTGCTTTTACAATTTACACCCATATCACAAATTGTATTATCACCGCCTTCTTTTGAAAACACAATGTATGTTTATACACTCATATATACATAGAACTATATAACTGTATACAAGCATAGCATATAAAGAAATCACTCATATGTATACATATTATTCACTTCGTGTTGGAAGCACGTGTGAGTATTTATTTTCCACTCACATCTCTAACGATCGGCTCACATCACGCTCACGCACGCATCTCTAATTGGCAGCAACAACTGGCTAAAGGCACATACGAAAAATATTCGGATATTATCTAAAAGTTCCGCATTTGTTAGAAAAAGCTTATAATAATACCAAATTACCTCTCCCTTGCTTTTGATATAATTTAGGACCAAGTCAACGTACACTGTATTTTAGAGGCATTTGATAATGAGGCGCGTCAAACAAAATAAAAAAGAAATATTCTTATCGACGCGACTGCATTTGCCGTTGTCATCGGTGCCGCCGCCTTCTGGCGACTAATTGACTGAGTTTCGAGTACAAAGCACTCAATTTCTATTTGAATAGGAGCACTCATTCACACACACACACACACACATATATATAAATATATATATATATATATATATATGCAAGCGTATTACATGCGTGTATTACATTCACGCTCAGCGGCGCAGCCTAGAGTTGCCAGACATCAAACAGAATGAACAGTAGACTAGGTAAGCAGATGCTTGCAGGTAACCGAAGGAAGGCACGTGGATATAATTATCAAATGGGTCACGCCGAATTATTTAATGCATTATTAATTGCAATCACAAACTTAAAACAACTTATCAAACACACGATAACATTAGCATTTGCTGCTGGTGGCAACACTGCAGAAACAAGGTAATACAACAATGCGGGTAGGGAGGGGGTTGAACGTACTCCTGTAATTTTTTTTCTTTTTGTATGGCACGACGCAGAACACGCTGCTGGGATTTAACGTATTTAAAAATGATTACTAAGTGATTGTCAAGCAACCAACACAGTAACAGCAACACCACCTTGATATGCGCAATGACCTTGCTACAAAGGATCATCAATAAAGTGTAATTTTTGTTGACCGTGTGGGTGTGTTTGTGTACAGAGAGGAGGAAAGCGGGTCACTCATCATTTGACGAACAGCATGATTAGAGTGACCTTAATTTTAAATGTAACATGAGCACGAACGAGAACTAATTTGCATGTGGCAGTGGGGCTAACTAATTCGTTTATCGTCTATCGATCGATGATACATACAATGCAACGTTGCATCCGATTGTTTAAAGTCCCCGCCAAGCATTCAAGTGTAATCGTGTCTATGATTTGAAGCTGATTGTGGGTGTAGTTGCTGCTGCTGCGTTGAAGAACAACAATGACGGCTGCGTTCGGAACGTCACAAGCGCTCAACTACATACAATATATCTCTCTATCTCAAACACATACATTCACACACGCACAGCATCATCATCTTCATCATCAGTGAGAGTCGAGTGGTAAAAAATAAGCACTAAAACACTAAAACATAAGCAATTTAATACTACTTGAACTGGACAGGTTGCCCTACACAGCAACTACAGCCCAAAAAAAATTAGGAGGTATAGCCGATTAATTTAAGTTGCTGGCAATAAACTAAACAAATATTCATATTATTATTATTTATCGTGAATATTCAGTTACTGTTGTTATATCTTCATTTAAACGAACGATATGCGAAGATATGGAGGGGAGTTGCGCGCAGTGTTGTTTTGAGCATTTTTTTTCTGTTATATTTTACTTTGTGCCAACAAAAATTTATCACCACCTCCTCCGCGCGCGCTTAAACGTACGACCATAGCCACGCACTCACACACAGTTAAATAAGACAAATACACATACACCAATGATATGTGTATGTGTGCAGCTGTATTAAGGTGCATAGCCCGTAGCACACAAACAACTTATACACGCACGCTCTCACGCTCACTGCTCCTCTCTTTTGGCGCTCGCTCATCCAAGCAGCCGCCCTCACCGCCCGTCCGCGCGAACCAACCCAAGATCCAACCAACCAACCAATCAACTCGCCAACTGACTGACTGACTGTCGACTGCGATGACGACGACGAAGATGGCGCAAACGACCGACCGACAGCCGGGCCGACGAAACGACACGACCACGATACGACGACCAGTGGTGGCATGTATGTATGTATGTATGTAGCAATTTGTATGTTTACTTGTAGTATCTCAGCAGGCGGGTAAGTTTGTTTCGCACACACACACTGAGGCCGTTACTCTGGTTGCGTTCCGAGTTGTCGCCTATGCCTTTTCTATTGCTATTGCATCTGTTTTTTCTAGTTTGGCGCCGCTTGGCAACCAACCTCTCAGTTCAAAAGTAAAAAACTAACTGAGCCGCTGCGATTGTTGTTATTTTTCGTATATATCGATAAATCGATAAGTAGGCAGGGCTGTTGTATATCACAATGGCACAGAGTTGGTTTGATTTTTTTTATTATTTTTCTTTTCTTTATTTTACGAAATAGCACAGGCTAACGACAAAATGTAATATTTAACAAAAATATATATTATTATATATATAATAATGGTGCAATAAAATATGTGTGTCCTTTATTTTGTAATACTCAGCGGAGGCGACAATCTAGTAAATCTTAATCGACAATGAAACAGGGTCGTTTGCAATGTACAACACATGTGAAATTTTTTGTTTTGGCGCGCGAACTCGACAGACAACAATCTGCGAACACCGAGCATAAAGGGTGCATGTATTGAGTGATATTTGAGTGTAATGCCAGAGAATATTATTGCCGGTATACCGGTGCACTTTCCCTTCGAGCCATACGAAGTGCAGCGCGCGTATATGGAAAAGGTGATTATGTGTCTGCGTGATGGCACCAACGGCGTATTGGAATCACCCACCGGCACAGGCAAAACGCTCAGTTTGCTCTGCTCCTCGCTCGCCTGGATACGCACACGTCAATCCGACCATCAGCTTCAAATGCAAAAGATGCAAATGGAGCATCAGCAGAGGCAGGCAACAGGAGCAGGTGCACCGGGAGCTGATTTAGCCCTGACTATGGGCAAGGCAAATAATTGGGGTGTGCCGAAGGTGATCTACGCATCGCGCACCCACTCCCAGCTAAGCCAGGCGATGCGGGAGCTGAAGCGTACCGCCTATGCCAGCATGCGATCTGTGGTGCTTGGTTCCCGGGATCAGTTATGCATACATCCGGATGTAATGCGAGAGCAGGGCAATACGAATAAAGTGAACATGTGCAAGCTGAAGGTGCATGCGAAAACGTGCTCGTTCCAGCTGCGCGTCGAATCCAAAAAGGATCATCCAGATTTTCGTGGCCCCAGCATCATGGACATCGAAGATCTGATCAAGGTGGGGCAACGTTTGAAAATGTGCCCATATTATGCCTCCAAGGAGCTGGTCGCCACTGCAGACATCACTTTCATGCCCTACAACTACTTGCTTGACCCAAAAGCGCGCAAAGCCAACAAAATTGAGCTGGGTAACACTATTGTCATACTGGACGAGGCGCATAACATTGAGAAGATCTGTGAGGAGTCCGCCTCGGTGCAGATACGCTCCTCCGATGTGGCCATGGCGATTGAGGATGTAACCCACATCATGAAAATCTTCAGCAGCGGCGATTCACAAGATTCAGGCGGTCCCGAGGAGCCCAAAGACTTCACATTGGACGATTTAACGCTGCTCAAAGAGATGTTGCTGGAGCTGGAAAAGTCCATCGATGGCGTTGTCGTCGACAATCAAGTCGAAGGCACCACCTATCCAGCTGCCCATATCTACGAGATGCTCGGCAAGGCAAACGTAAATCAACATCGAATATGAAATCTTATGTTCTAGTACCTAATCCTTATGACCAATCCCATTGCAGTTCACCTATGGCAACTGTGCCACAATTGTTGCCCTGTTGGACAAGCTGGTGCAGTACCTGATGGTCGCCTCGCAGCACTCCATGCTGCGTAAGGGAGGCAGCTTTATGCTGCTCAGCGATCTGCTTAACGTTGTGTTTGCCAACAAAGAGGATGTCATGGCCAAGGTGCATCGCAGCTTCAAGGTTCACGTCCAGATCGAGGAAAGCAAACAGTCAAAGCCAATGGGCAACAGCAACAACAAATCGCAAACCGGTTGGCTGGGCAAGGGCAACAATGCAACCACCACAGGTTCCAAGACTGCAAAGATCATAAATTTCTGGTGCTTCAATCCGGGCTTTGGCATGGAACAGCTGCTCAATACCCAAGTGCGTAGCGTCATCTTAACCAGCGGCACATTGGCGCCTCTCAAGCCGCTCATTGCCGAGCTAGCCATACCGGTGGCCCACCACCTGGAGAATCCGCACATAGTTGATAAGTCGCAGGTCTATGTGAAGATAATTGGCAATGGTCCAGATCGCGAGCAGCTCATATCCAACTATAGGAATCGGTTAGTATAACCATCTTTAAGGGACCTCAAATAGTTTCAGCTGGGAAGAACTAGATAGATTGGATTTAGGCAGTTGAAGGCTTCAGTTGCAGCATTGATTGCGTTGATAAGCTAATGCATATAGCTCTGATAGACTAATGAGGAAATTGATGTAATTTCAAATTTTGGTGATCTTAGCGCTAAACTGAAAGATATAGTTTTTTCCGATCTGCCACGCCCCCAAGGTGCGTATATAAAATTTTTGATAAATTCTTATGGTGGTCCTTACAAATACTATATCTTTCAAATTTCATTTCTCTGGCTTTAATAGACGGGCAGACGGACATGTATATATACATACTTCCGAATATAGTTCATATATAGTTGGAGATGTTTCCTTCTATGAGTCACAAAGTTATTTTATGCAAAGGTATTCAAATAATAATAAATTTAAAATGAAACAATAGCTTAAACTGTTAAGTAAGAAGCGTACAGAAAGTTGAAAGCCTAATGAAAGACTAATGAAAAAAGCTGAGAGGCTAAAGAAAATATTTAATAGGGTTTCCATGCATATATTTTCTATAATCTTCACAGTTTGGATTGTTTCTTTTTATCTGCCATTACATATTATATACATATAAATTAATTATCCACAGGGACAACCCAAAGTACATCAGTTCGCTGGGCCAAACGATTTTGAATGTATCACGAATTGTGCCGGACGGCTTGTTGGTATTTTTTCCATCATATCCAATGATGAATCAGTGCGTGGACGCTTGGCAGGCGAGCGGCTTGTGGGCGGACATATCGAGTCGCAAGCCAATATTTTTGGAGCCGCGCGGCAAGGATCAGTTTACCAGCACCATGGAGGAGTTCTATCAGGCGATACGGGACTCCAAGGGCGCCTGCTTTATGGCCGTGTGTCGCGGCAAGGTCTCCGAGGGCTTGGATTTTGCTGATCGCAATGGGCGTGCGGTGATCATAACGGGTCTGCCCTTTCCACCCTTAAAGGATCCAAAAGTGGTATTGAAGCGTCGCTATCTGGAAACGAATCGCACCAGAGAGAATCAGCTGCTGACCGGACAGGAATGGTATAATCTGGATGCGACACGTGCTGTCAATCAGGCAATCGGACGTGTCATCCGGCATCGTCACGACTATGGCGCCATTTTGCTGTGTGATGCACGCTTCCAGGATGCATCGCAGGTGCAGCAGCTGTCCAAGTGGATACGTGGCCATTTGGGAGATCGGCCCCAATCCTCGCCATTCGGACCCATTGTGCGCGAACTGCGGCAATTCTTCAAGCATGCAGAGCAAACGGTGAAATCTCCACTTCATCCTCGAGCCAGCCTATATAATAATGAATGTCCTTTGATCTTAACAGATGGTACAGCCCGATGAGCGTGTCGTTGAGCCGGTGCTGCAGAATGTATGCAAAGAGGAGCAGCCTACGTTGACGCCCAGCTTCAGTAGCAGCCAAATCAAGCGCGAGCCCGGCACGGGGGGTAGCAGATTCCAGCTGGCCAGCGAGCTGGCAGCGTAAGTGCTTTACACTCAATCTTGTAGAGCAATCTAAGTTGTTGTTCTTGCTTTCTTGCAGTAAAGCGGAAATGACCAACTCCATTAAGAGCTGGACGCCGGCGGATTACGCCAATGCGGCAGGATCCAACAATCAAAATCAAGCAGCGCCCGATGCCATGGACTTTATGACTCGACTCAATTCCAACGTGACGGTAGCTTGCCCTACGATTGTATACTATATTACGTACTTAGCCAAAGAAAAAAACTCTTTTACCTACACAGAGTATCGACTTCAATAGCAGCGATCTGGTTAAGATACACAAGCGCGAGCGCTGCTCACCCACAGCCAACGAAACGTTGTCAAGTGACAAGAAGCGATACAAGCTCGTCAGCAATGACCTAGTCAAGAAGGAACCAGGCAGCAGCTCTACCGCCAGCAGTAGCAGCAGTAGTAGCAACAGTTTCTCTACGAAGCCAACTGAATCCCCGCTTAAGGAAGCGCCAGAATCACGCGCTGATTTTCTGCGTGAGGTTTGTCTCTGCCATCAGTTCAAATGTCGTAAGGGATTCATCTCGTAACTTTTCTCATCACAGGTGCGTAGCGTCGTTGACTGCGATAAGTTTCGAAGCTTTGGTAAGGCGCTGCTGGCTTACAAAACAGGAGGCGATGATTGCTTCGAGGTGCTAATGGCGCTGCTCCTGGAAGTGCTGGGCGCACCCAAGCTCCGATATCTGCTGCACGGCATGCGGCGGTATCTAAAAAACGAGCACAAGGAGGAGTTCGATGTGCGCTTGGCCAGCCTCCAGGCCAGCTAGTCTAAGCTGTGCCTATTGCTCTATAGGTCTAATTGTATTATTAAACAAAAATATGTAAATTATTTATGATTATTTAGCTTAGAATTATTTTCTATTATTATAAAAACTAATTTGTAAATTGTTCTAAAGAAGACGTCTGTATCTAGTAGTCCGGCTTGCACACATACATATTAGAAGCATAGATACTTAAAAAACCCAAAAAAAAAACTTTTTCCCGATATATTCTTTTACTGGAGCACATAGTGCTATGTGATATAGAAGCCTGGTGTTAATAGAAAAATATATTGTTCATATTCCAAATGTCAATCTAGCTTTTCCATGCGGCAACTCTACTTTTTAAAAGATCATCCTTATGACAGCTATATATGCTAATGCTCCGATCTATAAATTCCATCTGCTTTAGATATATATTTAATAATCAAAAACAAGAACACCATACTGTTACAGGGTCTTCAAACATTGTCACCATAAATTGTGAGAAAACAACAAGATTTGCAAAAAAAAATATAAACCAATAATGTAAAGAGACAAAAAAGCAGGGACCGTAAATAATGCTTTCTTTTATTTAAAAAACAATCGCAATTATAATGGACCTAGAAAAAAATAGTATCTACCAATATACATACATATATACTTTTGTTCTATTCTGCATTTCCTTTAGGATTTATAAATTTCTAATTTTGTACGCTATTCTTCAATGGTAATTATTATATTTTTTAGTAATTTTATACGACTTAGACCATAATTAATATTTTTGAACAAAAAAAATAAACTTAATAATGATTAACTAGAGGGATGGGCTAACTTCTGCAATTATACTCGTAAATGATATAGATATAGTTTCCTGTGATTTGCCACTCCCCCAACAAGTGGATATATATAATTTTTGGTCAATCTATTTAGCAGGGCAACAGTAACCTATATATCAAATTTTGAAGCTGTATTGCCACACCCCAAAGACGCCGATTAATAAATTTTTTCATAATTTTGTCGAAACGGTCAAGCTTAACGTTTTTGACAACTTTTGGGACTCTATGTGTAAAATTGTGGAAGATGAAGATTTGTCCAATTAGCCAAGCCCCTTATGGGCGTATATACATATTCTGTTTGTATATGTATATGTTTTAAGTTTGAAGTCTCTGGTTTTAACAACATCCAAAATATTGGAGGATTTATGTTAAACACTATATAGACTTTACCGATTTGCCACTCTCCAAGTAGGCGTGGATATATAACTTTTTGGTCAATCTGAAGGGAAGGTCAAAAGTATATTACTTTCCAAATTTGAATGCTCTAGCTCTTAAACTGTAGAAGTTATAGTTTTACCCGATTTGCTACGCCCCAAAAAGGCGTAGCTATATATGCAATATATTTTTGTATGGGGCCGCGATTCATGAGTATATATTCCAAAATTCAAGTCTAAGACTTCAAGAGCGAGGAAGTTATCCCACTAAAACATTTCTTAAAACCGATCTGTCCTATGCGAGCTATAGGATATAGTCATCCGATGCGGATGACTCCGAGATATACAATACCTGCAGCATATTGAAGTCTATGTGCAAATTTTCAGCTCTGTAGCTCTAATAGTCTCGGAGGAAATTGCGTTGATCCAGACAGACGGACAGACACACGGACGGACAGACGGACGGACAGACAGACAGACGGACATGGCTATATCAACTCAGCTCTCCGTGCTGATCAAGAATATATATACTTTATATAGTCGGAGATGCTTCTCTGCGTTACAAACTTCTGACCAAAATTAATATACCCTTTTTGCAAGGGTTTTTGCTCAAAATAAAACTTAACAGCAATCGACGCTTTTTTGTTAGACTTTTCATCAATATTATTTCAAGTCCTTGTAAAGGGATTCTAAAGATACCCCTGAAAGATACAAAGATACCTGAAAATGGTCTATTTTAAAAATATGTTTCTAAAACATTTTTAATTAAATTATTTAATTTTACAAAAATCAATGTTAATGACTTATCAGCGAGGTTACATCGTTGATCGGTTAGCATCATTTTGAGGCCCAAAACAAACTTTCAACACTCACTTGTTTTGCAGGAGCCAAGTTGTAAAATAGAATAATAATTTCAGCAAGCTATCACTCAGCAACAAGGTGACTATTTACAAAGCGATAATAGCCTCATCCTTTAGCTACGTGATTCCCCTCTGGGGCTCAGCAGCGCAGAGCCACATAAAAAAGGTGCAAACTATGCAGAACAAAACCTTAAGAAGAATGACTGGAGCAGACTGGTTTGTGCGAAACTCAGTACTGCACCGAGATCTAGAGATCCCCACAGTGGCTGAGCTCATTGGGCGTCATAGCTCCAGATACGCGGAAAGGCTGGTAATGCACCCAAATCAGCTCGCGGCAAAGTTGGCTACAAACAATTGCAGGAGAAGACTAAAAAGGCTACACCCATTGGACCGCATTAGAGTCCAGTTGTAAATATGTAAATAGTGTAAATTGTAGTATAAGTTGTATATACAGGCACACAGCCCCAATTTTAGTTAAGGTTTAGATATAAATGCGCTTTAGAGTCTAAGACAAATAGCAGCAATAAAATGAAAATTAAAAAAAAAAAAAAAAAAAAGAATAATTTTATCAAAAATCTTTAAAAAAAAACGTAGTTTTAAATAGACCATTTTTAGGTCTTAGGTAAAGTCTAACAAAAAAAATCGTCGATTGTTGTTAACTTTTATTTTTACTCAAAGATAAGAATGAAAACTAAAAAAATTAAAATTGAATCATTAACATGTAGTTTTTAATAATTTAACTTATAATGATTACGGTCCCTGCAAAAAAGATCTATTCTCAACGAGGTGTTGGGGTTGATTAAGTAGAGAGATAACAGGACGTTGGGATTTCCAAAAATTTGAGCAGTTCAAAGCTTACTATGAGAAAAAACTTTTGCAATATTTTCATTTCAAAGCAATTATTTCCGTTTTCCTTTACACATATAGAAACAAACACTTTGATAACTTATCATACTTGTTTTTAAGTTTTATTAAAAAAAAAAAATAAAAACACTTAAACTAATTGCTTAAAATACATATCAAATTAAATGGATTTATTTATATAATTACTTGTAACTGTATTTTTTGTTTTGTTTTTCTTTCTTGTTTACTTTAAATTTGTTTATGCAGTTTTTGTTTTGCTTTGCTTGTTACATCTTTACACTTAATTATTAGATTTTAATTCGATTTAAGTTTACAGTTGTTTGTGTATGTTGCTTAACGTTACGATACGTGACGTGACGTGACGATGCGTGCGACGATACGTTACGTCTCCGCTCGTCTGGTACTGCCCTATGAACTCTGCTGCTGGATGATGCATGATTTTATGTATAAATTTATTTAAGTTTTTCCTTAAAAGCTGATTATATATTGCTTCGTTTCTTGTTTTTCTTCGTTTTGTTTTTGGTTTTGTAAAGTGACGGAACAGGCGCTGGCGCAGGCGTCCAGCTGACAGCCGCAATTGGCACAAGAGCTGCGGCTTCCGTCACGTCATGCGCGAGGAGCCGAGTAAACCGAACCAGCAGCCTCAGCCGATGCGCGCCGCCGCCGCCAGGTGGCGTCTGTGTGTGCGGGGTGCCATCACTTGTGCAATTAATTAACTCGGTTATCGGTTTGCTTTCTCTATTAGTTATCGGTTATCGGCTAACGTAATTAGCATATTGTTAATGTATTGTATGTTTGCGTGTATATAGTATATATATGTTTATGTATGTGCTTGAAGGATATGTGATGCATTTTGTTCAAAACTTGTTTTTTTGTTAACTATTGCTAGAGTTGAGCTGGGGGAAGGTTAAGGGGCAGGGGGAGGGCGTGGAGGGTAGCGGGTAATACGCCACGCCAGATCGATCGAAAACGCCACTGAGTAGCCAGCCACATCGCTCTCTCGCTCTCGCTCTCTCTCTCTCGCTCTTATATCTGTCACTCCTTCTCTCTCTTTCTTCTCTCTTTATCTCTCTCACGCACGCCGCGTTTAACTAATTTCTATTTAGTGGGTATAAAGCGCGCCTTGACCGCCTGACCCATGGGCAGATGAAGATGTTGCTGCTGCTGCTGTTGTTGTTGCTGCTGCTGTTGCTGTTGTTGCATATGCTGATTGATCTGCTGGTGCAAGGAAAGGCCACTGGCACTGCTGATGATGTGTTGGCTATGTAACGGCTCGTTGATCTCGATTTTAATAGCCGTGGCTGCCAGTGAGTTCTTGTTCTTGTTTTTGGGCGGTCTGCCACCTGCAAGGTATACAAAAATATATATACGTGCATGTAGATACATATATATTGCAATATGTATAATTAGCTTACGCATTAAATAAGTTTGATTCTTGACTATTTACGTTTAAAAAACTTTCAACTCTTCAAAAATTAAATTCCAAATTATGGTAATCAAAAAGGGACACATTCCATCCAATAAAGGTTTAGAAATTATATAAAATTATGAATATGTATACATAAGTAATTGAAGGTTTTCCTAAAGATCATTTTATTAGGGAATGCAAAAGGGTATTCAAATGTTATTTGATTAGTTTTTAAATTTTGATTGCACTTACGCTGCCCCGTCGTATGCTGCAGCGATAGAGGCTGCCCGATCATCGCCAGCGGCTGTTGAGGCGACTGCAGCGTGATCGTCTTCTTGGAGCGTTTCGGTGGTGGCAGTTCGTGATGTGAATGATTGGTGAGCAAATGTTTCGATAGATGCTGTCGCACCGCAAATGATTCGGCGCAATTTGCCACCGGGCAGTTAAGATAGCGGCCCTCCACATGGCGTTGCACATGCTTCTTGAGCAAAGACTCCTGATTAAAGCTGCTGGGGCATATATCGCATTTGAATTTGAACTCATCGTGCATCTTTAGATGCTGATCTAGATGCGATTGCTGTAGAAATTTCTCATCGCATTTGCTGCACTCGTAGGGGAAGGCCAGACCATGCGTCTTCATATGCGTATGCAGTTGCGATTGCAGCTTAAAGTTCTTCTCCGGACACCGTGGACAATAGTAGCCGGTGACGCCGGCATGCGCCTGCAGATGTTGATTCAATGAGGTGACCTGCGTAAATTTCTTGCTGCATACATTGCAACAATACTGTTGCACCTTGTGATGCGACTTCATATGATTGTTCAGATTGGTCACCTGCAAAACAAAGCACAGTTAAAGACCGGATCAACAGTTAGACCGAAATGGAGAGGCTACTTACCTGAGCAAAGCTGCGTCCACATTCGGGTTCATTGCATACAAAGGGACGCTCGCCGGTGTGTAGGCGTCGATGATTATTAAGGTTTGTGATTTGAGTGAAGGTCTTGCCGCAGTCCACGCACTGATACGGCCGATCGTTTGTGTGTATGCGCTCGTGATTGCGCAAATTGGCGGCTTGCGTGAAGCCTAGAAAGTTAGAGAGAGAAAGGTATTGGGATTATCGCTGTTCTTACAATTGTTCAATATAAAACAAATTCACATCAAAAATACTGTGAGCGCCCGCTAACTAAAAAGCTTCGCCTGCATGTCACTTAGTCTGCCATCATTTTTTTTGTTTATATATTTTTTTATAGTTTTTTAGAACTTCTACAATTTTACAAAATCAAATTTTAATTTAAATATTCTTATTGGCAAATTTTCAAAATTGAAATATTTGAATTTTAATTTTGAAAAATTCTAGTTATAAAACTTATACTTTTTATCCATATGTATCTACATATATACATTGTAAAGATAATTTGAATTGGGTAATTTAATTGTTTACATTTTTCGTAATTTTGCCTGTACAGGATTTGGCTTCTATTTAGAATTGATACGGTATGTTGTTGCTTTGAGTGTAGCTTTTTTTGTTTTTGTACCCACCTTTGTGGCAGTAGCTGCACACAAACTTGCGCTCAGCCGAATGATTGCGTATGTGCGTCATGAGCGAGGATTTACGCGAGAAGGTTTTGTTGCACAGCGGGCACGAGCCCTCCTCGTTGAATATCAGATCCACCTGCGTTAAATGAAAGCGAGAGCGGAAGCGAGACGGTTAGAGTTGCATTTGAATTTGGGAGCTTTGAAGCTTTGCTAATTACAAGTATCACACTCACTCACACCCACAGGGACAAACACACACACGCACAACTAACTTACGCTCAACAAGCTGGCGGTCAAAGTGGCTGCAAATTAAATTCTATGCGCAAATTCCTTGCGACTTGTTAAGTATTTGTTTATTGCAAATATATTAATTTTTTTCTAAATTGTGTATTACTGTTTTTTTTTTTGCGTGCCACGCACACCCACACAAAAGCGTCAACTGAAAATGAATTTTTTTCGCTTTACACAGCGCACAAAAACGTCGTGCAGTCGACGTTGGCGTCGCAGTTGCTTCTGACGTTGCTGTCGTTGTTGTTGTTGCTGCTGCCGCTGCCGTCGTGAAAAGCAAAGCAAGAAAAAGGCAAGCAAACACAGCGCAGATATTAATGAAAATAAAAAAATACAAAAAAAAACAACAAAACAAAATAAAAATAAAGGCAACACAAAAAAAAAAGAAGAAGAAAATGGGCAAAAAGAGTCGGTGAAGGTGAAGTTCGCATACCCTGCATTTGCGCATGAAGCTCTTGAATACCTACAAAAACTTCCTAGTCAGCTGACTAAAGGCAATTTATCAGAAACTATGCTAAAGCATTTATATAAGTTTTTATTAAGAATAAATAAATTAAACAAAATTCATGTACATTTATTACAAGATGCTTCGATTACTGTATCGAGTCTAGTAATTGTTATGCCCGAATACGCATACAAAAAATATGTAGGGCATTTTCTGTTGCTGTTGTTGTTGCTGCTGTTGCCAATATTCTCATTGCAGCGGTGTGAAAAAGAAAGGCAAAGGCACAAGTAAAGCATAAAGAAGCAAGCAAGCAAAAGAAGAAGGAAACGAACTATGAATATATGTACATACATATGTATGTATATACATAAATTTACAAACATACATGTTCGTATCTATACATATGTATGTATTTACTGCCAGTGTAATCTGCAGTATAGGGGAAGAAAAAAAAACAACAAGACAGCAATGGACAAGTGCAACGCCAGGAATATTGCAGTTATTTCGTGTGACTGTGTGTATTAGTGTCTGTGCTGTTATCCAACAGTGTTGCCGCTGTAAAATTCTATTAGCCTGTGTTCTCTCACTTACACTCGCTCATCCGCTTACACTTACATCTTCAGAATCGTCCTGCGATTGTAGATTCTCGGAAGAACTTGATGATTGCAATTGTTGTTGCTGTTGTTGTTGCTGCTGTTGCTGTTGTTGTTGATGCTGCAACTGCAGCACAGCAGCTACAGCACTGCCGTTTGTCAGCTGTGCCGCCACCACGTCGCCCTCACTGGCTACTGTTGATGCGGCAGCGGCAGCGGCTACCGCAGCGGCCGCCACAGAAGCTGCTGCACCGTCCTGAACGCGCACCGCTTGATGGAAGTTCGAATTATTTGTCAACTGCTCCGAGCAGCGCACGCACGTGGGTATGCTATAGCCGGGCACTTGGAATAACTGTAATTAGAGTAAAATTAGGGAGAAAGAAATAGAAAGAAGAGATCATTAGAAATGATGCACGGTTGAAAATCAAAAAAAGAAAGTGTGTTGGTAACAAAATCTAAAAAAATATGATACATAAAGCTTGTTTTTTTGGGCAGACTCCACTGCTCCCCTACCATCGTCATCTCCTAATAATAACAACCAAGGAGCTCTCGCACTCAGATATGTACATATGTACATACATATACATATATTATATACACACATACACGTGCGCCCCGAAATGCCAGCACCAAACAACAACATACACTGACGACGTCGTTGGTTTGTTGTTTTCATTTAATGTTTTTTTTCCCCACTACAGCGTTGTTATTCTTTCGTTTTTGTTTTGTTTTGCTGTGAACGTACAGTGGCGTCGATGAACGGGGTATCAAATAAGTGACGTCAGAAAGCTACGCTTACAGCTACAATTGTTGCTGCTGATCTCAAAATACGAGAACATGCACTTGTGTGTGTGTGTGTACTTGTAACTTAAAGCTTGGCTTTCGCTACCATGAGCCTGCACTTCCCGCTTAACGACGAGCTTGTACCCCTTGCAGCGTACGCCGCTGTCTCCTTGGCGGAATTTTTGTCATTTTGTTTTATTTCATATTATTTTGTATTGTATTCTTGTTGAAAAGGAGTCAAAATGAAAAGCAGCGTACAAACGAAATATAAAATATTATTTTTTTCGACATTCATACATATACATACATACATACATACATATATATATATATATATATATATATATATATATATATATATATATATATATATATATATATATATATATATATATATATATATATATATATTATACATACATTATTTTTTTTTTTTATTTTATCATTTCATTATATTATATTTTTTATTTTATTTTCAAGTTGGCGGCTTGAGCAACTTTGGCTGAGTTGGCTAAAAATAAACGACCGCAATAGTTGGGGGCAGGGAGAGGGCAACAAAACACACGCACACATAAACATACACACATTCATGCACAGATATATATGGGCATGTGTAAGTGCGTGTGTGTTTTGTGTGCGTGTGCGCGAGCCAAACTTTTGCCTTTAGGGTCGCGCCGTGTTCTGCGCGCGCTTTTCAACCCCCACCCAATTGACGACGACAATGCAGCTGAAGCAGCACCAGCGGTACTGGCAACAGAAGAAGCAGCAGCGGCAGCAGCAGTGCAAAATCCGCGAACGAATTCAATTTTTATCGTTTTCCCCCCAGCCGCACAAAATAAAAAGAGACAAAAAATCAATAGAAATAACAAAATACTACACGCATAAAAAGTGCGTTGCTTGTTGCGCCCGCCAACTATATACAATTATACATACGTATGTATGTATATGTATGTATGTTTATATGTGCATTCAAATATTAGTTATGCTTTGAACTGTTTTTTGCACTTACCGTTGCTGTCTGAAAGCACAGCCTACAAATGGTGTCCATGGCTCTGCTCCAGTTTGGCGGCAGGGGCAGGACAACGTGCTCGCTGAGTCTTGCGGTATTGTTATTGTTTCTGCTGTTGCGGCGTCTGCTTCTGTTGCTGTTGTTTGGCGTTACACATGTAGCGGCAAGAGGAGTGGGATCGGCTAACTTTACCGGTTAGCATTTACACGCATCCGAAAAGCTTTAATTGCCTTGTGTTCTTTTTTTAACCAATGCAATAACAACTCGGTGTAACACACACACACACGCACACACATACACTTTAACGGACGCACACAGAGACAGCGATCTGCGTTTGTTTAGTTCTTGTTCTTGCTGTTGTTTATGTTTGCCACTTGCACTCGCTTGCGATGTTTTTGTTGCTTAATTTCTATGCATTTTTTTTGCTTCTTTTATTTTGGCGTAGGGTTAAAATTGCACTTTACTTTTTTTTTTCTTTTTTTCATTTACCATTCACACGACGAAGGTTTTTCGTCCGTCGTCGTCGGTCGCGAGCGAACGAGCGTTTTTGGGGCCCCCGATGTTATTGTTTAGCTGTGTGTGTACGCGTATGTGTGTTGGAAAAAAGTGAAGCCACTGGCACTATAACGGTACTGTTCTAACACAGACCGAATTGAGCTATTGCTTAACATGTTGCTATCTCTGTTCACAGAACGAACAAAACGACAGTTATAGTTAACCAACACTGGGTTTCAGTGTGGCAGAATCAAAGCGCGTAATTTAAATTTGAAACATTCACAATTTAATCAAACGAACATAAAAATAAATAATGATTCTCTTAACAATGGCTAAAAAAACATACAAATGGATTTTTCAATAAAAATGACGACACAGCGCCTCAGATACAATAGACAAATGACCAGAAAAACAAATTGAATACCAAAAACGAAAGTGGAAATATGAAACGTGCACGGCTATCAATCCAAATGGCTATTTCCTGTGGCGTAAGCGTTGTCCAGCCTGTAGAAGCAATCTGTTCCTCATGGCTAAACTCCTCCCCCAACAAATTATTGTTGCTACTAAAATCGGGAAGCTCCATGCTGGCTGCAGTAGAAACAGAAGCTGTTGCCGTCGCAGCAGCAGCACCCAAAGCGCTTTCCACAAAGTTCACATCCAGCTTCCGATTGTTGGTGCTGCTACTCAGCATATCAAGGCTGCCTTTGCGCTTTGGAAAGTTTTGGTGGCCCATCACTTTACCCTCTGTTATAGTTGTGATTGGCAAATTGACAGTCAAATAGTTATTGAACGGCTGATTGTCGCCCAGCGAAGTTGTATCCATCTGTCGTAGAATGCCCGAAAAGGATCGTGAACGAGCGTGGCTGCGACGACGCAGCAAATGCGGCGACAGTGTCGACTTAAGGATGTGTCGGCTATTAAGTTTCCTGATGGGCACATTGTGTTTTCGTCGCCAAATGGTGTTAACAAACGCAAACTCCAACATGCTGCCAAATATGAAAATTGTGCAGCCCAAAAACCAAACCTCCGATACTTTTATATAGCTGACCTTGGGTAGGGTTTTGCCTACATTCAAATGTAAATGTTTAAATAATTTAATTGTTAAATGGAATATGAAATTGTGTTACCTTGAGCTGAGGCTAGTGTAATGAATGTTAACATCGTGCTGGTGCCTAGGGTAATTCGAGGAGGCGCCTGATCCGCTTGCAGCCAAAAGGACACCCATGAGATGGCCACGATTAGCATCGATGGTAGAAAGTAGTCCATCAAATAGAAGCCCACCACACGCGTTAGATGAACCGTAAAGCTTAGCGAACTATAATTGCCGGCAAAGGCGCCGTGGCGTAAGTCGCTTAAATCCGCATTGATTACCGTCTCATTGGACCAGGAGCGCTGCAGCAGAAACTCGGTTAAATGCAGTGCCGGGTCGTACGTAATTGGTCGCTTTTGCTCCCAGTGCATGACCAGCTCGGATGTGTTATACATCCAGCTCTCCAGTACTGTGGAGCAGTGCTGCTCATCAAACGGAAATTTTTTAAGATTGAGCCAACAATAGAGTGTGGCCTTAATGCGCGATGAGACAATAACAGTGCCATCTGGCGATATAGATGTTAATATATCCTTTTCCGTGGTGCCTGTCAGTGTTTAGGAACTGGTTATACTAGAAGAGATTAGAGATTTAGATGACTTGCCCAAGATACTAGAGTCGCGCTCGTTGGCCAGAAAGATGTGTGGCAGCCAGAGAGAATCGCGCAATTGCTGCTCCCCCAAAATGGGCTGCAAACGTTTGGGTGCCACGTGGCGAAAATTCAGGCGGGGATCCAAATAGCGCATCTGCAGCAGTGCAAATATTTTGAACTGCAAATCGTGGGCCTCTAGGTTCTGCACAAAATAGATGTAGGCGCGCATGTAAACATCCACGGGTAGACGTGTCCCATCCTCTGTGTAGGTAACGGGTCGCTCTAGGCGATCATAGCGGCAGCCGTGTGTGAGACGATCGAGCAACTGCGTTTGCGACAAGTTGTCAGCATTCGCCAGCGTTGGGCAGAAGTCGTCGATGGCGCTTTTACTCAGGCGCAGGCAGTTAAACAATATTGAAATAATTAAGGACAAATACATGCTGGATACTCCGAATATTACAAGAAATTTTAACAAAATGAGTTTGCAAAAAGCAGGTGGCTCAATAACGGTTAAGACTAGCGGTGAGCTGTTTGATTTCATGAAAATTGCGCCAAGACATATCGATAGTTGAGCAACGCTACGCCACACAATGTTGAAAGTTATCGTACGAAAAAGGCATTTGTGTGCTAGATGGCGCCAGTGACGAGCATATAATCACTAGATGGCGCTGTTGTGAATTAAATTTTTATTGGCGCGCAACAAATTTTTAACGGGTATTCAAACTATAAATTAAATAATTTGTAGCTCTGAATTGATGTGGTGATAGCTTAGCGCTGTTGATTGATTTGATAATATATATGAAAACTAGTTGAGTGGATTTAAGAGTAAAATATTGTTTTTATTTTTTTTGTAAGGAACAAAATGTAAATTTACAATTAAAAGTGGGACACAAGGCGATTGCCCATAAATAAGGAAATCTATCAATTAAAGGGATGAATGCTTTCATTTTTTAGCACGCCCACGCGCACTTAACAACTTGTCAGCCATCGGAAGAAATATAGCCAGAACATACAAATGCCTTTTTTGCATTGTTTGTTCAACTAAGCTGCCTTCCGCAAACCCCCCAAACCACACCCCGCACAAATGCCCTAACCCTTAAGGCCCCACCCCTAACTGTTGGTTGGTTTTCTTTTTCACTCTTCTTGGTTCGTTGTCATTGGTAAAAACGCAAGTTGAGCTTATTGCCAAGAAAATGTCCAAACCCAACCAAATCCCTCCACCCACCGGGCCTGCCAATCGTCGAGTGCTGCATGAATTATGAGCGTCTGCCAAGATTTATGAATACCCTCCCCTTTCCCCACACAAAAAAAAATAAAATAAAAACTTAAGAGTATTGTAGTCGGGCGCAACCGACTGCCTCATACTCGCTCAAGGAATTTAAAGTGCTGTGGTCGCAAATGCTCGACTAGTAGATACCCTGTGTTTGATAATTTCCTGCTAGCGTACATACAACTTTCAAAACTCATTTTTTACTTACTTTACATCAAAATATTACATATACATATGTGTATCTATATATATATATATATATATATTTTTATAGGTCTCTGTAAAACAGTGACTAAAAAAGTCTTATTTTCGCGATACCACGCCCCCATCTAGCAGAGAGGGACAAACGAACTTGACAAAAAGCCAATATGCCCAGTTCGCACGTTATGAACGAGCAGAAAGAAAAGAAAAGAAAACCCTTCGAAAAGGCTGCTGCTGCTGCAAATAAAACCCCAAGCGAAAGCAAAAATCTGTCAGCTGTTAAGTTAGATATTTGCCGCAATTAGGTTGAATTTCAATTTCCCTCAACGCTGGAGGCCGGGCGGCCGGGGAGTTGGGGCTTGCGATTGGGACAGGGATTGGCTTTGGAGTGGGGGTAGCTACTTATTTTGATTGCGATTATGGCACAATGATGCGATCTGCCACCGCCCCCAATTTGCTAGCTGCTCATAAATCAAACAAGTCGATTTTTTTTATTTTTTTTTTCATCGCTGTTTATCGCTGCTTTTGTTCGTCCCGCAAGCTGTACGCGAATTCAAACACTTTATGCCTTCCGTTCCCTGCCCTTGAAAGTATGCAAGTGGAGCATATTGGCTTGGGGCATATGCTAATTATGTCGCTGGATGGTCGAAGCATCGTCTTAAGAGTCACATAGAACTCTTTTGATAAGCATCCTTCGAAAGATATCCTTAGAAATATGATCCTAATAAATATCGACATTAGTATCTCTCAGTCTGTTAGTTTAAGGGAAATTGTCCTTAAGCTTTATATCTAGCTGTTATTGGAACAATCCGTAATTAATTAATTTCTTTTATGAACAACTACTTTCATATTTGCGAAATCTCTATATCCAATACTCTATATACAATACTCGAACTATATTATATAGAACCATCGAATACTATGTCGTAATAGGTATACCCCTTCAGAAAGCAGCCATCAAAGATTGCATTTCATACTTTTTGAATACTCGTTCATAAAGTGAAAAGAGTATATTGAATATGTGCCTTGTCTTGCTGTCCTTTCGCTTGGACGCAAACGTAGATACTTCAATATTTTGCAGTATGTACTCGAGTGTACTCTTATTTTAGAGAGTGTTAATATCTTTTGGATACGCCTACTGGGGGCGTGGCAGATTGGGGATAGAACTGCATCTTCTGCAGCTTTGGCTAAAACATTAAAATTTGCCAAGTGCCTTACAGTTAATATTCTTTAAACATCGACCATAAGATCGACCATTCTTGATCAGCACGTCGAGCTGACTTGATATAGTCATGTCCATCTGTCCGCCTGTCGGTCTGTCTCTCTTTCTATCTGTCTGTCCGTCCGTCTGTCTGGATAAACGCAATCTCCTCCGAGACTATTAAGGCTACAGAGCTGAAATTTTGCACACAGGCGTATTTCTGCTGCGGGCATTATATATCTTGGAATTATCCGGATCGGAAGACTATATCCTATAGCTCGCATAGGATAGATCGGTTTAAATAAATCTTTTAGTGGGAAAATTTCGACGTTATTAAAATCCGAAATTCGAAATGTGGACCATATACACTTCCCTGCAAAAATATATAGCATATAGAGTTATATCAATTGGGGGCGTGGCAAACCGCGTAAAACTATATACAGTTTAAGAGCTAGAACATCCAAATTTGGTGAGTAGGCTACTGTTGAGCTCTTCTAAAGATCAATCAAAAAGTTATATATCCACGCCCACTAGGGGCGTTGCAAATCGGGAAGTCTATCTAGTGTTAAACATAAATCCTCTAATATTTTGAGCACTGTTAGCGCTGTTAGAGCGTGCCAAATCGATAATTACTGTATTTTACTCCTAGAAACCCAAAAATTAACAAACATCTTAAGCTGAACTGCATCAACAAAATTTTAAGAAAATTATATTCTTCCGCCTCTTTGAGGCGTGGCAAATGATAGAAAACTGTATCTTCGAAAGTTATCAGCTAAAGCCCGAAAATTTGAAATATAGGTCAAAAATTAGTAAATACGCCAATCTTGATATTTTCTTGACAAATCAGAAAAACAATACATATATCTGTTACAAGAGTATTACCAAACTTCGGCATGGTCGAAATCAGCCCATCCCTCTAGTCAAGACTTATGCGTTATTAATTTCGATAATATTCAAGTCTGAGATTTGGAATTTAAAATATACATGTATGTATATACACACATATATAGCCCATGATGGGACTGATTTTTCAGATCGGAATCCTTGTATTAAAACAGGTCCAGATAAGGCTCCAATCTAATCGCTTGTTGATATGGATACGTGATTAAGTATGAGAATAAAGTATTGTGCAGTCGTTACCCACCCATAGCAATGGTTCCTAGTTGTGTTCATTTTTATTTTGATTTTTCTTTCGTTTTTCAGCTTTTTGTTTTTCTGTTCTCTTTTTCTTTTTGTCATTTTCTGTCTCTGATTGGCTGGCACTGCAGTTTTTCTGCCTCAACGCTCTTTGCGGTTGCGCAGGGGGGCGTGGGGGGCGGAGCTGTTCGAGCTGCAGCCAATTTGCGAACTCATGGAAATCGCATACATTTGAATTTTCCAAAATAAAAGCACCAACAATGCTACAACAAATGCACACAGGACAGATATATACTATTTGATGCGCCCAAGTTGATATACCCTTCGAAACTCGCTCTCTTAATGTTTTACTGTATAAAAAGCAAATCAATATTGAAATACAAAATATATGAGATATGGAACTTATATATGTCATTAACGGAAGGACCAGAGGACCGATTAGCAATTGATCATGGTTAAAGCTGTTGAGGTTGGTCAAGGCGGATCTTTAATATAAATATTATATTTTTGTTTCTAATACATTTATACAAAAGTTCTCAGAAAGAGAATAAAAAGCTCTTTAATTTATTATATGTTTTATATATGATCTTATATTTTACGAATATTGATATATACAGAGTTATTCAAGAATTTATGATCACCATTTAAATATATTTGTAAGATTTTTATGAAACATGAACTTGAGTCAACATTTTGGTATATAATATGTAGGGATGAATGTAAGAGTAAGACTTTTCTTCTTTCTATCTATCTACCTTTCTGTCTCTCTTTCTCTTTTTGTCTCTTTTCTTCTTTCTATTTCGCTTCTTCTTTATGTCTCTCTCTCTCTTTTTCTACCTAGTTACGTCCATTTCTATATCTATCAATATCTCTCTATCTCATTTAATCTATATCTTTTCTCTCTCTCACCCTCTTTCATCTTTCTTTCTATTTCTCTTTCCTTCTCTTTCTTTCTCTTTTTTTCTCTCTTTCTATTTCTCTCTTTATATTTCTTTCAATATATCGCTTGCTCTCTTTCTTTCTTTGTTTCTCTCTCTCTTTTTTTTGTATATTACTCTCTCATTCTATCTTTATATTTCTTTCTATATATCTTTCTATTTTTCTCTCTCTCTTTCTCTATCTATCTCTTTCTTGCTCCCTATGTCTCATTTTTTCTCGTTTTTTCTCTCTCGTTACTCTCTTTCTCAAAACTGCTTTAGAAAGTATTTCTTTCAGTGTTGCCAGCTACGGGTCACAAAAAAAGGACAAACTGCTGAGAAAAAAAGGGAAAAAAGGCTCATCAATTTTTAAAAAAAGGACAGTAACTAAATTGTACTATATATACATAGATATTAAAGTGATTTCAACGCGTTATCAATAGTTTCGTCGTCTGCGACAGTGGATTCCATATAAACGTGATCTGTGCCCACTTGCTTTAAGTATTTTTCTGACACCTCGTAATTATGGCAGAAGGGGCCAAGTCGCTAAAGCTCGATATATCATAAATCGATCACAATTCTTATACATTTCAAGTGGAGAAACGATGCTCATTAGGCCGATTAAAATACATTCATCGTTAAAGAAAGGACAGATTTCCGGACAATGGGTGTTTAATATTGTTTTCGGCTAGACTATAGAAAAGGACAGATCTGTCCGAAAAAGGCTGAAGTGGCAACGCTGCATAGCTTCCTATGAAATGAAAGTTTTGTTTTGCTCAAAGACTTGGTCTTAATTTATCTATCTATTTCCTAATTTAAATTTTTTTGCTTGGGGGTAAGTTGATCTATCTATACTATATATGTACATAAGTATATCAAGTTCTAACTTGAAAGGATTCTTAGGGCAATCTGATCGCTCTCTCTCTCTCTCTATATTTTCCTCTCTCTCTCTCTCTCTCACTCTCTTTTCCTCTCTCTCTCTCACTCTCTCTCAATCTCTCACTCTCTCTCTCAATCTCTTACTCTCTCTCACTCTCTTTCTCTCTTTCTCTCCTTCTCTCTCTCTCTCTCAGTGTCTCACTCTCTGTCTCGCTCTCTCTCTCACTCTCTCTATCTCTCTCTATATCTCTCTTTCTCTCTCTTTCTCTCTCTCTCTCTCTAGCTTTATAATATATATCTACTATAGAGAATAAAATATATATATATATATATGTATATACGTACATTTATATTGGTACATATATATATATATGTGTTCCATTCTTACTCCATTTCATTAATTTACAGGGTATATTCAAACATTCTCGATTGATTGACAATGGCAAAAGTCAAAAACGGATACGGAAACGGGGCAACTCAATCGTGCAGTCGCCCAGTCATCCAGTCGTCCAGTTAACCAGTGCCACGCCCATTTGTCGAAAAAAAGAGGCGAATATCGTGTATGTTCATTAAGCGCTAACGAAATCAATGAATGGTGTAAAAATTAATATCCTGTGAACAGCAAAAAAGCAAACAAAAAACGAAACAAAAACAAGAACATAAAAATCGAAAAAAAGAGAAAAATCGCGAGCAATTCTTATGCCAAGTGCAGCTCCAATAGAAGAAGGATGGGGAGGGGGGGAGATGGTTGGGGGTGGCGTCAGCCGGCAGCAGTTTTAATTTACACAAAGCGTAGTCAGGCGTGTAATGCGACAAGGCTGCTCGATGGGGCAGAAGAGGGGAGGCACAGCCGTGTTGCTTCAGAGTGAAGGCGGGCAGTTGGGGGTAAGAGGCAGAGAAGGGAGGGGGCATGGCTGACTGCACGGCAATCCGCGACGACAAGGACGACATTTAAAAAATGCCTTGAGGCAGGCGACAACAACGACGACGACGACGGCGACGGCGTCAAATGATTTATGAAATTGCTTTTGCCGTTGCATACTTTAAAGGAAGGAAGAGAGAGAGAGAGACAGAGACAGCGAGAGAGGGAGAGAGAGAGTGGGGTAAAAGCAGAAGCTTGATGGAACCGCAACTGTTGTCAATTAAGCAGCAACACAGAAATACAATCAGCCAGAAGCTTCATCAAAGTCGAAGTATGCAAATTTTATTTCACTTTCATTTGGTTTGGAATAGCGCTATGAAAACTCAGAAAAGAACTCAACGAATTTATTTTTCTAAACACTTATAGATGCGTCTTTGTGTTTATTAATCGATTTATTTTCATTCAAGTTTTAAAAGTTCTTAAAAAGTTGTCCCTCTCAGTAATTCTCATCAATTCAAGTATGCCTGGAAGATTTTTAAGTATATATTCTTTATCTGTACTCTATCTTCTATTTCAATCTCTAATTTCAGTTTAAATATTGCAAAAAAAAAATAAAACAAGTAAGAACTGTGCTTTTGGGTATAACCGACTGCATATATACTCGCTCACAGTGAAAAGTCAATCAAGTATTGTTTTTCGGATTCACAACGCCCCTATAGGCAGACCATATAATTTATAATTTATATATAACTGAAGCTATTTGGGCTTAACTATATACTATATCTTTAGATTTCGGGTAATCTATTAGAAAATATATATTCTAAATTTCAAGTCTGTAGCGCCCAAAATATTATAGGAATTCGATAAATCCCAAAATATTGGACTTTTTGTTTCCATTAACCTGGTCTGGTCCGGATACACAAGAGTATATCCAATATATAAAACGCAAGAGTATATCTATTATATAAAATTCTCGGTTCGAAGTGTTTGTTGCCAAACTCCTCCGAAACGGCTCGACCGATTCTCATGAAATTTTGTGTAGATATCGGGTAGGTCTGAGTATCGGAATACATTTTTTATGCGCTTCCAAAAAGGGTATATTAATTTTGGTCAGAAATTTTGCAACGTACTAAAGGAAGCATCTCCGACCATATAAAGTATATATATTCTTGATCAGCAAGACGAGCTGAGTTGATATAGCCATGTCCGTCTGTCCGTCGGTCTGTCTGTCTGTCTGGGTCAACGCAATCTCCTCCGAGACTATTAGAGGTGCAGAGCTGAGTCTGCTGCAGGCATTGTATATCTCGGTATCATCTGGATCGGATGACTATATCCTCTAGCTCGCATAGGACAGATCGGTTTTAAGAAATATTTTAGTGGGATAACTTCCTCGCTCTTGAAGTCTTAGACTTGAAATTTGGAATATATACTCATGAATCGCGGCCCCATACAAAAATATATAGCATATATAGCTACGCCTTTTTGGGGCGTATCAAATCGGGTAAAACTATATCTTCAACAGTTTGGAAGCTAGAGCATCCAAATTCATCCAAAGCCACGCCCCTAGTGGGCGTATCAAAAAAATCGTAACACTTTATAAGAATACGGCACACACGAGTATATGTTCCAAAAATTTCAAATTTATCTAGCTTCAAAGGTGTCCAACTGCTTTGCGTTCATACAGACGGACATTCCCTTTTTTTTCGGTAGATTCGATAGAGTTGTACCTCGGTCAGGCGCCCTATGTATCGGTATGTGATTAGCCAGATCACGAAAGTTGTCAATGACAACTTGTCATAGCGTATGTGAAATCAAAACAGTGTCGTCCGACGAACTGTGTCTTCATTGCTATTGAAGACTTATGCGATGGGATTTCAAAGACTAAGATTGGATTCGGTTTCCAAATACGATGCGGACTTCAAGGTTCTGTCCATGAGCACGTTAGTTACGGTGACCTCATTTGTGTCGATCACCCCGGCAAATACAACAGATGATCTTTTAGTGTCATCTGCCGACATCAGGATCTCGCAGCTGGAAAATGTAATGAAATATAAATCTTCCGTCGCCTCCACGGGCTCATTTACATCGACGACTTTTTCAATATCTCGAGGATGGCTGTCAGCAAGAACTAATTATTGCAGTGCATAATAGTGCACGAGTTGATGGACTTGACCAAATCCCTGTTGACGAGAGACAGCCTCCATTTGCTTTGGCTCCGAGTTAACGTATCACAAAAGTGGGCAACTATTTTCTTATATGCCCCGGCTCCAAGTTACTGGAAACGAACAGAAGGAGATTTTCCCTCAGTTCTATGGGTATCTCTTTGGGCATTTCCCAGCAACCCCTAGTATATATATATGTATGTGAAGTCTCTAGCTTTAAAGGTGTCAAAATACTTTGCATTCACGGACGGACGGACAGCAAGACAGACATTGCACAAAACTAATATTTTCGACCTATTTGACAAAAATGGCCAGAGATGACAGATGATGACAGTGAGAAGTCATTACATCACAGTCAGAAACAGCTCTTTTTTAACTTTAAGTAACTGCATCTCAAAATAATGGACTCCGCTCCTCAATTACCTTAGCTTATCGAATTTGCATGGATCTTAAATTTAACGGGAGTTGCGCCATGATTTTGAACAAAAAAGTGCAAAGGTTTAGTAAGGTTATGAATAAATAAAAACATGATTGAAAACAGCCCTACTGCACTTTTAATTACTGAAATTATGTTAGTTCAATACCGCTTTTCAAATGACATATTTTTTATCACTACTAGCGTTGACGTTATATTGACATATAAAGAGTCAAGACCTCAATTTTGACAAACATTTTTGATTCAATACAAATATTAGGGGGTCGCTTGACATGTTTGGAAATTTCGGCCCGATTTGTAAATCAAACGCTGTCAAGACTCTTAGAAGAAGGAATCTAAGCCAATAGACACATGATCTTCAAAAGTTAAATCTATTCATAGATCCAAAAGCTAAAAAGTATAACGAATATTGTTTATATTTCTAATTTGAACTAATTTGCTCAAATAATGCCCGATTTCTGATTTATGCTAAATTTAGTATTTATTAAAGAAATTTCAGTTTTGCCACGCCTCCAGAGAGCTTGGAAGGAGGTCAATAGTAAGGTATTTGCCAAGTTTTGGGACTCCAGCTCTAAAACCCATTTAAGGCTATTTGGTTAGCCACGCTCCCAATGGGCATAGCTGTATAAACTAGGAGTTATATGGGTTAGAAGTCCCTAGCTTTAATAGACAGACCTGCAGACGGACGGATAGGCAGACGGACAGTGCAAAAAATGAATATACCCTTTCCATTTCTTTAACGAAATATAAAAACTAGATATTTATATATGGAACTATTATTTATTATTCTCTTGTTAGGTTAACATGATTATAGGAGTAGCTAATCGATCTGGGTGACGGAGGCCTCGTCGTTGCTGGAGCAGCGGCTGCTCTCGCCATCTGTGCGATACTTGATGGAGTCGATGATCTCGACGTCGATGTCCCGCTCGTGCTGCTGGCTGTTCGTTTCCAGCAGAGCCCCTGCCATGTCGCTGGAGCCCCGGCCCAGAGAGTCGTCGTCGCAGAGATCTGTGGCACAAGCAGACGCCGATTCGGATTTGGTGTCCAGGTCACCGACGGCTGCTGCCGCTGCAAATTGACTGTAGAGCCGGGGCAGATGCTGCAGCATATAGCTGGCGCCCGACTTCGACAGATTGGCGGCAGCGGCGGCGGCAGCAGCAGCGGCAGCAGCTGCTGCTGCCGGCTGATTTTCCTTGCTCTCGCCCAGATCATAGTACTTGGCATAGTGCTCGAATTTGCCCAAAGGCCCAGCGCCAGAGCAGCTGCTGCTGCTGCTGCCTCCTCCGCCACCGCCTCCCCCAACGCCTCCGCCTCCAACTGCAGACAAGTTGATGGCATCGTTTTGAGCGGACTTGGGTATGGGCACGGTGAAGGCGGAGCCATGGCGCGGCTTGCTCAACAAATTACTGCTGTTGTTGTTGTTGCTGGCCAAGCTGCCAGCTGTTGTTGCCTCATCGGCGGTAAGCAGAGCGCCGCCATTGCTGTTGGAGAGCGGCGACAGGTTCTCCTTTTTGCGATCGTAGATGTGCCCGGAGACGCGCAAATCGATGAAAAAGTGCAGCGGATCGATGCCATAAGGCGCATACAACGGTGGATACCAAACGGGCGGCGGCGGCGGCAACACCAGGTCCTGCGGTGGCAGCGACGCCGCCGGCGTTGCATTTTCATCCAAGGCGCTGTCCACGGCGCCGCCCAAATTGGCTTTTGTGAGCGGCTTCGTCTCTAGCTTGCTGTAGCCGTACGGCGTGGGCGTGGGCGTCGGTGTGGGTGTGGGCGTGGCCGATGTCTTATTGGTCAGCTCCAGGGGTTTCTCAACCGCAGCTGTTGCTGCAGTGCTGGCGTGTTGCTGCTGCTGCTGTTGCTGTTGCTGTTGCTGTTGCTGTTGCTGTTGCTGTTGCTGTTGCTGTTGCTGTTGCTGCTGTTGCAGTTGCTTCTCTTCGGCGTCACGTCGCTCGCGCAGCTGCTCGTAGTAGGGCCTGTGCGACCAGGAGCGTTTCCTTGAGCGACGCACTAATGCCGCCTGCTGCTGCTGCTGTTGTTGTTGTTGCTGCTGCTGCTGTTGCTGCTGCTGTTGCTGTTGCTGTTGCAGCTGCAGCACACGCGCGGTTTCATTATTGCGCGTCTGCACCAGCGAGCGTAGCATATCGCTGAAGAAATAATTGTTGGGACCAACGGGCGCCGAGTATAGATAAGGGGGCGTGGCAGCCATAAGGCGGCTCACGTAGTCCTGATTGCGCAGCTCGTGAATGTTGCTCTTGCGCGGCGGCAATGCTTGTTGCGCCTGAGGCTGTTGCTGGAGTGACTGGGCGGCTGCCTGCTGTGCCCCTGTGGGCGTGGCTGTTGCTGCACTGCTGCTTGTGGGGCTGCTATTTGTGTTGTTGTTGTTGCTGCAATTGCTGCTGTTGTTGCTGCTGTTGCTGCTGTTGCTGTTGATGTTGCTATTGCCGTTGCTGTCCTTCATGTTGTCAATGCTGCAAGCATATGGAATAAATCGTTTATTGACTATATATGTATATATAAAATATAAATATATATATTTATTCTAAACCTAAAGTTCCTATATATTAGCCTAGCAATGTGATTTTCTTTTCAGTTTCTAGTTGTCACCCGTTTTTCGGTCATAATTCACGTCGCTTGCATTAGGAAATGACAGAGAGTATATTGGTAGTTCATTCAATGCCCATTAGAGACGTGACAGGTAAATACATATAATCCATATATTTCATAATATAATATATTATATTAATCCATATATTTCATAATAATGGCTCTAAAAGCCAGACTTCGACAGCTTTTAATATAATCTACATATATATTTCAGAATGCTTTAGAGCTTTACAAAACTAGTATTGCTCTTGCTTGGCGGTATGGGTTGCAAGTATTTGGTAATGCCGCTAAGTCGCACCTTTCTAAGGTGAGAATCATTATAGCAAAGACTATGCGATGGATTTCTAATGCATAGTGCTACATGCGGACATGGGGACGTCATTGACTAGCTAGCTGCGGACTACATCGAACGATTGAAAACCCAACCGGCGCCAGGAAAGGAGCATCCAGCTTCCAGTGGATCTGGCAGGCAGAACTATTTAAAGGCATAAAGCCAAATATCTTCCTATTTATAATTTAAAATGATGTAAATTAAAACAAAATTAGCCCAAATGAAAAAAGATATATCAGTTTATAGAAGAATGTCTTTGTATTTTTTATTCAAATTTTTATATATATATATAGATTCGTATTGGAATACTAAGATATATAAAGAAAGCTACAGTTATAGAAGGAATCGATCAGAAGTACAGATCGATTTGTATAGTTATTTTAAAAAACATCTCGTCGAAACCTTAGGAATACGAGCTTTATGCATGTTTCCGATTGATTAATGAAATACTTTTTTCGAATACTATAGCTGTATATAAATTATTATAGCTCTATATTCTATAGCTCTATTTAAAGATATTTGACAAGTGCTATAGCAATAATCGGTTTGGAATGGGCGCAATGTCTATCAGACTTTACAACTATATAGTCTGAACATATTGCAAATAGGAATTGCTTGTTGAAAAGGATGTAACAGGCGGAAGGAGGCGTGCCCTACCTCATTAATTATACATATATTCTTGTTCAGGAGTTACCGCCGTCCGTCCGTCGGCAGGTATGAATTTATCCAATTATCGCCGATAAACCTATTTTTAAGATTTTTACTTTTATACCCTGAACCCATTGAAAATGGGGAATCAGGGTAATGGGTAATGGTGTTGCAAAAAGTATGCAGCATGCATAAGGAGGCGTGGCAGTTCCCATAAAGTATATATAGTCTTGATCAGGGTGACGAGCTTAGTCGATCTAGCCATGTCCGTCTGTCCGTCTGTCCGTCCGTTTGTCGGTCCGTATGTATTAACGCGTTGATCTCAAAATTCATACGAGCTAGAGTAATCTTGCACAAATGTCCCTGTATACAGGGCGAGTTTGTTTCAGATATTCGATAATTTTCCTGTTTCCATGATATCGAATCAAAACGTTATCAAGATTCAGTTTTTTAGGCATATCTCTTACATCTTTTAAAGTAATGCCACCAAATTTTGCATTTAGATCTTTGTAAATCAAATACAATTTCGGTCTTTCTTTGATTTTGGATACCGACTCCATATTTTACAAAATAAATTTAATTCAAGTTCTGTTGCAACTAAAGCCACAACTTAATATTTTAAGTAAAACAGTATTTTAAATAAAATAAAAGGATTCAATGGTGATAATTTCATCAAAATCTGTTAAGTAACATAGAAGTTATTAAAGAAAACATTTTGTCAGCCAGCAAAAGCACGTGGCAGCGAGCGCCAATACGTGTGCACACATACATTCAAATGTGTGCATTCTTCTTTGAATTTTATTTGTTAAATCGCAATTTCAATTTAATTGTTATTCTGATTGCTGCTACTTTAGTGGCGTCTTTGCCACTGAGTTCAATATGAAGAGTGTGGTGGTATACAATAGTTAGAGACGCTGGCTTACAAGCGAGGAATCGCAGGTTCGGACCCGCTACGAACAAAATTTGTTTTTTTTACATTTATATTAGTATCTGTCTGTATATATGTAAAAATGCAAGCTCGAACAAAGGTTCTGGGAATCTCGTAGTCGGGCACTCCCGACTAAAGCTATAAAGAGTATATTAATTTTGGTCTGAAGTTAGCAACGCACAGAAGAAATCATTTCCGACTATAGTAAGCATATATGTTCATATATTCTTAATCAGCACGACGAGTTGAGTTGATATAGTCATGTCGAGTTTTAAAGCTACAGTCCTGAAAGTTTGTTCATAGGTTTCTTTCTGCTGAAGGCATTGTATAACTGGGAATCATTCGAATTATAATATCCGCCTCTTTGAGGCGAGGCAAAAACGAGAAAACTATATTTTTCAAAGTTTTATAGCGAGAGCCCCAAAATTTGTAGGTAACCCTCTTCTATTTTTTGACTAAAAATCCTATATATCCGCCTCTTGGAGATGAGGCAAACCGGTCTAAGCTGTATCCTTTACACTTTTCCGCCTAGAGATATAAAAATGATAAAATAGGTCAATCTCGATCTTGGTAAACGAGAGACGTTATCTGTATCCTTTACAATTGCAAGGGTATTACCCAACTTCGGCATGACCGAAGTTAGCCCACCTCTCTAGTTTTTTTTATACCCTGAACCCATTGAAAGTGGGAAATCAGGGTATAATGGTTTTGCAAAAAGTATGTAACAGGCAGAAGGAGGCGTGGCAGACCCCACAAAGTATATATATTCTTGATCAGGGTGACGAGCTGAGTCGATTTAGCCCTGTCCGTCTGTCTGTCCGTCCGTCCGTCCGTCTGTCCGTCTGTCCGTCTGTCCGTCTGTCCGTCTGTCCGTATGTATGAACGCGTCGATCTCAGAACCTATAAGAGCTAGAGACTTCAAATTTTGCATGATGGTCTGTGTATACAGCGAAAATATCGAGTTTGTTTTAGATATTCGATAAATAATTCCGTTTCAATGTTATCGATTTAAAACGTTATCAAGATTCAGTTTTTTGACCATATCTTTTACATATTTTTAGCTACAGCTACCAAATTTTGTTTTTAGCTTTTTATAAATAAAATACATTTTCTATTTTTTCATATTTTGGATACCGGCTCCACATTTTACAAAAAAAATTTATTAAAAAAAAAAATTATCAAAGCCACAATTTAATTTTTTTAAATTTTTTAGTGAAAACCGTATTTTCAATAAATTAATAGCATTCAATGAAGAAAATTGCATTCAAGTCCGTTAAGTAATACAGAAGTTATTAAAGGAAACATTGTAAAAGCACGCGGCAGCAGCCTGTACGTGTGCACACATACATTCAAATCAACTACGCAGTAATCTGCGCGCGTTTCTGTGTGCATGGTATGTATATGTGTGCATGTGTATACAAATGTGTGCATGTGTATATGTGTGCATGTGTGTATGTGTGCATGTGTGCATGTGTATATGCGCGCAGAGGTAATATGTATAGATAAAATATGTAAGCTAGGTTGTTTAAAACATCAGCTCGGACTTGGTTCAGGGGATCTCGTAGTCGGGCAGACCCGACTAGAGCTTTCTTACTTGTTTTATCTTAAGTGTTTTTAAAGGTAGCCGTTGAATATATTTTTGACTTTGCGAAGTTATCTCACATTCCGGTTACTGCTTTTGCATTTAATATATTTAAGAAATGTGTTTTTCTCGTCCATCCGCAGATAAAATTTATTTGAATTGTCGGTTACAGCTTTTTAGTTTCGCCTGGTTAAAGTTTCTCTCGTTCTGCTGTTGACTTTTGAATAAGACGTTGTTCAAGATTTATGTCCATATTTGCATTGTCTTCGTTAACGTCTTCATCTCAACTGTGTTCTGTGGCACGCCCACTTGCTGCACACCCGCCCCCTGTGGTCTGTCTTTTTGGCTTGCAGTGGAGCTGCTCTTCATTTTGCATTTAATGGCAATTAAAAATGATTTCCCATTTGGCTAACAGTCTGTGTGTATTTAGGAAAAGCTGTTTGAATAGCAACGCATTAAATGGCATTTGCGAGTCCACATCCAATGCTAGACCCGATTCCAGACGCGATTTTTCATATGTTTTTGCAACTTATCTAGTTATACTTTTTATTTTTATTTATTTTCCGACCCCCAACAAATTAAAATATATTCATGAATAGGCTCAACAACCCAGTCGCTTTAGCTCTGTCTGTCTGACTGGCCGTCCGTCTTTCTGTCTGTCCATTCGTCCACCCGTCTTATATATTAACGCATCGATCTGGGAGCCTATAAGAGTTCATTGTGGAGACCTCCTATAGCTAAATTATCGATCATTTTTTTCCGTTTTCGATTCAAACCGATATCGATCAATTTGTAAGCACATCTCGTAAGTTAAAGGACTTCAAGAATGTATAATTTTATGTAGAATACTTGCCTTTACGCAGGCATATTTAATGATTGTGGATGCGTAAGAGCGAATCTCCACTGTTGTACTGCTCGAAACATTTGTTTCTACTTTCAAATACCACTAATCTCTTATAATGCACATGTGGACCGATACTCTTTGTTGAATAGAGTCCGCGCACACACACAAGCACACCTACACACATACCGGCACACACACTAGCTACGTGGATTACAGCAGTTGTGGCACGTGTTTTCTGTGGCGCGCTTTTACCAATTTGCATAGAAAAACAAGCCGAATAAAAACACTTCAACACACGCACACACACACCTAGGCACACACACAAACCTAGACACACGCGCGCACACCTACCTGCGCTTAGTCTGTTAATAAGCTTACACGATGCGCCAAATTCCAGAAAATTAAATGTTTCAATGGTTGTCACACACCCCCGCACACACACAATCACAAACGCCCCAGCTTGCCACACACACATAAGCAGGGGGAAAACAAACTCAATTGTTTTGTTCGCCTGCCAAAGCTGTTGAGGCACTTGTCGCCGCGCCTGTTGATGTGCCATCCACACGTTTGCCTGTCCGTATCCTGTCCTTGTCAATTCGAAGCGCCCTTCCTTGCCTCCTCCTCCCCCAGCCTGTGCTATCCACCCCCACACACACCTACACCACTTATCGTGTTGCTCTTTCATTTTCGCATCAAAAGTAAAAAAAATAAAATGTAAAAGTTTTTGCCGCTGTCGCGTCTGTTGCTTTGGCAACTTGTTGTTGCTTTTGATTTGCTTCATTTTTGTTTTTTTCTTCTTCTTCTCTCCTTGTTTTAATAAAACATTTTTTATTGTTTTTTCATTTGGTTGTAAAAATATAAAAGTTTTCAACTGTCGCTTGCCTGATTTGCATTTTTTGGCGAAGGCGCAACATTTCCGACCAACTTGAAATTAGATTATGCTAATTAGGGCGTAGCCACGCCCCATCCCACTAATTCCACCCCTAACTCCTACTCCACCTCCTTCTCCTGGGGCACTGATTGATGCGGCAGAGCTTTAATTGGCTACGTCTGCTGCTGCTGGACGAGCAGCATTTTAATATTCAATCAGCAGCTGGCGGCAACTTTTTTATGGCCACGTCGACAAACTTGGCCAAGAGAGCGCGCAAGTTAAGTCTGCAGCTGAGATTAATGCGCAGCTGGCAAAAGTGCAGCAGCAGCAGCAGCAGCAGCAGTAACATTTTGAGTTGTGTTTGTGTTGCCCCAAACAAAAATAAAACTTTTGCATACTTTGCAGCGACAATTAAAGCGAGCAGCAACTGTTGCTGTTGTTGCTGCTGCAGCAGCAGTTTTGTCAGTGCTTGCATCAAGTCGATTGCTTTCTCGGTTTGCCTTGCGAACCACTGAATGATCTTTGGATTCGGATTTGTGAACCTGGTTCCATGAAATATCGAAGCTGTTTCCATTACCTTAAAGTTTTTATATGAACGATTGCATTTGATATTTTACAAACTTATCACAATATAAGCAAAGAGCATTTGGGATCACGGAATTTGGTTTAGTTGGGTTCGAGTTCGGCTCAGCTCAAGTCCGGCGTGTCCCACTAGGAGATACCTTGAACCACGTGCCGAGCCCACACTCTAGCCAATATCTGGATATACATATGTATATGAGATGATAAATACTCAAAAATATCAATTCTTTGATAGATTTTAAGAAAGCGTGAGAAGCTATCGCTAATTTCAAAGAAACTTGAAATCAAGTCAAGTAAAGTCCCAAGCTCAATCAAGTCACAAATGACTGTCGGATGGACGGACGAACATACAGTACGATAGGGCTAAATTAACTTCTGATCAAAATAAATATACTTTAAGGATTCTGCCACGCCTGGTTTACTATAAGTCACTTGTCATATTTTGGATCTCTAGCTATAAAACTGAGAAAGCTCTTACGCGATGGGATATCAAAAAATAATATCAATTTATCTGATAAGGGTACGCACAAGAAATTTTTTTCCAAATATCAAGTCCCTAACTTCAGGCTCTTTCCAATTTATTAAATTTTAAGAAGAGGTCAATATTTACGTATTTGTTCATTTTTGGGTTTATAGGTGTAAAATTGTAGAAGATACAGTTCTAGCCGATTCGCCAATCTTTGGTCAATCTTTCAAGGACGGCAACAGTAACCTAAATGACAAATTAAATTTTTCCCAGTGCTGCTCATTATACTCTGTTCCCAAAGGGAAAAAGAGTATATTTGATTTGTGCAATGTCCGTCTTGCTGTCTGTCCGTCTGTCTGTCCGTCTGTCTGTCCGTCTGTCTTTATGAACTCGCAGCATTTGGACACCATAGAAGCTAGAGACTTGTAATTTGGAATATATACTCGTGTTTGAGTATTTTTCCGATACGCCCACAGGGGGCGTGGCAAATCGGGAAATGGTATATATATTAAGACTAAACCGCTGTTATTTTCGTCAATATTGCAGTCTAAGAAATGGAATTTAGAATATATATTCGTGTACACCACGCGGACGTTAAAAGATATAGTTTATATATCTACTCCCATTGTGGGCGTGGCAAGTCGGATAAAACTATATCTCCTACAGTTTTGAAGCTAGAGCATCCAAATTTGGCATGTGGGTTACTGTTGACCTTCCCTTAAGTTATATCAAAAAGTTAAATACCCACGCCACCTGGGAGTGTACCAAATCGGGAATATATATATAGTGATTTGTATTTTATTTTAAAAAAGCTAAATGTAAAATTGGATGACTGAAGCTAAATTGATGTAAAAGACATGCTCAAAAACGGAATCTCGATAATCTCGCCTTCAGCTATATCATTACACGTTTGAGTCGAGTGGACTAGCTCTATCGATTCCCATTAAAATATTTTGGGATCATCTAAGGATCTAGGACTTATGATTTTAAGCCGGCTGCAGCGGCCAAGGAAATTACTGCAAAAACAGAATCTATCTCAATAACCACAAGGATAATTTAGGTGTCCCTTGGCCCTTTGATAGTGCTTGACGCCAATCAGTTTGTCCTATTACCCGACAGGATACGCATGGATACAATCAAATTAGAACCAATTTTCTCGACAGTTTAAAGGACTTTCTACCTTGGTGGTGTACATTTCTAATAAGAATAATAATAATAATTCGCGTGATTCCGAGATATTCAATACAGAAAGAATGTGCAAAATTTAAGTAGCACTGTAGCTTTATAATTCTAGGAGGAAATTGCGTTGATCCAGACAGACGCGTCCGTCTAGACGGACAGACGGACATGACTACATCAATTCAGCTCTTCGTGCTTGTCAATAATATATATACTTTAAATAGTCGGAGATGCTTCCTTCTGTGCATTGCAAACTTCTGACCAAAATTAATATACCTTTTTTGCAGGGGTATAAAAGGATGATATAAGCCGCGAAGCTGCACACCTACAGAGCCCAAAAAAAGTTCTCTCCTGCGAAACAGAAAGCTCTACTTGAATTAAGTCTACTTTTTTACTTACAATTTGAATAATTAAAGATTTGTTGCTACTTTAAATTTGAGATAGTAAGTTAATCAAAAGTCTGTAGCAATATAATTGGAATTTCAGACTACCTCTCTCGCGGTTTTTGATTGATATATGCATAAATGCCTTCTAGCTTGGACATAAATCAAACCTACCACCCTTTAGCGGTCAACCCTCAATGAACTGGGCTTCAGCTGTGGCCACACACACACCAACACACACACACACACACATACACTCACTTAAATGTCACTTGAGAGAAAGAGCCTTATAACATAATTACGAGCATATCAAACAAGGCTTAGCTACCCATAGCAGGTTCTCTGAACGATTGCAGTTGGATTGAGAGGTCAAAGCAACCCCCGGGGGTTGCGTCCTATTGCAACGGTACTTCTATGTGAGCCCAATTCAGGGTGCTAATAACATAATACTCAATTGGTTAAAATGGAGTTTGAGAGCGGAACCTTACAAACATTTTTCATCACATATTTCATAGATCGACGTAAAATGCCTTTTCAAACAGTTCAAATGGTAAGATTCTGATAATATACTTAATGTATAGTAAGATTCAGTTACAGTAGATAAATTATACATATATAAATATACTATAAAATAAAAATTGTCGAAAAGAGTTAAGTTCTAATTAGTGAGCTTACATATGTAAGTATTCTATATATACCATTTGTAAGCTTATCGTGGCGCTCAACGTGGGACTACTTTGTTGCAACGATTCGTTTTGAAAACGATGTATAATCACTCGAGATAGATTGTTTTTAGCTACCCAAAATTAGAGAGCTGGAAACAGAGCGCAAACTGAATGATTCTGTAAGGAGCATTTGAGCGTCAAGATTAGATCACTTGAAATTATTCATATTTCTTGTTATTCGCAAAGCAAATAGGAGCTTAAATTTGATATCTAACTACATTAATTCATACGTATTATTAAAGCGCTAAATATGCTTATACATATGGTATGCATAGCTTATCAATCGCTCAATGGCGCCCAAAATGGGGCACGTTCATACAACTTATCAAGGAGAGGGGCTCCGGCCATTAAATAGCTGTATATTCAAATATATATATCCTAAATTTCATAACTATATAAATTCATTTTAAGTATTGTCAACCAAACGGCCCCCAAAAATGGGGCGCCATAATTAAGTTTGCAACACTGTTTACGAGTGCTCGTAGCGCATTTCAACTTTGCACATAGAGCTTGCCCCCTGTCCATTTGCTGTTCATACATACACATGAACACACACACACACACACACACATACACATATACTTTCATCAAAATTGTTGCTGAAGTGCTGCTGCCTGCGTTGTTGTTGCTGTTGTCGTTTGGTGTAAATGTTACAACGTTTGACTGCGAATTAAAATAATGTGCCACTTGTGGCTCGTGTGGCGTGTGTCTGCGAGTATGTGTGAGTGTGTGTGGCACTCGGAAGACCTTAAGGACATGCCCGCTTTTTTGGGGTAGCTGCGTGTCACATACAAAATGTTAGCACTGGGCAGGTCCATAGCCATGTGAGCCAACACATCGTTATCCTAATCGAATTTGATTTGAACCCTTTTTTACAAGCTAGTACAGCAACAGGATGTGCGTGTGTGTGTCTGTGTGTGTATTACAAACCGTAATGCTTGGCTGCATTTCGTGCATTGGCACGAATTAGGTTTAAATAATCTTCGCATTCAAGAAGCATTGTTCTCAAATTTTGAATCTGAGGCTTAGACGTTTCGGGTTTCAGTTTCCGACGGGACTCGATTTTGATTTGGACAACCAAATCCGACCAACTTATCCTTCAGCTATTCTTGTCCACTAATTTGACGATTTGAGTGTTGTGGCATTAGCAGCTTTGACAGCTCTCGTACGGCAATGAATAGGCAAATTGATATCTTGCGATTGTGACTATGTGTGCGTATGTGTAAGTGCGTGTGTGTGGGTAAGTTGTCAATCGTTGAAAGAGCTTTCATGGTCTCGTAATTCGGGCTATCATCCCTCTATTTATCAATTAGCTGTCTTCTTTGTAAACAACCTCCTTAAGTTTTCTCCAATTTTTGTGGTGAAAATTTGATGCTATATGATGATATTGACTATTTATCATATTAAATATGTTCCCGTAGAAATACGACCTCAAAAGAGTACACACAATATACAAATATGTTTTGCCGACCGAGTGTTACTATAGAACTGTATTGATGTGGTAATACAATTTTTTTTAATTCTATTTATTTACATTGTATTATCGTTATCCTAGCCAAGCTAACAAATAATTATTTAAAACGTTCCTTGTTGAAAGCCCAAGAAAAGATTTTGTGTATATCTAATGAGATCAGGAAATAATAATAATTAAGATACATATATCATAATTTTTGCATGACATGATATATGATATAGTGATTCGATTCAACTTGCATCACATACCAGCAATATATTCATTACCATTGCTGAAAGACTAAGAAAATACCTTTAAAGACGAGACAAGGCTCTCTATAGTTTAAGAGTGCTCTAGGAGAGTATGGAAGGTACCAAAAAAATGAAATAATAGATATTTGTGTATTATTTATGAGAATCTATAATATGGTAAGATTAGCTCTTAAAATATCCGAGTTATGCTCAAACAAACATAATCTGAGTGCGCTATAAGAAGACCTACTTCATAGTTTCTAGCTCTAATGGGTTCTGGCACAATTATACTTATAGACATTGGGATGGACAGACAGACGGATAGCGGACAACCATTTTTATCCATTTTCAGAGTATAATATGATCAATTAAAATATATATAAATTGGCAACGAGTTCTAAATTCGAAATAAAATTGTCAACAAGTAAATATTTTCGATTATATAATTTGATTTGATTTCCATACCGATTGTTTTTTTGTAGCATACTTTTTGGATGGGAAATAGAATAAACGTACAAAAATATTTATATATTTATATATTTATATACTTATATATTTATATATTTATATATTTATATATTTATATATTTATATATTTATATATTTATATATTTATATATTTATATATTTATATATTTATATATTTATATATTTATATATTTATATATTTATATATTTATATATTTATATATTTATATATTTATATATTTATATATTTATATATTTATATATTTATATATTTATATATTTATATATTTATATATTTATATATTTATATATTTATATATTTATATATTTATATATTTATATATTTATATATTTATATATTTATATATTTATATATTTATATATTTATATATTTATATATTTATATATTTATATATTTATATATTTATATTTTTATATTATGTATATGTACTTCTACTAGCACTACTTCGTCATATTAAATATAAGTCTACATATATATTTTAAAATGAAAAGCTTTTGAGTTCCAATATATCGGATCTATTTTATATTATATTGAGTTTTCATTGAGTGCTTCTTATGCCAGTTGAAGCGTATAAAGCACTTTTACAACTGATCTATGAAACTGTTTGAAAAATTAAAATCGAGAATCATATTTTGCAGAGATTTTAATTTATATTATTTTCATTTAAGAACTTTTTAATAGAGCAATAATATTTTAACAATAAAAAGTTCCAACTTGGATCTTGCTTTGGTAATAGTTCACTCATATGCTTTATAGATCTATAGATATACATTCCCATAGGCATACATTATATACTATTTCTAAATATTCTCACCGCTTGATCTTCGATTGGTTGGTTAACTTTTTATTTGGTTATCGATTATTAATTGAATTCACACATTCACTGAACCAGAAAAAAAATCTATGTTTATATTTCATATATTTAATATTTAAAAAAATTTGTAATCGCGATTGATAAGCCAACTGGGTTAAGGATGCTCGAGAGTCCTGTGCGCTGTGAACTGCCGTCGATGACAGTTAAGAATCAAATGAAATGATGGCAACCGCATGCTGCATGCCGCATTCGGCAAGCATTACACGCCATAGACGTTGCACGAATCCGAATCGGTTTACGAGCCTCAGCCACAGCCACGACTAGAGCCAGAGCCCGAGTCCGAACCCAAGCGCCGATTCTGAGCATTCGGCACGGTTTTAAAAATTATGAATTTGTTGAAAATGAAACGACTCGTAAGCAGAGCCACATTCAACTTAGCTTTTTATTTTTTGGGTGGCTGTTGCTGTCTCTTGGTTGTTTGCTGTTGCTGCGCACCACCAACAACAGCAGCAGCAACAGCAACAGCAAAGTGTTAAGCCTAAGCGCGCAGCAATCGAGCCACCCTTGTCACTAGCTTTTGAATAGAAATTCGTCCGAGGCGCCAGAACTTTTGCGAATTATCTCCTGAGTAGGGCTTAGCTGGTAGATCAGTGCGACGTTGCCGCATTTCATTTCACAGGTTAGCTTAAGCGTTGTTGCCGCACTTCAAGTGTGCAGAAAGCTGTTTCATCAATTCAAAAAGTTACAACTGCTCAAAATTATTTGAGTTACAAATTATAACTACAAAAATTAAAATTTTACAGTGAACTTAGTTGCCAATAAATAGGCTACAATGAAATATGAATATGTATATGAATTTGAATTAAGGATTTTCGAATACCGTCACGTTTTCGAAATATTCTAATCCAAATGTGAAAAAACCAGATTTCCTGGTTACATTAGAGGTTATGTAACATCAGAATCCGTGTCAAAATTTAATGTGACTGGCTACACATTTTGAGAGCTGTTTCATTCGTATCCGCTTTTGCTGAAATTATTAAATTACAATACTTATTGCTTACTTTGTAGGCCCTGTCTTTGTAGAAATGTAATATAACAGGCTGAAGAAGGCGTGGCCGACCCCATTTAGTATACATTCTGGATCAGGATGAAGTGTCGGGCTTTACCTTCCATCCGTTTGTCCATCCGTCTGTCCCTGTCCGTCCTCTGTCTGTCTATCCGACCGTCTGTCCGTCCGTCCGGCTGTTCATCCCCTCGCCCGTCTTTCCGCCCGTCTGTCCATCCATCCGCCCATTTGCCTGTATAAACGCGTCGAGCAACCACAAAAGCTTAAAACTTGAACCGTATGACAAACTTATATTTTTTCGATTTCTAATCCCATAAAAGCTAGAGAAACCAATTTGAGTCTGTAGGTTCGAGTGATGAATACACAAGCTATGAATATTTCGCAATTCGAATAACTCATCCGCCATTGCCTTCAAAAGTGAAAAAAACTTATTCAACTATTAGAGTCTGGAGACTCACTACGTACACACATTTGGATGTCATGTATGATGAAGTTATTAAATAATACTAAATTCCTATAATGGGGGACTGTAGAAAGAACAGTGCTTTTGAATTTATATATGTGAAATAAGCCTAGAATGAATGGAACACCAGTTCTGCACAAGGTTTAATGTGTCTCCTAGTCGAGCAGCCTCGACGAAGCCTCACATATAGAAATATGAATTATGAACATTATCATTCCGGAAATGCTTACTTTAGATCAGTGCGATGTTGCCGCATTAGAGAGAAAGAGTCTCTCTGTCTCCATCCATCTCTCCATCTCTATCTATAAAATTAGCTTGTGTATTATGGCTATCGGTTTAGTCAATATTATAATTTTATAAGACATTAAAGCACAAATCTAAAATTCCAGTGCTAACATTCATTATGCAATTGCCTCACTTAAGTTAGTTATTATATTCAAAATGAATTTCACATTCTAAACTAGCTTAAACGAATCTTTTATTATACCTAACCACTAAAATTTCAGTAACTTGAAATCAGCTCTACGATTATCTATCCCTAGGTCAGATAAGACTCAATTCTCGAAATTTTAAGTTGAAAATTGGTAAGTTACATTTCAAATATGTATATAACAGATACATATATCATATTTCCATTCATATACAACGTTGCCAAATTTCAGTTGCCAACTATTTAGTTCACATGCAACGTTGCTACACTTCATTAAAACTTATAATACGTGAGTGGTGCTGCTCGTGCCTGCCGGCCAGTTAAAAGCGAGAACAAAAGACGTTTCTGAATGTGGATTATGGCAGAGGAAAGTGGACATGGACATGGAAATGGAAATGGAATGGAAATGGAGATGCAGATGGCAATGGGCAACGTGTTGCTAAAACGACGGGCCGGCAATTGTGTGGTCGAGCCCTAAGCTTATAATTTCTATTACAGTAAAGGCGTGCGGATGCGAGCATGTAGAGCTGCGTTTTACATTTTTTGTTCTATATACCCTGACAAATACTGTTGGCAATGGGTTGCATCAATCATATTCGATAAATCCAAGAGCAGCCTTTGTATATTTAATTGCATCCTTTTAGTAGCTGTCTATGCTACGTTGCTATTACAGTCGTGCCTGGATATAGTGAACTATGTATTGCAAGGCCTGTTGACAGTATTGAGGTTGTTCAAGTCTAACATTTTTGCCCAAAATACACTTTGTGGATATATCTTTTGGTTTATTCCTGAAATTGTTGATTCAGCCACTCCATCTATTTTTCTCAAAAATGATATGCTAAATCCTTTTCCAAAATTTTTTTATAATTTCTTGTCTTTTAACGAAAATTCCACTTTTAACCATAATCGGTTTGCGCTCCACAGAAAACATAGCCATCAAGGTCAAGAAACAACTGATTTTGTAACAACCAACAGCAAAAATACAAATTAGGGATATACCCTCTTTCATTTTTGATTCCTTCTTGTGTCTTTTCCTGCTTTTTTCAAATTTTTGGTCACTATTTGGAAGTTTTCAATTTTTTACTATTTAGAGTACTTCATATAAAAATTTGGGTGCTCACTATATCGAGGTGTTCCCTATATCCAGACACGACTGTATTCTACTTTGCTACTATACTACTATGGTACTTTGCTACTGTGGAACTATGCTACTGTGCTACTTTGCTATTTATTTATTTATGGTAAGGACTATTGTAAATATATGTACATTTTATTCTTAACTCCCCGTCAAACTAGAGCATATCAGTGACTAGTTGATTGCTATTGCTTATTTTACAATTAGGATATACTAATTAAAAACTATCAACCCCATAATTGACTCATCTATAGACACCTCCAGACTAGCAGGGTATCTTCAGACACCCAAAAACTTGTTGTCACATTTAGCAGTTCTACATTACATACAATGTTGTTTTTATTTAAAACTAGTGTTATTGAAAGCGAGTAATCTGTGTATTCAGCTTTACAGGCTTATTTTATTTACAGGATATCCTTAAGTCAGGCAAGCTCATTTTCACTCTTAATACTAATTGATATTGAATGCGAGTTATCTAGGTATTTTGGTTTGGTTTACAGGGTATATTTTAGTCAGGCAAGGTCTTTTTGCGCATTTCCCATGTATAGAAAGTCGTAATAAAATGTAAAATACATAAAAATATTATGATCAAAAATTTATATTGCAAGCAAGGTATCTATGATTTTAGTTTACAGGGTATCAACTAATCAGGTAAGCCCGTTGCCGCATTTAAAACTTCTAAATTACATACAAGTATTTTAAAAATTGGTATTGACAACCAGTTATCTAGCTGGCTTTAGTTTAAGGGTATCTTCTAGTCAGGCAAGTTCTGTGCACATTTCATATATGTATGTAGAAAAATGTTCAAGAATTGAAATTAGATTTGAATATAATTACAATTAAAATTTGATATTGAAAGCGAATTATCTAGATATTTGGATTTGGTTTACAGGGTGTCAGACAAGATCGGTGTCGCATTTAGCAGATCTAAATTGCATTGAAATATAATAAAAATTGATATTAAAAGCGAATTATCTAGACATTTAGCCTTAGCTTACAGGGTATCTTTACGTTGCACCGCGCTCCTCTCGCACATTTCAGTTTCATTATATTTTTTTCGTTTTGTATTTCTGCATTTTAATGAATATGCGTTGCGGCAACGTTGACTGCTGCTGCCTGTTTGCGACTTCATTAGCGACACCCCCCAAAAGGACTTTCCAATGCAGGCGCTGTTCCTTCTGCTGCTGCTGGTGTTGCCAAGCAATTGCAATGTGTGTGCCATTCGCATCCGCATCCGCATCCATGACGGCTCTGGTTTTTTTGTTGCTTCTCTTCTCATCGCATTTTTTATTGTATTCTTTTGCACTTGTTTGGAAATAAATACCATGTTAGCTGTTGCCGTTTGTCAGTCGCTCGCTGGGTGCGTTGTTAGAGATACGTGGTATTTCTCTGCTACCCCCTTCCACACATACACACACACACACACACACACACACACATAGTTGGCCGTCTGCGCTGCACATCAAACGTCACGGCTATAGCGACAGGAGCCAACGCAGCGCGTCAGCTCGGAAGGAAGCTGTTCCCTGTGAGGCACCATTGTCTACTTGCCGCACAGCCCCACATCACCCTCTTAGCAGCCCCTACCCCCTTGCCTATTCCTTGGCACAAAGGCTGTGAATGTTTACACTTTGGATTTGGTGCTGGTCGTCGCATTTTTTCCCTTCTGTTTTTTTTTATGAAATTTGTTTGGCTTGCTCTGATTTTAAATGTGTTTGCTGTTAACGGTTGTTATGGCAATGGCTCCGTTGCGGAGTGTGGTACAAGCGCCGTGTAGCAGCGGCTGTTGCCACTTGGGGCCGAGGGCGCCACTGACAGTCGCCGCCACACTGGAGCATCTAGCTGTCTAAGCGGCATCCATTTCAACTGCAATGCCACATTGCTTAAATGCACAGCACTCAAATTTTCCTAATAGAACGTTGCCGAATTTCATAGCCTTCAAGTCTGTCCTTATGCTATGTTGCCAAATTTCATATATAGATATTTCCATACGCTACAATTGTCAAATTTTACAGCATCTAAATGTTTCCAATTGCCACATTACCAAATTTCATAAGTTTTTCCTTATACGACGTTTGCTATTTCATAACACTTGAAAGTGTGCTAATGCTTTGTTGCCAAACTTCATACTATCTAAACGTTTTCTTTAGTTAGATATTTCCGAATGTGCTAATGCTACGTTGCCAAACTTCACATTTATATGATTCTTTATATGGCGTTGCCAAGCTTCACAAAGCCTAGTAAGTATTTGAGCTGCGTTGCGGAACTTCAAAGCAGTTACATTTTTCAAAAACTCTGAATACCTAACTCTATTGCAAGAAGTCAGAAAACATTCGCTTTCTAACACATACGGAATCATTACTATCGACTAGCATTCAAAAAACATTTTTGAAAAGTGAAAATTTGATAAACCTAAGTTATTTACAACCTAGTTATAATAAAGCTGTCTATTTTTTGCTGCGCTGCCAAACTTGTTGCTAAATTTCAAAACACTTATAGTAAATGAAACGTTGCCGAACTTCATGGCATTATCATTTCCTATTGTCGTCGCACTTCATTGTCTCTAGTTGGTAAATCTGTGTTTCATTCAACTAGATTTGTTGCGAACTGCTTCCCCCACGCCGTCACCCAGCAGCTGCTGGATATCACCTGCACACGTGATTGTTGCCCGTACATACATACATATGTATGTATGTAACATACTATAGACTCGCAATCTGTGAATAGTTGCAGAGCTTGCAAGCGTCTCCACACATGGCGCACAATTTGTGCCACTTAAGTGTTGCGCATCCATTTCCGCTTAGGCAGCGAACGCTGCGCCGCAGCCCAACCCACCACCCACTTCTCCCCATACCCCCCTCTTTCCCCTCGTTACACGAACCGCAATTCAACTCACTCAACCACAGACGCAACCGCAGCTACATTATCCTTGCCTTTATTTTTTTCAATTTTCACTCGAGCGTTGATTGAAATGTTCAACGAGCAACACACACACACACACACACAGACAGAGGGAAAGAGAGAGAGAGAGTGAGTGAGAGGGGGGGGGAACAATGAGAATGGGAATTGAGGACATGCAGCAGCCGGCAGCAGTCAGCGAGAAGAAACAAGGCTGCCAGAAAGAGAAAGAAGACACCCGGCTGGCCGTAATAGCGAATGGGTGGGAGGTGGACAGATGGGTGGTTGGTTTTATTGTTGCTGTTGCTTTGTCGGAGCTTATTTGTTTGTTTGCATATAAATTGCAATGTGCCGCCCGTCGCTGTCGCTTCAATTTTTTAGATTTTCAACTTTGTTTCTTGGCTTTCTGCTAAATGCTTTTGCCACCACCACCGGCAGCACAACCACCATCAGTCAGTCACTCAGTCAGTTAGTCACTTTGTCAGCCCATCATTCATCAAGTCAAATCAACGCTGCGGCTCGCGTTTTACATTTGATTTTCGGCACGCCAAGCGCATTTTTTCTCTCTGTCCTTTCCATTTCGTTTGGCTAATGAATTAGTTTTGTGGATTTTTGCCTAACCAGAGCGAATTTTAATTATTCTAATGAAACATTCAGAAATTGATAGCATCGATGGAAAAAGTTTTTACCAATGGTAGCCATAATACTTACCTATATATGTACATATATACATATGCATATCCTAATAAATGAATATATACATATATAATTGTAGTTAAAAAAAAAGAGATAGAAAGTGAAAAAAGTAATTTAAATAAATATATACAATTTGTTTTCCATCGGAAATTGCTTAGACCACCCTCGTATAAGCTTTATAGCTTCGGCCTGTTTCATACCTCTGCCCAAAAACATCAAGCCACACTGAAAATGAGTAAAGGGTATACAAGTGATTGTGCCTAAAAGTTGTTTAAACAATTATTGACAAATATCAGCTATACGGTATTGTTGTTTGATGAATCCAAATAATAAACGAAAAAAAATAATAAAATATACTGAATATTTCATACTTAATTAATAAGACATTTAATAAATAGACAAATTTCTTAAAAATATGTCAGCGAATGCTTTCACTGACTGCAGGAAAAGTCGAAATTGAAACTCTCATAGAACTCATTTATTGGACATTTCGTTTTGATTGTTTCATGTGGAATCAAAGCCATGCAAGAATACATTGTTACTATCAACTACTTGGGAGCATACATGGACTACAAAGAACAAAAATCAAGAATTATTTAGTATATATTAATATGTAAGAATAATGTCTAATCCTGCTGGATTGATCGGGTAGGGTTTGCAGGACAATTTCAGTTAATACCATAACTAAGCTGAATTTAGCTTGAGGGCAAAGTCCACATTCATTTTGACACCCGGTTTGCGCACAACAATTACTCCATTAGTGCGTTGCTCCAGCTCCAGACGCTGCGTGATGCCATTTACGGTGATGGTAGCATCTACTGGCAGATAACCTAATCCCGCAACAATGATGCGCTCGATCCAGGCATCGGATTTGAATTGGGGCTTGCCAATGAAGCGATTGGTCAACAGATTGTTGGCGAACTCATAGCTCACATAGATGTGTTTGCCATCACGATACGCATAGGATATCTCATCGTCCATGTAAAGAGTGCCTGCGGCCTTGCCCTGACGATCCAGGCAAATGACCAAAGTATACGGATCGTTCAGCATCAATTTGGAGGAGCGACGCTGACGCTCCTTCTTGGGCACAATGCTGCCGCCGCGTTGCCAAACGGGTATCTGTAAAGTAGAGATGGATTTACTAAGAGAAGGATATGGAGATCGAGCAGGATACACACCTTATCATCGGTGACTGGTATGCTCTCATAGCCGACACGCTCCTGCCTTTGATATGTATCCACATCGTACCAATAGTCGCCGTTCTTCTTGTCATCAATGGCTGGGAAGTAGACATCCACTTTGCTAACTCCTTGCTGCATCACAGGACGCACCAGGAGACGCTGCTGCACCAGCAGCTGATTGTCAATAGCAAAGGCCTCCTTGTCAACAGGATAGTGGGCCAACATTGGTCGTATTACTGGTGCGCCTGTCTGCTCTAATTCATAAAAGCTGGTATACCATAAAGGCAAATAGCTGTACCGCGTAAGCAAGGCGCTCTTGATAACCGTCCGTGTGCGCTCGGGGAAGAGCCACGGCTCACGACGCTTGGTATCGATGTGAGCATGGGCACGGAAGAAGGGCAAGAAAGCGCCGGTCTGGTACCAACGCTCCAGCAGCTCGTTATCTGGATTGCCAAAGAAGCCTCCCACATCGGCGCCGCAGAAGGAAAAGCCAGCGACGGCCTCTGTAAGACACATCTTAATCGAATGCTGCAAATGGGTCCAATCCGCCATATTGTCACCCGTCCAAATGGCTGCATACCGCTGCGAGCCAGCAAAATGGGCACGCGTTAGAATGAAGGGACGCTGGTTGGGATCGCGTTGGTGTAGGCCAGCAAAGGTGCCCATTAGATGCATATGGCCATAGAGATTGTGAACATCACGATGCTCCCAATTGCCATAATGGACCAGATCTTTGGGTGCGGTTACTTCGGGGCCATTAAACACCGATGGTTCATTCATATCGTTCCAGATCATCACATCCTTAGTAACCGTCCTGAACTTGGACAAATCATATTGGCTGGCATAATAGTCGCGCACAACGGGATTGAAGAAATCCGGATAGCTGGCAGATCCTGGCCAGCACCAGCCCTCATAGTCATTGCCCTCACGCGTCTTCACATAGTAACCGTTCTCCGTGCAATCCTGATGGAAGAAGTACGCATTGTCGCGCTTAATATGGGGATCAATGATGACGACCAAATGACGTCCCAGCTCGGTTAGGTTCTTGATCATGGTCAATGGTTCGGGGAACTTGAACTTGTCCCATGTGAAATAGCGTTTGCCATCCGTATACTCAATATCCAGCCACATGGTATCCATTGGCATATTGTACTCATCAAACTTAGCCGAAACGGAGGTCACATCACGCTCATCGTTGTAATTCCAACGACACTGATGGTAGCCCAGCGCAAACAGCTGTGGCAGCTCGTGAGTGCCGGTAAGAGCTGCATATTGTTTGAACACATCCATGGGCTTGGGTCCGAGCATAATGAATGCATCCACAATACCCGACTCGGATATGAAGTGTGCTAGAGGTGGCGTCGTTTTCCTTGAACCAGATACAAAATTCACCAATGACGAAACAACATTCGTCTCGGTCGTGTAGATATCCACCCAACTCTCAGCGGAATTTTGCCAATAGACACCGGCAGTGCGTTGTGGGCTGCAAATGAAAATGGATGTTAAGCGATATGAATTTGGCCAATTGGAAAAGTGTGACCTTACCCATGAGCATAGAGCACTGGCACAGAGCCATAAAGGGCCATCTTACTGTCCACAATATACTCGAAGACATCCAAATTGTACAGACGATAGGGTTCTGTGCCGGATGTTGATTTCAGTTGGAAAGTATCCGCATGCTCGGGTATGCCAAAGAGCATCTCCGAGGCCGGGAACGAGAAATCGAGGGCAACTGCCTGTGGCCCGTAGGGTTTGGAATCATGATGCGATTTAAAGTTCTCCTCCCATGCACCGGGATCGTCAATTGGTTCGCCAGCTGGCGGTGCCATCTCACCAGTGTCTTCCTGATCCTGCTGATGTACCTGATCGCTGCCCTCGGCTGGCTCTGCGGGCGCTTGTGCTTTCTGTCGCAAATGCTCAAAGTACAACCAGTTCTTTGCATTCACCGAAACGACGTGCACATTGTTCTCATAGAAGTCAATGCGAAACGGGTCCCCATGTATCACAGCTTTGGAATGGCCAGCCGTAATGGTCAGCTCATCAGACTCCTCCACACGAATCCGCGTCGTCTCCGGCTTGCCTTTGAGCGCATGCTCAACGCGATAGCGCGGACGCAACGGCTGCTTCTCATCAATTTGCAATCGGAAGGTGCTGCCAACGAGCGCTTCCAGCTTCAGCGTAAACTGATGATGATTCTCCTTATTGATCAGGTCAGCGGTCACCGAATCCGTGTACGTATTCAGAGTGCCTCGGATCAGGGCATATTTGCTGCCTGAGGTTTGCACTTTGCGCGACCGTCTACAACGGAGAGATAGGGCATTATAAAAAAGGTAGAGCAAAGCTATATTCGGTGTGCCGAAGACCAAATACACTTCCAGATTGATAAACAGAAACTCAACTTAAGAAAAAAATAAACAAAGTGGGATGGGGCATTCAAAACAAGGTAGATCGAAGTTATTTACATAGACGCCGACCAGACAGAAATTCGGAAATTCCAGATCAGATACATCTTTCTAAGTTGGAACACTGCATTAAAAAGAAAGTAAGTCAACGATAACTTATATGTACTGAAGACTAAAATACCCTTTCATATTGATGTGCAGAAATTCCCTTGCTGAACCGGATGTATGATATTAGTAATTAGAATTACTATGATATTGTAAAGACTCTGTCAAATTAATGAGATAACAGCTTTTACATCAATAAGTAAATTATACACATAAACAGTAATAAAAAGTAAATATTCACATATGTATATAATATTGCAATTATTGTTATAAATTGCCAGACCTAATCAGTGTACCAAGATTGATTTTAAAATTAGAAAGAGACTGATTCTGTGCCTATGAGCTTCATGTGTGTACGTATGTGCATGTGAAGGGTCAGCTGGGATACGTGTTAACCTGTTTGTGACCTACCTGCAAAAACTGCTCTGCTCGCACGTCTTGAAATTACTTGGATCAACGCCAGCGCCGTAGTTGAACAGCGCCCCAATGATGAGGCAGGCGATTAATGAACAACGCATTTTGAATGCTTGTTCACAGCTCTATAAGTCCGCAGGCCTTTGATTTATGTTCTATGTATTGATCTTCTTCCAACAGTACGAGCTCATCCACTGGAATGTTTACAGTTTTAATTTTGTACATGTATTAATTTTCCTTAGTGAGCAGATTGTGTTGTTTTTGTTTTTTTTTTGAAGCTGACAAATCAAAAAAAAAATTATATGGAACACGTCAGAAGTTTCGCTGCCATTAAGCTCACATTGAATTTACTGATAAACTAACTGGATTCTAAAATAAAAGCAAACGACAAAAAATATGATTTGACACAGTAGTCGCCGATTCTATAGCTATCCTAAATCATTAATTTGTGCCAAACTTCAATATGAAATTTAAACAAATCTGAAACAGCCGGCAAGTAGCGCAACAAAGAAAGTTTGTTTTACGACACAGCTATTGCAAAAAGAAAACGTTTAGCTGCGCTGCCAAAACATTGTAAATAAGCGCTGTTAACTTTTTGTCAATTATGCAATTTGTTCGATGCTTAAATTATATTATTTACCTGAAGACGACTGAAAAGGCACTTTCTGTTAAAATTGTTGATATATCAGCAAACGATAGATTGCTCTTTTTAATGTGATACTTGCTATCGATGCTCAACCATCGAAGCAGTATCATATCGATTAATATAAATATCAGCCTGCCAATCGTTAAGCTGTCGATATATAGATGAGGTGCCGCAACGCCCGGTATATTTACCGTCCAGTGAAACGCAATGTATCGATATATTTGCTTACATTATCGATGCTCTTTCCCATCATTGGATGATTGCAATCGCTATTACAACCAAAACAACCGAAAAACTTCGCCTCATAGATATTCCAAGGTAGCAGTCATTTAGCAAAAATGAGACAGCAGCGAGAATGCATTGTAGTCAATATGCGTTCGGCGATAGCACTGATAATCATATTCGTACTGACCGGCATCAAAAACAGCGAAACCGCCAGCGGTGGCAACCAAATGGATCTAACGGACATCAAGAGTGATCAGAGAAAGGATAACAGCAATGCGGGCAACAACAACAACGACAATGTGGTATTTGTGCCAGCACTGGCCAACATGGCAAGCAAATCATCATCAGCCAGTGGGGACAACAACAACGGCAACGGCAACAGCACCACGAACATGCTATGCCCCCTGGACAAGGAAACACCCTGTGAGCAGCTGCAATTCCCATGCATTCGTTGCACCTACAATTTCAATTGCCTGTACGGCCGTGAAATAAACATAACCTGCGAGGCTGCCAGCAATGTACAGTGCAGTGGAGAACGCACGTTTCAGCGACAAATGAATTGTCGCTATTGCTACCAAACGGAAATATGGCAGCAGAACTGCGAACAGCATGCCAACTGCAATTCGGCGGCAGAGAAATACTATCGCACCAACTGCACTGTGCACCAGGATGTGCTCTGTTTGGGCAGTCGTTCGTTTACTCGAAATTTGCGCTGCAACTGGACGCAGGGCTATCGCTGGAGCACCGCGCTCCTTATCAGCCTCACGCTGGGCGGCTTTGGCGCCGACCGTTTCTATTTGGGCCACTGGCAGGAGGGCATTGGCAAGTTGTTCAGCTTTGGTGGCCTCGGCGTCTGGACAATCATCGATGTGCTCCTCATATCCATGCACTATTTGGGACCTGCCGACGGTTCTCTCTACATTTAATCCGGCGAGCAACCCCGCTTTTGTCAGTGTCCATATGCCGTGGACAGTGGAAGAGGTGCTGGGGTAATTACCTAAGATGCGTATCATATAACTGCAGCTTGCAATTGCAACATTTTTTCGTTGACGTTGAAGTTTATATAGCTTACTTAAGAGGACAACTGACGAAACATTTAGCTGAATAAGATGAAAGATGAAAAGTTTATGTAAATGTATAAAAATTAGTGTTAGGCGTTTAACTAATTTTGAGTTCTGGTTTAGATAAATGTCTTTAGGCCAATTTATACATACAAAATATGTATATATATTAGAGTTAAGCTATGTAAATGTAAATAATATGTGAACAACGCATCTAGGTACGATAAAATGTGCTCAACATTTAAAATAGAAAAACTAAGTTAGGTATCAGGCAAGGTACCTTAATATACTGTTCATAAGCATTTTACTATATGTATAAGAGGAGACTGTCTACAACTAAATGTAAATATATATACACATATATAACTATATGTAATCCTTTAATCTTTTTTATACCCTTGCAAAAAGGGTATATTCATTTTGGTCAGAAGTTTGCAATGCACAGAGGGAAGCATCTCCGACTGTACAAAGTATATATATTCACGTCGAGCTGAGTAATGATAAAGGCATGTCCGTCTGTCTGTCTGGATCAACGCAATCTCCTCCGAGACTATTAAAGCTATAGAGATGAAATTTGCACATAGGCTGGAATCTGCTGCAGGCATTGTATATCTCGGAATCATCCGGATCGGACGACTATACCCTATAGCGAAATGTCTTAGTGGTATAACTTCGGCTCTATTTTAGTCTAATACATTAAATTTGCAATATATACTCGTGTATCTCACCCCCATTCGCAAAGATATAGTATATAAAGCTTCGCATATTTGGGGCGTGGGAAATCGGGTAAGACTGTATCTTCTACAGGTTTGAATCTAGATTACCGAAATTCGACTGGTTCGCTTCTGTTAACCTCCCCTTAACATCGATCAAATAATTTTATATCAACATCCACTAGGGGCCTGACAAATCGGAAGTCTATATAGTGTTTAACATAAATCCTCCTATATTTTGGGTGCTGTTTGAGCCAGAGAGTTGAAATTTAAAACATATATTGACCACCTTTAAAAAAAAAACATAGTGTATATAGCTATGCCTATTAGGGGAGTGGCAAATCGGTAAAAACGGTCTTTTCTACAATTTAACATGAAGAGAACCTAACGTTGACAAATACGTTAAGCCTCTTTGGGGCGTGGCAAATCGGAAAAAAATATATAATCCAAAGTTTAATGGTTAGACCCCCAAAAAATTGGACATAGAATACTGTTGCCCTACTCAATAGGTTGAGCAAAAGTTATATATATGCATTTTGGGGCCGTGGCAAATCGGTAGAAACTTTATATTCTACAAATTTACACCTAGAGATCCAACATTTTTCAAATACGTCAATCTTAAACTCTTCATGGCAAACCAGAGAAAACTATATCCATGTCCCCTACAATTCGGCATGGCCGAAGTCAGCCCATCCCTCTAGTCTCTTTCTGTTATACGTTCAAATGCATAGAATTTAGTGCTTTGTACATTGTGCATATCTTAAGAGTAACGCTATATATCAGATGGAATGCTGACGCCGGAGACCGGGTCGGTGATCACTTCGTCGTCGGCATCATCGAATTTGATGTGTTTGGCCAACATCTTGGCAACTTTTTCGCGCCCACGTTTCTGCTGCACGCGTACCTTTTTGGTCAGCTTGGCCTCGCGATCCTGTTCGATTTTGCGCCAGTATTGCGCCTCCGGTTGGCCACGCAGCACCTGGAACTGCATCTCGGCGCAGCTAAGCTGGCGCGCCAGCTCCTCAGCGGCGTTGGGCGTGGCCATGCGGAGATGCGCCAACTGTTCGCCCTCTTTTATATCCACATACTTGATGTCCGTGTACTGACGCATGTCCGCCTTAAAGTCCTTGACGTTCGAGCACGGCTCGTGGAGTGCGCACTCCACAATCAGACCCGGCTCGTACTTGAAGAGTGGCGACCGTTCTTGTGCCGCATCCTCGGTCTTGGCCGCTACTTTGGTATCGTCCGCCTCGTTGCTACCCGCACCATAGAAATTCATATTCATTTTGTGGACGCCAGCGGTTTTGTTGCGCTTTCGACGCTTGGGCGGCACCGGCACCTCCGCCACATCCCCAGCATCGCTGAGGGGCTCGGGATCCTCGTGTCCGCTGCTGGCACCGCTGTTGCAGCTACCCTTCGACTCGACCAACTGTTGTTGTTGTGCTTGCAACTGCAACTGCATTGGTGTGCATTTATGCGAGGTTTGCTGAGCCTGCGAGCTGCGCCACAATTTGCTCTTGGCCTCGCTGACCAGTCGGCGCTGTAAGTTGAGATACCTATTGCGCAGGCTGCACCAGCTGGTCTTGGGCAATACCTTCAGCTCAAGGGCACTAGGCTCGATGTTCGGCTTGACTTTGTCAGCGATGATCCGCTTTTTTTGCTTGCGGCGACGCTTCTCTTTTGAAGTCTCGTTCAAATCCGTGTTGTCATTGTCACTTTCAGTTTGCTGCGAGTTTTCTGCTTCAGTTCTGTCCGTGGCGAATACTTCGCTTTGATCCTGCACCGGCTCAAGTTTCACACGCTTGGCTGGCAAGGTCTCCTGCCCACCGTCCTTATCGGCCTCGCGCTTACTTGGCTGTTTAACTATAGTAGCATTTGCGTCTGTTGCGCCTTCGTGACCATCGGCACCAATGTTTGCTTTTTGGTGCTGGCGCTGCTGCTGGCGCTGTTGCTGCTGGAAAGACCGTATGCTGGCCAAATCACTGGGGTCAGTGTGCTCCACCGACAGAACTCCCTGGATCTGAGAATATGCCTTCAAGGCCTTGTCTACGGAGCTGCTCTTTTCAAATTCGATGAACGCAAATTCCTTGATCTTCCGCGAGCCCGGGTAATGCGGCAGCGACACATAAGTAACTGGCCCATAGCGACCAAAGACTTCTTTTAGCCAATCGTGTGTTGCAGTCGCCGGTAGCGCCTCCACATATAGGGTTTTGTTGTTGACGTCCCGGTGCTCGGGCAGCGCTGTCTTGCGACGAACTTTCAACCCAGTCTCGTCTAATTCCAGTATCTGCGAATTGGACAGCGACGTGGATATTTGCTGCACATCCTGTGTGAGTGTCTTGATTTTATTGAATGTTAAAAATATTTCCAGCGGCACGTCTACGAACACCGACAATTAAAAAGAGTTGTTATGTATCAATGTATGTATTTATTAAGACATGCACTTACATGGATCCTGCTCCACATAGCGGCGCAGAAAGCGATCCTTACTGAGATTAGCGTCTCCAAAGTAAAACTCCATCTGTCCGCGAATGGCATTAAAAAGGTGGCGCTTACGTTTGCGTCCCCCACCTTCACTCTTTGCCGGTGCCTTCGCAACAATGGCTGTGCTGGCGACAGCCGTTTCCGGCTGGTCAATTTCTGCATTGGTAGTAGTTGACTTTTCAGGCTCCTGGGCATCACTTTTCTCGGCGTTAACTGCTTTAGCAGCCATTTGCGTTTATTTGAAACAAGTTAGAGCAAGAGTTCGTACAGATAAAGGCGTTGCCAGATCTGTTCATTTATAAACTGCATAGCTGCGCTACTTGCCGATATTTAAAGTTAGCCCCCTATATCGCATAACATAACAGATCTCAGAATCGTCATGAAATGAATCAAATTGAAGTAAACCTTTCGATTAAACGATTTTTTCTTTGATACTTTCGAATCATATTAACTTCTTGTAATGTTATATATTAAAAGACTTGCTATACAAAAAAAAAAAAAAAAAATACTGACTTATCGAATCAATAGTTTTTAAGATAATAATCGATAGTACATGTTGCATTGCAGCTCTGCAGCTTAACATTTTGGCGGCAAACAGATGCTGTTGTTTAGGTATGTTGTACAGTGCGCGGCGATGAATGCAAAATAAATAAAAAGCGCGTATATACAAATACCCTATTGAGTTTGTCTTGCACACAAACCTCAAAACTAATCAGAACAGAGTAAAGCGTGGATTCAAGTAAACGACCAACAAACAAAAAAAAATAGCAACAGTATCGCAATCAACATTGGGCTTGTAAAAAAGGCAGGCAACAGAGAAGCGGCAGCAAAAAGCAGGGTGCAAAAAGAAAAAGAAGTAAACGCAAACAAACAAATATTGTTATTATTTTTGTTGTAAATATGTGCGATAATCGAAGTTACCATTACACTTGGACAACAAATTAAATTCAGTATTTGTTGATCAAGCACAATGGAATCAATTGTGCTGCACTCGGACATCGCGCGCCTAGTCTTGGGTGAGTCTGTGAGCTCTGTAGCTGCATTCGCTGCTTTACAAAATTAACATCGCAATTTTAGGCTATTTCGTCAATAACAATCTGAAGCGTGCGGCACTCACGCTCTGTCGCACCTCGCCGCATCTGCATCAGGAGTTCATTGCCTTGCGACAGGGACTGCAGCCGCACAACTTTCTCAATGGCTGCCTGGAAGACATCATACGCGAGCACGTCAAGATCACAAGCCTGGGTAAGCCAAAGTCAAATGTAATATACATACATATACATATATACATATAATTTCATCTCACTCCATGTGCAGTGGCCAATGCGGTGCAGAAGCTGCCAAGCGACACACGGCAACGCCTGCAGCAGCTGAGGCTATCCGAGCGCGTTGGCGAGCTGCTCAAGCTGGATAAATCCACATTCGCATGCAGCAAAGACAGCGCCGCCTGCATACGAAATGCTAACTCAAAACCGCAACGCAAGAGACGACGCGTGTAAGTTGCCCCTTGTTGTGAACTTTTATTCAAAAAGTACTCATTGCTTGTGTCGTCAGCAGACGCGTCCACTCACTGCCATCGGATGAGGAGCAGGCGAACTCGGCCTCACCATCTCCCACAGAGCGCGTCAGCTGCAAACGTCGACGTCTGCTCGATCCGGATCTCTACTGCAGCATTGGACGCAGCGAGCATGTGGAGGAGAATATGTCGCAGGACAGCACCACAGCCAGCGAGCTCACCAGTGAACACACAGACGATGCCCTTCATTTCCATCACGGCAATGGACCCAAAAACAATTCCACTCCTCGCACAGCCACCAGTGAAGAAGTTGAGCACATGATGCCAACACCGCAGACAATGCCGGTAAGCTAGCTTAAAAATGGCATAGGGGGTTGTTGTGTATTGTTACCGATCGTAAAGGTTCAAACGGTTTGACAACTAAGAAGATGCTTAATATACATATGTATATAAAATAATAATGATAATAATAAGAATCAATTGTATATCTTAGGAAATAACGCACGCCATCATGACCAATCGCGAATTCCAGAGCAAGCTGCTGAGCAACATAAACATGGCCCTGCAGTCGCTGACGGTGCACGCACCAACGGTGGAGTCCGTGAACTCGGAGGCGGTGCTGGATGGTCTGGTGCGGAATATACTGGAGGCCACCGAGAAGGATCCATCGTTTGATCGCATCATTGAGGAAGTGGTTGGCATAGATACGCCACCATCAGAGCCCACAACAGTAACCATAGGAACGGCAGTGGCTGAAGCGGAGCCAGCGCCGCCGCAAACACCGCTCATAATTCGCACAGCGGTGGCATCCGCCAATGCGGCGGCAGCGGCGGTGAAAGCCAACGGCGATATTAATGTCGTAAATGGCAGCAACGCCAATACCATCATCCAGCTGAATGCGAACAGCTCGCTTGGCACGCTCATTGATCCCAATTTCAGTATATCCAAGCTCATAGTGCTCAACTCGAATGAGAGCGCACAGAAACAGCAGCAGCTTCAGTCGACTTCGTCAAATCTTAGCTTCGGAAGCGAGAATCTCATTAATTTCGCCGATGGTGGCTCAACTCTGACAGATGCTGATTCAGTTGCCAGTGTCGCATCTGTTGGCGGCAGCCAGGTGTGCGTGGATGCCACTAATGGCCAGCTAACTTTTCCCATGTTTCTGTCGAACGACGGTATGCTCTCGCAATTGCCGTTTCTGGTGAACAATGAGTGGTTGGCGCAGCAGTTGCGCTCCGATGCGTTCACCAACATGGACGTCTCTCACATTGAGATACCACTGCCGGAGCCCATAACGGTTGCCGCCAATCAACTGCCGCCCAATTCGATAATCATCAACAGCGCCGTCAAGCACCCGCCGACGACAGTGGAGCAGCCTTCGGTGGAGCCGCCTGCGCAGCTAATTGCGGATCAGCCAAAGGAGCCGATGACAGGTAATACGACGCTACTGGAGCGATCTGCTAGCAAACAGTCGAGTGCCAGTGCCTGTGCAAGTGCTGTGCCCGTGTCGCTGGACTCGTCGCGTCTGGTGCTGGAGCGCGTTACGCCCTCCACGTCGGGCATTGTGAATGTGAAGGCTTTTCGTAGTCTCTCCACGCCTCGCAAGCGCACTTCGCACGTGCGCACGCTCAACTTCTCGCCCAAAGGCAGCTCACATATGCAGAACACGCCCCTATCCACGCGCCGTCTAACGCAGCGAACCCAGCACAAAACACTCAAAGCGAAAAAGTCGGAGGACTCCAAAGAAAAAGAGCTACAGCCGGAGAAGCCTGTCATAAAAAATGTGGAGATTCTACCAAGGTTCGGTAGCGTGCCCAGCGTCGCTGCAGTTGCTGTGGCATCCTCGGTAGTGTCAACTGTAGTTGAAGCTATAGCAACCACAACCACAACAACCACAACAACAATTGCCGATGTCAGCGGAAATGAGAGCAACGGCTGCGTACCGCCACTCTTCGCCATGGAGGAGTGCAGCAATCAGACGGTGATCAAGGCCGTTACTGCATCCAAGCAGTCTAAAATAGCAGCTAAGTCTGCTGCTCCAGTGGTGGCGACGACGCCCAAGCGCAAGCACATGCGTCGCGCTGCCACCAAAGCATGTAAGCGTATCATTTCGCAGGCGTCTGCACAGGACGACCCTGAAGCGGCGACTGGCAACAACCTACAGATGCTGGCGGAGAAGAGTGCGACAAGTTCACTGGATGACAGCAAGGAGAATCAGAGGGTGCCACCAGAACAGCCACAAGTGCCCACACAGAAGTCCGACCTAAACGACGAGAAGGAGGATCTGTTGGCCGCCTGGCAGCGTCAGATGAATAGCACTAGCACGGACTTGGAGCTGCGTTTACGAGAGATCAATGCCAAGCGGCAGGAAGTCTTCCAAAGCAAACCGCGTGCGCGTCGCCCTCGACCAGTGGCGGCAAACAAAAAGAAGACTCTGGCCCTGTCACCGCCCATTGCACCGCTCACCGCGAAGAAGCGAAGACAAAAGCAGAAGAAGCAGCAACAGACGAACAGCACCAATGCCGAGAGCGAGTTCATTATAAAGATAACAACGCCGCAAAAGCCAACAAAGAAACCAAAAGTTCTCAGCCAGGACGTAAAAGAGACGAAGGAAATCAAGACGGAGTCCAAGACGGTCAAAGATGAAAAGTCACCTAAGGAAACTATCGAGTCGGAGCAGGAGCAGCAAATACAACCAGTTCAGGAGCAGCAAGACCTCAGGAAGATGGAGACAGGAGATAAACCAACGGATCGAAATTTGGCCAACATGGCAGTTCTGCTGGAGACACCTTTCAAGGTGACCCTAACGGGAGTTGAGGGCGACATACCGCCTACGCCTGGGCCGACGTTGTTGGATACGCCCTATGCCAAATTGCTACCGTCTACATCGTTCTTGTTTGGCAGCGATACAAAGAGCATACTAGACACGCCCATGTTGACGGCCATTACGCCGGGCATGCGCCTGACGACGCCATTCGGCCAGGCGCTGGGCACGCCGCACAGCAGCGCAGCCAAAACGGACTACTCCGGCGGCAGCTCCTACTACCGGCCCGATGAGGCCGAGCATACGGACACGAATGCCCAATGCGCATTGCCATCCACGTCACCCAGATATCTCATGGAGCAGTCAATTAAGCAGACCAACACCTGCTTTGAACTATACGCTGAGCGGGTGCCAGTCGAGCCGATGGTGCTGCGGCGCGTACGCTCCTTCGGCAGCGAGGCAGTCGACAGCGCCGAGGGAGCCGCAGCTATGGCTGGCAATGCGGAGTCGTTGCTGGTGGAGACACCGCACTATAAGCTGGTGGCCGGGCTGCCCGATGCAGCCGTTGATCAGTCCAGCAGCAGCTCCAGCGGCAGCAGCTCAACCTCCTCCAGCAGCTCCAGTTCCTCCAGCAGCGGCAGCAGCAGCAACACCAGCAGCAACAACACATCCGCCTCATCGGTACAGTCCAGTCACTTGATTAACGCTGTGTTGCCCGCGCGCACCATGAAGCTGTTCGAATTAGAAAATCTCTCGGACATTAGCAGCACTGAGGACGAGGAATGGTTAAAGGTGGCGGCTGCCTGTGGGTCCCTGGACGTCCCACCGCTGGCCATTGATAGCGAGCCGGCACAGCTGGTTGGCCAGGATGGTGAAGTGCGTTATCCTTTGCGCAGTTGGCTGACGCCAAGCAAGGATGCTGTGGCGCAGGCCGACACAAGTGGCGAAATGGCGCCACCTGCTCCAGTGCCCATGAAAATTGCGCTAGACGTGAAAACACCTGAATTAGTTGCCCCACAAGTGGAGTCCATTGAGCAGCGCATGTTGAATCTGGCCGAGGTGCGCGAACGCGTCAAAGCGAAGGTTAAGCAGCAGACAACACCGAAGGGGCGACCCAGGAAAGGTGTCAGCAGGAAGCTGACAACAATACGGGAGACGGCCAAGCTTTCGAATCCCCATCCCAGCCAAGCTAACAAATCCCCCAAAAAGGAGTTCGCAATAGCGAAACGTGAGAAAAAGGCAAAAGTTTCGAACGCAATCCAAGCAGTGAAGAAAGAGCCAGCATCAAGCAGACCAGGGAAGGCCAAGCCAGCAGCGTCCAGTGAATCAGTAAATCAAATCAATTTGGATCAGCCGTCTAACAACAATCTTGATCCGGCGCTGCTTTTCGCACTGAATCTCAGCGCCAAGAAACAGCTGCAGCCCAAGCTGGGACGTGCCGCTGTTCAAATCGCCGCACAACCCGCGCCGTCGTCGAATCCGGCTCATCGGCGTGGTCGACCCAAGAAGCCACCAATCATGGAGCCATCGCGCGGCTGTATGCGACGCTCCTCTCGACTGATCGACAACAAGAGTAAGTAGCTAATCCCCCCTTTTTTTTAAAAATGTACTGAAAATTACCAATGCTATTTTTTTTATATAGCGCCCGCGCCTGAAGAGCAACAGCCCAGCGGCAGTGAAGCAACCAAACCAGCCAAGACGTCGAGCAATACCAAAGTAACCAAAAAACCAGCTAAGAAACGAGCAGAGGCGCGCATAGAGACCGCAGCGACGCCACTGGCCACGCTAGCTGAGGCGCAGACAACGCAGCAGTCACCGGAACAGCTGCCGACACGGAGGCAGCCGCCAGCCGCGCCCTTAGTTGCCAGTGGTGAGTTCGATCTGGACATGTGCCTGAGCAGCAGTCATGTGGCGAACACATTTAGCTTTGCCTATGCTGACAACGGCAGCAAGCCGGCTCAGCCTGTGCCCCGCCAGCCAGCTGCCTTCTTCAAGAACTTTCAAATGCGCATCATGGTTGACAGCGAGATGCACAGCGTGCGCATAACGAGTCCTCAGCTACTCCATCAAGCTCTAAGCGGCACTGCCGAGGACAATGCGAATCCCACTGGCATTCGCAACATACCCAAGAAACGCATCATACGGTACACCAGTGGCGGTGGCGGCGCCAACCAGGAGCTGACAGTGACTCCCGACAAGCCCATGGCGTCATCTACGCCGGTCGCTGGTAGCAGGAACGCACCGAATGAGGAACACGATGATAACGACTTGGAAGTTGCCTCCATGTAAGTCCAATGTTCATCTAATATGATAATCACGTTCACTCACGCCTCTTCAGCTAACTGTAAATCGAATCGATAACTTTTACTATATATTATATAGTATATGACCAATAATGCCTTAGTCCGTTCATGTCAAGGATACCAGATAGCTTATAAATTATTCCACTCTGTCCATTCTTATTAATTTTGATTGCGGAAAAATTGACGAAACCAAAACTTTTACAATTCAGCTAAGTTGTACTTCCAAAAAATGATACCCTTGAAGAAGGACTGCAAAGTTGTCAGCCATTATATATTTATTGATATTTCTATCGCGTCATCTACATTTGCTACTTCTATTTCTTACTACTTTTATATAAAGTGTATAAAGTATAAAGTGCTACTATATATAAAGTGTATATATTATTGATCAGCACGACGAGCTGAGTTGATATAGCCATGTCCGTCTGTCCGCCTGTCTGGATCAACGCAATCTCCTCCTAGAGTATTACAGCTACAGTGCCCAAATTTTGCACTTCTTCCGGCTGCAGGTATTGTATATCTTGAAATCATCCGGATCGGGCGAGTATATCCTATAGCTCCCAAAGGAAAGATCGGTTTTAAGAATTGTTTTAGTGTGGACGCTGTGACGCTATTGAAGTCTAAGATCTGAAATTTTGAATATATATTCATGTATCCCACCCTCTCCAAAAATATGTTTTATATATATGTAGATACACTCTTTAGGGGCGTGGCAAATAGGGTAAAGCTGTATTTTCTAAGTTTTTTTTTTAATCTTTATACACCTGTGTAGGGCGTGGAAAGTCGGAGAAAACTATTCTATATCCTGAGGCTCTGTTTTTAAGCCTCCATAACTTTGTCAAAAATAGATCGATTTTGCTGATCCGAAACATTTTCTTTATGTTTTATCTAGATTGTTGTTGAATTTAAATTTCAGAATTTAGAAGATTACTTTCTTTTTGCAATAATTTGAATCATATGTACTATACATATGTGTTTCAAATAGAATCATATAAATGTAAGGAGTACAGATATCTTTGTCTTTTCTAAAAATGTAGCTAAGCATTTATACATAGGTGTTATGTAGACGAAAAAAAGAAAAAAGAAGAGTTTAATATATCTAAAAATGTTTCATTTATGTATAATGCAATTGCATCCGTATGCTATGCTCTCTCACTCTGATTAATAGTATAAGCTGTAAGACCTCTAATGCTAGCCTGCTTTAATTATAGTTCTCATCTCATTTATTTTTTATGCAGCAATACGCCCTTGAAAGGCAACACCAGCGAGGAGCAGCAAATGGAGGGGCACGATGCTGGCGTTCAGATCGAGGATATTGAATCGATACTCTCGCATTTACATGGAACATAAAATCAGCGGTTTCTATTTAGAATTCTGAAGCACTTATGGTTTTATTTATACATATACACATATACATGGATATAACATTAAGTATCTTTAATTTTTTTTTTTCCAAAAACATTTAAATGATCTTGATTAACAATTACTTAGAAATATGTATGTAGTTATCACGTATTGTTCGGTACGTATGTTCGTTAAAGCTTAAGTTTAATAAATTATCGGCTATAATAATAAAGCCATCATATTTAATTTTATGTTTATATAAATATATACCATGAAATATTTAATAATAATTTTTGTAAATAAAGCAATGCTTTATTGATTTGGTCATAATCAAAATTGCTGGCTAAGACGAAAATTTTTTTAAGAATATAAAGTTTTGAAATCGAAGCTTTTGTCTTTTTATTGAACTTGTTACCAATTGTTAAAAATATAGCAGATATATAATAGTACCTAAATATCTTGTCACTGTTCTACCTGCTAAAATAAATGACTCCAGTTGTAAGATCAGCTACAATAATGGTAAATCGAATTTATACATAAGGCTTATTATTTATCTGTCTGCATTTTGTAATCAGATTCCTGCCAGAAATATGAGATATATATTTGTATATATAGGAGACGATGATAGTAAGTAAAATAAGTTATAGGAATAGTAAATCTATAAATATCCCATGCTATCACATTTTAAAGATGCTTTAAATATATATTCGCTAAACGACCAGGTGGAATATTAAAAAAATCGAATTAATTAGGATGCTGTTTATTGTAACATATCGCAAATTTGAAATTTATGTAAATACTATATGTATGTACATATGTGATATTCAGTGTTCGGTATCCGAAATTTTTCTGTTGTTATTGCCGATCTAACGGGTCAGGCCGAGACTTACAGCCAACACTTCTACTTTGATCCATAAATATATTCCAAGGTGAGTGCTGTATAACGAGTGTCGTCAGATCTTAATATACTGTGTTATATCTGTAGATATCGGGTCAAATTGAAGCCGTCCGTTGGACGTTTAACGTCCGATTGGGAATTCGAGGAGGATGGCAAGCTCTATCCAAGCCAGACCAATCCCACAGGCATTTACAGCGAAGATCGCATAGATCAAACGGAAAAACTCCAGAAGAATGGAGGTACAATTTACAATATCCCTGACACAGTCTCAGCCATGAAGCATGTTATCCTTGTCTTGCTACAAACAGCCAATTGAGATGGTCAGCAGGGAAATGCTAAAGTATCTGGTAGCGACCGTTAAGTAGAAGACTATGGGGTATCCGGTTGCAAGGCCTTTCTCGGATTTTTCCACTGAGGATTGAAGTGAGAGATTCCTGATACCCGTGGTACCTATGCATATATGAACCTTTCGATCTTCAATTACAGAGTATCTTGATGCCGGCCAGGCATAGCTCGAGAACGATTGCTATTTGTGGCTGGAAGCAATTTTCAAATTTATATATTATATAATGAGGACTAACGTGTACAGTGGGCAGGTCCTGGTGGTTCACCCGTCGGCGATAGCATTCAAGTTTAATGCGATTTTTTGAATTGAATTGACAACTGGACAAGTGGGAGCTGCTTTAAAATGCACATTGCCCTGACGGCTGTCCAATCGATGGGCACAAATTATGCGCAATTATCTGAGGCTCGCGCCTTTGTTGTAAGTCAATTGGCCAGAATTCCGGCCGCTAATTCACGGCCAGCACTTGCAGCTGACAGTCGGAATGGATCGCTCGAGTATTTTGAGGCTCTGGCTGTGCATTGGCATCGGCCTGGCCAGCGCTGGGGAGCTCAAGATAAGTATGCTTGCTTGTATTGCTACTCATGTGAGGGGATAAGTCAACTCACTGAGATTGCATCTCTTGGCAGCCTTCTGGATCGATCCAGTGCAGCGAGCAGAATTCGAAACAGACATCGCGGTTGTCCTGAAGGAGCTGGAAGTATTGCAGTTGGACACGAAAATCAGCGATGCGTTGCTGCAACTAACCCGAACCGACGCCCAACAGGACATGGACAACTGTGAGTAGCCGGCACCAACCTTATCCGCGACTATCCGAATTCCATATTTCCATCACATTCCCAGTTTGCGCGATTCTAAGCAGCGCGGGCAGCTCAGTGATTGTCGATCTGAGCTACGACCGCTGGTCGCAAGGCTACGAGATGGCCCGTAAGCATGGCATTGCGTATGTCCGTCTGGATCGGATAATGCGTCCTTTTCTGAATATGTTTGGGGATTTCATGCGGCTGAAGCGGGCCAATAATGTGGCCATGATCTTTCAAAATGCTCGCGATACAATGGAGGCCATGAAACAGCTAATGAATGGTTATCCCTTTCGCACCCTCATCCTGGACGCCAGCGACTCGCAATCGGAGGACTTTGTCGAGCGTCTCACTGCGCTGCGACCCGCGCCCAGTTACTATGCGATGTTTGCCCGCGGCGCTGCCATGAATGGAATCTTCGAGCGCGTGAGTAAAATCGATTGTTGTGGCAAAAGTGGTTCGAAAGTGCTGAAAATCCTTGCAGGTGAGCAAAGGCAATCTATTTCAGCGGCCCACCGAGTGGCACCTGGTTTTTCTGGATACCAGGGATCGCGTTTTCAAGTACAAACGTCAGGTAGAGTTTGCTACGCGCTTCACCTTGAACGCTCGCGCCATCTGTCGGTCAATGCAGATGCGAGATCTATACTGCGGCAGCGGGTTTACGGTAAGCGTTCACTTAACCTCGATTAAATATGGATACATATATATATATATTACTATTAGGCTAGTTTGTTAGTTTCTATATATATAATAGAATGATAAAATCTGGAAAGTTATTTTGAATGTATGGAAAATAATATTCATTAAGGCCATTTCCTCACGTATGAACATATAAAAACAGATTTCCCATTAAATAGAAAATAACAAGAGAACAATTTTTATTTCAGAGGAAAATAAATTTTTTCAATAAGTAAACTTTTTGAGTGAGAGTGAGAGGGATAGAGTAGAGGGTAGAGGAAAACGACATGATCTTATTTGAATATGTTGCACATTCTAATTGGACCGTTTTACACATCTATTGATTAAAACATCGATTGAATCTTTGCAGCTACATCGCGCCCTACTGCTAGATGTTTTAAGGAGTCTTATCGATTCAGCACAGGTGAGTCCATTGTTTCCACAGCCGGTCTACTTGGATTGCAACGCCAGCGCTGAGGCAAGCAGCGCAAATGCCAACAAAATCGAGTGGTTGGAGAACGTACACTGGAGCAACTTTGTGGGGTATTTGCCGGCCAGCGAGGAGCCATATAAAAGCGAGTCGCTGGCTGAGGCGAGCGATGAGGAGTCGGTGCCGCATTTGAGCTTTGCGGCCAATATTTCGGCGGGCTACTATTCCAGCGAGCATGAGGCCAAGACAGACCTGGCTGTTTGGGCGGCGGGCGAGCTGCGACTGCTCAACGAGACAATCAGTCCGACTCGGCGCTTCTTTCGTATTGGCACCGCTGAGAGCGTGCCCTGGAGCTATTATCGCCGCAATCCGAGCACCGGAGAGCTGCTCCGCTCCAGAAGCGGTGCACCCATCTGGGAGGGCTACTGCATTGAATTCATTCAGCGGCTGGCGGAGAAACTTAACTTTGAATACGAAATCGTGCCACCCAAACAGGGGCATATGGGCGAGCGCGACGAGCGAACGGGCGAGTGGGATGGCGTCATCGGCGACTTGGTCAGTGGCGAGACGGACTTAGCCATCGCTGCGCTCAAGATGTACTCGGAGCGCGAGGAGGTGGTTGACTTTCTACCGCCCTACTACGAGCAGACTGGCATCTCAATAGTGATGCGCAAGCCGATGCGACGCACCTCGCTCTTCAAGTTTATGACGGTGCTGCGGCTCGAGGTCTGGTTAAGCATCGTGGCCGCCTTGGTGGGCACGGCGCTGATGATCTGGTTCATGGACAGGTTTTCGCCGTACAGCTCGCGGAACAATCGCGACGCCTATCCGTATGACTGTCGCCAGTTTACGCTCCGCGAGAGCTTCTGGTTCGCTCTGACCTCGTTCACGCCCCAAGGCGGCGGCGAGGCCCCGAAGGCCGTATCGGGACGCCTGCTGGTCGCAGCGTATTGGCTGTTCGTGGTGCTGATGCTAGCCACGTTTACGGCCAACTTAGCTGCCTTCCTGACCGTGGAGCGCATGCAGACGCCGGTCCAGTCACTGGAGCAGCTGGCGCGACAATCTCGCATTAATTACACAGTCGTCAAGGATTCGGACACGCATCACTATTTCATGAACATGAAGTTCGCCGAGGATACTTTATATCGTATGTGGAAGGAGTTGGCGCTGAATGCATCCAAAGACTTTCGAAAGTTTCGGATCTGGGACTATCCTATTAAGGAGCAGTTCGGACACATTTTGCTAGCCATCAACACTTCGTTGCCAGTCCAAAATGCGACCGAGGGATTCAAAAATGTGGATGCGCACGGCAATGCGGACTATGCCTTCATACACGACTCGGCGGAGATCAAGTACGAGGTAACCAGAAACTGCAATCTGACGGAGGTCGGCGAGGTCTTTGCCGAGCAACCCTATGCCGTTGCCGTTCAGCAGGGTAGCCACTTAGGCGTGAGTGTCACACAATTTCTACATTTGTATACCCTTGCAAAGAGGGTATATTCATTTTGGCCAGAAGTTTGAAGCGCATAGAAGCAAACATCGCAGACTATATAAAGTATATAGGATATATTCTTGATTAGCACGACGAGCTTAGTTCATATAGTCATGCCTGTCTGTCTGTCCGTCTAGTTGTTTGCAGGCATTATATATTTCGGAATCATCCGGATCGGACGACTATGTCATACAGCTACCATAGTATTAATCGGTTTAAGGGGCAACTTTTTTGTCTCTTGACCTTGAATATCGCGGGCACTTAGCCAACATTTCGAATTTGCAAGGGTATAGAAACTTCGGCCAGTCCTCTAGTTTCAATTGATAATACTCTCGCTTTTTTAAATTTATTGGCCAGGATGAGCTGAGCTATGCGATTTTGGAACTGCAGAAGGAACGATTTTTCGAGCAGCTTAAAGCCAAATACTGGAACCAGTCGAAGGTACGCCACTGCCCACTGTCTGATGATCAGGAAGGCATCACCCTGGAAAGCTTGGGTGGTGTTTTCATAGCCACTATGTTTGGTCTTGTTCTGGCCATGATCACGCTCGGTCTTGAGGTGATGTATTATCAGAAAAAGCAAAAAGCTTTGGCTCTGGTTACGCAGGTCAAGCCGATGGACGTGAATAAGCCTACTAAATTTGCTTGGCTTACCACCACCACAAAGGGCAAAGACAGCGATGCTCATAACGAAGGAAAAGCCGAGAAGCCGACTAAGTTGACACCGCCCCCTTCATTTGAGGCAGCCACATTTCGGGGCAAAAAGAAACCGGGAACTGTAACGCTGGGAACTGGAAAATTTAAGGTCAGCGTTCGAGATCATGGGCTACAATCGCGCCGAGACCTGACCGCCACAGAGCCTCATATCGGTTATATGGAATAAAGTTTTTACTATAATCTCAATTGTTATTAGTGGCTTCGTGGCTTAGTGGCTAGTCTGTAAATGTCCTTCTTTCTTTGTAAACTAAAAAAGTTTAAATACATACATACATGCCTTTGCTATGCATTACAATTGAAATAGTAGTTTTTTTTTGCATTTTATATTTCGGAAGAAATATAAAAAAAAATTTTTTGAAAAAATTTATCAGAATTATTTAAATTACGGCAATTGTTAAATAACTACATAACACGTTGTTTGAGCTCCATTTGATTTAAAAACAAGTTGTTAATGCTTGAAAAATCTTGACAGCTAACCATTTCATTCATTATACCCTGAACCCATTGAAAATGGGAAATCAGGGTATAATAGTTTTGCAAAAAGTATGTAACAGGCAGAAGGAGGCGTGGCAGACCCCATAAAGTATATATATTCTTGATCAGGACGACGAGTTGAGTCGATTTGGCCCTGTCCGTCTGTTCAAATTTTGCACGATGGTCTGTATATACAGCGCGCATATCGAGTTTGTTTTAGATATTCGATAAATTTTCCTGTTTCAATGATATCGATTTAAAACCTTATCAAGATTCAGTTTGTTGAACATATCTTTTACATCTTTTTAGCTACAGTTACTAAATTTTGCATTAAGCTTTTTGGAAATAAAAAACATTTTCTTTTTTTTATACTTTGGACACCAGCTCCACATTTTACAAAATGACTTTATTCAACAAAAAATATTATTAAATCCACAATTTAATTTTTTTAAATTGTTTAGCCAAAACCGTATTTTTTATAAAATAAAAGCATTCAATGCTGAAAATTGCATTTAATTTTAGTAAGTAATACAGAAGTTATAAAAGAAAACATTTTGTCAATTGACAAAAGCATGCGGCAGCAACATAGCATTTGCTCTATACGTGTGCACACATAAATTCAAATCATCTACGCAGTAAGCGGCTCGCGTGCCTGTATATGTATATGTGTGCGTGTGTGTATTCGCGCAGAGGGTAATATGTACAGATAAAAGATGTAAGCTAGATTGTTTAAAACATCACCTCGGACCTGGTTCAGGGGATCTCGTAGACGGGCCGACCCGACTAGAGCGTTCTTACTTGTTTTTATTTTATAGTAGTTGTTAAATCATTGGCTGGAATATCGTATAAGTTTTGAATCATTTGCCATTTTTATTTAGATAAATTTCTTCTTATCAGTTGAGTTGGTTTGAAATGGCTTAAATTTATCAAATATTTTCACTAAATAAGAATCACTACATAAGAAATTGAATCGATACATTATATTGGATAAATTCAAATTTGAATTTCTGAAAGCTGCTCTCCAAAAGTACAATCGATTAATCGATAATTATTTTACGCATCGCTAGCAGCTTCAATGTACTAGCTACGAGATTTTTTATTGGGTGCAACAAGACGACAAACACGAAGTTATAGGTATCGTTCTAGTGTGAATAATTGTAATTGCAACTGAAACGGCAAGCGCAGCAAATCGAGTTTAATTAATTCAAATTGAAGCAACATTCGTGCGCAACTTGCCCTTGCAAACCCGTATTGATTTCGATAGGTGCAAAAAGTGCCACACAGGCTACAGGCGCCGCAAAATAAACAAGAGCAAGAAAAATGCGTGCGCTAACGCCAGCGCACATATTAAATATTAAATCAATATTTGTTACTCTAATCGCGGTGTTACTCATTGCACCAAATGCGGTTATATCGCGTAAACATCACTTGGAAGTTCGCGTAAGTAGTTGCAACCGGCCTCCCATTAACTGATCCCGAGCCCTCATTTGACATATATGTATCTATGTACATACATACGTAAATATGCATGTGTATGCATGTAATGTATGTATGTTTGTTTCTTTGTGCCTTTGCAGAATGACATGCGTCCGTATATTGCCTTAAGCACCTTTGGCTTCTACACAAACGGGCATTTGGACGTCCAGCTTAGTCAGCTGACAGTGGACGATGAGCAGTCGACCGATTTGGTGCGCATAATGATATAATTGCTCTTCAACTAACATTACTTTTGTAACGTTCACACATATATTTTTGGTAATTGCAGTTTGGTCTGTCGCTGGATAAGACCACAATCGATCAGCTCAATCCCTATCTGGACTCGCATCAAAATAAATGCATACTAGAAGAGCCGCCGTCCAAGCAAAAAAGCGGACCAATACTGTTCTTTGTGCTGGATCTAAAGGAGCTCAAGTATGTTTCTAGAAGTCCATCGAGTGGGCGTATATTTACAGTCACTTTTTCTTGCAGAGTTCGCGTGCAATGCTCCCCGGAATGGGTGAACAAGCACGTCTACAAGGATGTAATGTACCGACACAAGCGCAACTCCCATATGGCTAAGGTCAGTGACTCGGCACTGTTCATGCAGAAGCGTCGACGTCGTGCTGTGATGCCAATCGGTTCGGAGGAAGCTGTCGATGACATGGATGATCATTCGGTGGAGGAGCCCATGCAACCAGAGTTGGACGCAGCTGAGGCTAAGGCAAATGCGGAGCAGCCAAAGTTGTCCTCGCCAATTGTGGCTGGTAAAATTGACGCAGCGCCTAAAACGGAGGTTGACGTAAAAAAGTCGAATGCAGAGCCTGCTGTACTTGAGTCCAAAAAGGTTTCGGCTCAACCAATGGTGGACGCAGCAAATGCTGCTCCCTCAGTGGTAGCTGTTCCGCCAGCTGATCCCAAAGGCGTCGACGTGGCAAGTGGCGTGCTTGCTGGAAACAGTGAATCAGAAGTTGAACCCGGTGCCAATGGCAACAATGCCAATGTCGATGCTGGTGCACTGGCTGCCGCATCATCGACCTCGTCTAGTAGCAGCAACAAGAAGATGTCGAATGATGTTGATGCTGATGTTGACGCTGAGGTGCAACCAGCGATGCCTGTCGACAGTTCTCGAGGCTCGGTGTCCGGTTTGTACGACTCCAACTCTTACAGGCAATCGCAGGAGGAGCTGTGCAAAAATTTCACTCTGCCGCTAAACAAGCTAACAATGGACGGCACCAACTACTACAATTTTACATTCTCTATGTTTGTGGCCACGCAGCACGATGAGGGTCTGTACAATTTGTACTTCCACGCCTGTCCCAACTATCATCGCCCCAAGATGCTATCGTTCAATGTGAGTTTTGTTTGCGAGACGGTCAGCCGCACTAGGTAGTTAATTGGTTTTTATTTTTAGGTGGACATTGAAGAGAACAACAATGGCAACTATTTGTCGGCGGGTGAAATGCCGCTGCCGGCTTTGTACTTTATGATGAGTCTGTTATTCTTTTTGTCCGGCCTATTCTGGGTGTTCATACTGAAGAAGAGCAAGTGGGTGCGCATTGGACAAACGGATTTCATTTTACTTACAAAATTTTATTGAATTGCAGGCACACGGTCTACAAGATACACTACCTGATGGCTGTGCTTGTGTTTTTAAAGTCGCTATCACTTATGTTCCATTCTATCAATTATCATTTTATTGAGAAACGTGGCGAGCATGTTGAAACCTGGGCCATACTCTACTATATTGCGCATCTGCTCAAGGGAGCCGTGCTGTTCATAACAATTGTGCTCATCGGCACTGGCTGGACATTCATTAAGCATATACTCTCCGACAAGGATAAGAAGATCTTCATGATTGTCATCCCGCTCCAGGTTGGATATTGACTGTTTCTTTCGCTCTTATCTCACTTTTTGAAACTAAATTTTCATCCTTCTACAGGTGCTGGCCAATGTAGCGCAAATAATAACGGACGAATCGGATCAAAGCGACGCTGAATTCCGCACCTGGCACAACATTTTCTTCTTTGTGGACTTGCTCTGCTGCGGCGCTATACTGTTCCCTATTGTGTGGTCTATCCGTCATCTGCACGAGGCGTCCGCCACAGACGGCAAGGCTGCAATTAATCTACGCAAGCTGAAGCTCTTCCGCCAATTCTATATTATGATCGTCTGCTACATTTACTTTACGCGCATCATTGTGGACTTGCTGCAGATGACGGTCGTCTTTCAGTATGCTTGGCTGGACGAGATGTTCCGCGAGATGGCCACATATGTGTTCTTTGTGCTCACGGGCTACAAGTTCCGTCCAGTCTCATCGCATCCATATTTCACAGTGCCAGATGACGACGAAGATGACGACGTGGAGGTGGTTACTGAATCTGGTCTCACAGCGTCGGTGCATCGTGTTAAGCCGCTCAACCGCTCGGCCCATTCCAACACCATAACCATCATCGAGGGCAATGATGATGAGCGCGAGAATCTGATTGCAAAGCGGGAGTCAAGCCATGAATACGATTAGATCGTTGAGTAAATCCACTCACACACCGACAAACACACACACCGACAAACACACACACACACGCACACACCGACAAACACACACCCACACGTACACATACATTTGCATATAGTATATATATAATCTTTAAAGATGTATATGTATACTGGTATATAAATATATATAAGAGATATAAGATACGCACTTAACTGCAATCGTACTTTAAGCAAGACTAATTCCAACTCCCACCAACTGTTCATAAACTAACGATTGGTTGGGATGGGATGAGTGATGTTTAGTTTTGTAGTCTCCCCCGCTCCCTGAGATAATTGTAAGTGCCCGTCCAACCCAAACGCACGTGTAAATACAAAACGATGCTTCGCGCAACCCCCACAAACCCTGCCCCTCGACACCCACACACAGATCGATGCTTATATACCCATTCGTTTTAAGAAATTAATGATATAATTTTATTGAATATACGATACATATGTAGATAAAGCTTTAATATAAAATGTAATAGAAAACTCGATCTAAATATAGGCACCACTCAACTTAGGCATTAGCTGCACGGTAAATATCATGTAGGTGCAGACGGCGTACGCAATCTGGAATCAGTGGGGCTTGGATTACCTGCAAGGATCTACTGCTTTCACTCCACCATTCCACTCACCTGTGTCAGCAGATAATTGTCCAGAATAATGATGCCCTGACAATCAATGCGCAACGGCTCGTGTAGAATTTGTAGCGAAAAGTTTTGGATCTATGGAAGCAATTGGTAATTGTTAGGATGTGGACTCAATATGGAGATGGGTGGAGCACCTGGACGGAAACGGCCGAGCAGGTGGTCACAATATTGTGCAGCTGATAGGCAATCCGCGGCACTATTTGCATGCAGTTCTGCGAGGCATAGAGAAAGGCGGGAATCTGCAGGATCGCGGGCAGCAGCAGATAATAGTCTATAAGCAGACAGATTGAACGAGTGAGAGAGAGAGGGAGAGAAACGACTTACCTAAATTCATGACCTTGTTAAACGTGGTGTAAAAGAAGAAATAGCAATCGACTGTGATGCGTATATATATCATGAGCAGGACACAAAGCACGGAGCAGCTGAAGCCCCTTTTGAAGCAGGTGCACAGCTCGTAGATGCGCTCGTAGATCAACTGCTTCTCGCGCACCCGGCGCCTCAGGTATTCCTCGAAGCCGGCAAAGCTGGCTGAGCCGCTGGCAAAGCTTGAGTAGTCGACGAGCAGCATCAGCTCGCACTCCAGCTGCAGCAGTTCTTGGCGCAGTAGGTCCAGATGCAGCACGAACTGCGTGTTGCGCAGATGCACCACAATTATGAACGGCATGAAGGTGACCCAGAAGAGGAATATGTGCCGGGAAATGTCCTGCATCCTCACGTACCCACACAGCAGCACCAGCTCCAGCACGAGCGTTCCATAGAATATGACAAGAAAGCGCCGATGCTGCAACAGTTGCTGCCGCACGGTTCTAGCTGCTGGCGGCGCTCCCGAGTGGGTCGCTGCCAGCGCCATGTACAGCTGCCAGAAACGCTCTAGGTGAGCCCGCTGAGACGACAGCGTCTCCCAGTAGATGCTCAGAATGGCCATTTCGGCAAAGCTGAACTTCATCGCATCGTTGAAGTAGCTGAAGCTGTCGCCCTGGTAGAGGAACTCGTCGTCGCTCGTCAGGCACATGAACACTACTCCACTGAATCCCGTCAGCAGGCAGCCGGCCCAAAGCTGCAATAGTCTGGCATTTCGTCTCGGATTCGGATCGCATGGCAGCGGCAGCCCGTGCATGCCGACCAGCTGATAGCAGCGCAGGTGAAAGTGCAACACCTGCTCAATGCGGTAGCTCATCGTTGTTTGACCTCAATTCCACCAGCGACGACCCTATCGCAACTGGCCATCTCCTCAGTTTGAAACGTGCCGGAAGGTCGTACTGACCTCACTTCGCTCGCCTCACTGCGTGTTGAAAGGGTGGTGGGCGGACTATTAATTTGTCGACATCAGTTAAAGTGATAAAATACGTATATATATGTTCATATGTACATATATATGTTATATACGTTTGTATATATTTAGATAATTATAGCTATATGTGCTGATTGATAGATTTTTAATCCATCTAACCAAGCTCTATCCATCAAGCTCTATATATGTCCATACATCTATAGTGAATATGTATATATCTATATCTTCTACAATTTTTCACCAAGAGACTCAGAAATTGAAAAATACGTTAAGCTTGACCGCTTTGATAAAATTATATATATCAGCTTCTTTGGGGCGTGCCAAATAGTAAAAGCCTATATCTCTCAAAGTTTTAGAGCTAGAGCTTGAAAATGTAGCTATAATTCGTCCAAATCTTTAAGAGTCTTGTAAGGATCAATCTGATCTCGTAGGGAGCACCAAAATTTAGATCTCAAATTTATTCAAGGGAGACTGTTCAAAAAATGGTCAAACATTTACAAAATCGGCTGTAACTTAGCCACTTGAAGGACTATCGAGATGTGTCTCCAAATCATGTCCTTATGATCCTGATAAGGAATTTTTAGCAACAAGAAAAAACTTTATTAAGCTGCCTAGAAATTATAACAATTTTTGAAAGAGAAAATATCTCCTAATTTTGCTGTATCCTTGCCGTGTAATGGATCAGACAGATCGGGGTCTTAAGCACAGTCAATGGGCCAAAAATGTCCCTGTGGGTTTCAAGATATAAGGGATTTCTGAAGTACCAGGTGAGCAGGCAGCAGGGGGGAAAATGTTATTCCACATATTGGTTACTGGTGCCCTCCCCCATATTATTAGTATATATTTTGGGGGCATGGCAAATCAGTAAAAACTGCATATCCTACAAGTTTACACCTCGATACCCAAACAATTTCGTTAACATTGACCACTTCTACAAATGTATCAAAAACAGGGACCGTAATCATTATAAGTTATATAATAACTAGAGGGATGGATAGATACAGTTTTTTCTGATTTGCCACGCCCACATCAATTGGATATATATAATTTTTGGGCAATCTTTTGAGCAGGGCAACAGTAACCTATATATAAAATTTTAAAGCTGTACCTATAAGACTTTGGAAGATATAGTTTTCTGCGATTTGGCACGCCCCCAAGAGACGGATATATATAATTTTTCATAATCTTGTCGAAACGGTCAGGCCTAACGTCTGTGCCAATTTTTGGAACTCTAGGTGTAAAGTTGTAGAAGATATAGTTTTTTTCCGATTTGCCACGCCCCTAATGGGCGTAAATATATATTCTTTATCTTTTTTTCTAGGGGTGGTTGATACAAATATGTATATGTTTTAAGTTTCAAGTCTCTGGCTTTAACAGCGTCGAAAATATTGAAGGATTTATGTTAAGCACTATATAGACTTTCCCGATTTGCCACGCCAATTATCCAATTGATGGCGGCGTAGCAAATCAGAATAAACTGTATCTATATTCTTTGCAATTGCAAGGGTATTACCAAACTTCGGCATGGCCGAAGTTAGCCCATCCCTCTAGTTATTAAATAATTTATATATTTTAAAACATAATCATTATTTTTTATCAAAAAGATAAAAATGAAAAATAATAATTAAAAATGCTTTTATTTTTTCGCTCCAAATAAAAGTCAACAGAAATCGACGTATTTTTTGTTAGACTTTTGCACCAAAATTATTTCAAATCCATGCAAAGGGATGACAAAGCTACCCAAACCTAAAATTTTGAATACCCTTTTGATTAAAAAGTAATAAAAGTACGATAATAGGGGCGTGGGAAAGCAGAGAAAATATATCTATATCCTTAAAAATGGTAATGGTATTGCCAAAGCCCGTCCCTCCGTTTTTTTTTCAAAATAATTTTACGGCATTAGTGTTTTTATACCCTGAACCCATTGAAAATGGGAAATCAGGGTATAATGGTTTTGCAAAAAGTATGTAACAGGCAGAAGGAGGCGTGGCAGACCCCACAAAGTATATATATTCTTGATCAGGGTGACGAGCTGAGTCGATTTAGCCCTGTCCGTCTGTCTGTCCGTCCGTCTGTCCGTCTGTCCGTCTGTCCGTATGTATGAACGCGTCGATCTCAGAACCTATAAGAGCTAGAGACTTCAAATTTTGCATGATGGTCTGTGTATACAGCGAAAATATCGAGTTTTTTTTAGATATTCGATAAATTTTTCCGTTTCAATGTTATCGATTTAAAACGTTATCAAGATTCAGTTTTTTGACCATATCTTTTACATATTTTTAGCTACAGCTACCAAATTTTGTTTTTGGCTTTCTGTAAATAAAATACATTTTCTATTTTTTCATATTTTGGATACCGGCTCCACATTTCACAAAAAAAATTTATTAAAAAAAAAAAATTATCAAAGCCACAATTTAATTTTTTCAAATTTTTTAGTGAAAACCGTATTTTCAATAAATTAATAGCATTCAATGCAGAAAATTGCATTCAAATCCGTTAAGTAATACAGAAGTTATTAAAGGAAACATTGTATAAGCACGCGGCAGCAGCCTGTACGTGTGCACACATACATTCAAATGAACTACACAGTAATCGGCGCGCGTGCTTCTGTGTGCATGGTATATGTGTGCTTGTGTATACAAATGTGTGCATGTGTATATGCGCGCAGAGGTAATATGTATAGATAAAAGATGTAAGCTAAGTTGTTTAAAACAACAGCTCGGACTTGGTTCAGGGGATCTCGTAGTCGGGCTGAGACCCGACTAGAGCTTTCTTACTTGTTTTTTTTTTTTTTTTTAAATACAATCCCAACTATGTAGAAAATTTTGTTTTCTAGCAAATTTTCCGACAATCAAGCGATTAGTCAGGATTAACTCATATATAGACTTGATTGTTTATGAGAATTCTTTTGAAGACATTGCCCTTCTTTCAATCTGTAATAAATTGGGTTCGGAGTCTAACAAATGAAGCGCCTTCATCCAAAATACTATCCCAAGCAATAATCACCTTCAAGTTGAAATGATTAAGGTTGATGAGAGGAATCATCATCTATAGTAGCTGTGAGAAGGAATAGAAGATAGAAGACATCCACCGACTCTTGTGTAGTTGATTTCTGTGACATTAACTTGGGTATCTAGCTCCTTCTGCTTACCTTTGGTATTATCCATACCAGACTTGGGCTACATTCGATAAGAGATTCCTTCTATTAAATATCTATAGAAAGCGTTGATTTTAACAATGTAAGCACTTTGTCGAGTATAGACATATGTATACATATATATATACATATATATGGACACAACCAAGATACCCTTAAAACTTTGCGAACACAGTATTATAAATACACACACATCATTTGAACTTTGAGTTTTAATCGACTTAAGACTAGGCAAAAAAAAAGGAATAGGAAATGCAATAAATTAGCTTTAGATTAGGATTAAACGTAATCACGATTAGAGATAGGGCCCGGGATATTGGTATCCGCTGCTGCCCACGCCCTGGACATGTCCAGCGTTGTAGCTGTCCGCGCCGCTGTATGTCTCGGCGGCAACGCTGTTGTAGCCTGTGTGGCTAGGCCAATCCACCGGGCGGGGACGACGGCGTCGCGACTGGATTGGAGCAGCGTATGCGTCTATGTCATCGTCGTAAGCATCCGGCTGTGCGGGTAGTTGCGGCGATGGACGGAAACTGCTGCTGCTGCTGCTGCCAAAGTCATACGGAAAGGGGTTGTCCAAGGGGGACTCTTCGGGCGCCTCCAGCGTGTGGGCAGGCGCACGGGCCGACTTGACGTGGGCAAAGGATGGTGGTGAATAGCTGTAGCCCTGTTCCAAGTCCAGTGGCTCCTCGACCGGTGCTGGCTCCGCATACCCGCCGCCATGGTACAATGAGTTGACGGATGTCTTGTGCTGGCGCGCTGGTGAGGCATAGTGGTAGCCCACGTCGTCGTCATTGTCGTCCGACTGATGTTGATGGTGCTTGTGAAGATGATGATGTTGCTGGGGTCGGCTGTCGATCACCCGATACGTGTCCACGCCGTGCTCCGGCCGAGACTCGTAGTCATAGCTAATGGGTCGATGCTTCTCCTCTATGATCGTATAGGTGTTCACCTTCTTCTTGGGTGGAGGTGGGTTCCTGATCGCGTACGATTCGCTGAGATGCTCGGCCAGTTCCTTGGCATGGTTCAGATAGTCCGCGTGCTCGCTCATGTGCAGCGGCTTATCCAAATCGGACAGAATGACACTCTCCAGCAGTGGGCTGCTCTTGGGCTTCGTTGGAGCGCGTCCGCGCGATCTTTGATGCGGCGAAGCGTGGTGGTGAAAGTGATGGATGACCTTGTGCTGGGTTCCCGGCTCCGCGTCGACCGCAATGCTCGGTGCCTGTTCCTTGGGCACGTGCACCTTAATGTGTACATACTCGTTGCCAAAGGCCGCCACCAGCGGCGCCAACAGCAGCGCCAACGCCGCCAGCAGCAAAGCTGGAATTACATTTGGCCCCGTCGTCGTTGAATTCATGAGACTGCGTTTCGGCATCTGTTTACGGAATGGAGTTCACTGTTCGTCTGTTGGTCTGTTGGTTCTTCTTCTGCTCTGCTCTCGCGCTGTCACTTGTTGGCCGCGCTCATTGCCAAAATTGGTTTAAACCATGGTCTTTCCATTGTCAAAATTTATATACCATCAGCGACTCCGCAGCTCAAACGGGAAAATTTATAAATCAACTTCGAAGAGTCGATCATCCTGTGCCCTAACTTTTACCCACATATCAATGAAAAATATAGTTACAAACTAAATACTGTTTTGTTAAACATATTTTTCCATTTGTTTTGACAAGATGGAAAGGGTTTTGAATATTAATAATAAATTTAATCGATACACAATATTTGCCAAAGAAAATCTTTAAAAAAAAGTTTTAAACAAATATTTACTATTTCAATATAATTACATATATTTTTATTTTATATTTATACAATTTTTTTTAAAGCTGTTATAGTAATAACATATGCATATATCCTTTTTGTTGTTACATGGGTTAATTATAAATTATAAATTTAATCTAATATAAATTATATTAGTTTTAAAATATTTTGTATCAATTGAATTACAGCAATTTTAATTTGTTCAAAATTTTCTTTTTGTGTGCTATTTAAACTTTCCCAAGTCTCATTGAAATTCGGCCGCCAACGAAATGGATAAAGTCGGCATGCTTTCATAAGGTAGGGTATTCAGAAACAACTGTAAAATGTCGTTGTCATTACGAGCGACAAGGTGCGGGGAATTGGGCAGCCTCTTTTCGTAATCGGGCCACCCCTCGCGCCGTCTCCCTCTAACTGCCACAAACAGTTCTCCTCTCTGCCTCTGCCTCTGTCGCAACCACTGCTTCTGCCCCTGTCTCTGCTCCGGCCTCGGCCTCTGCCCTACGATCTCATCTGCGCGCAGCTAGCGGTTGATTTTTTTTTGTTTTATGTGTAAATATTTTGTTTTTATATTTTGTGCGTGTTTTTTAACTTTTGTTTTCATTATTATTGAAATAAAATGAGCCGCGGCCGGCCGTATATACATACATACAAACACATACATACATATTTTTCTAGCCGCCAGCAACAAAAAGGTTTGTGCCGTGCATTTCGTTAAACGAAAGTTTAAGATGAAAGTGTCTCTCGATACGAATTCGATATCGAAACCTTTGAAGATCGAATGTAGACAGACTCGTTCGATGCTGTGGCATTGCTGATTGGAAAATACCCATGTTGATTCTAATTAAATGTATGAGTATTCTAATTAGAGTTGTATAATCAAGTTTCGGTGCATTGTTTGGGCTTTTTGTTCTTGTGGTGTTTCATTCAACATTTAATTGTTATGCAAATAGTAAAATACGACCACTGAGAAAGTTGCCAAGAAATTTAACGCATCATCATCATCATCATTATCATTATGCCATCTCATTTAACACTCTCTACACATAAGTATATGTACATATGTATATATAAATATAAATATATTCGAATTTTGCGCAATTTTTGAAAATTCATGTGAAAATTTGTGAAATATAAAACCACTTTAAATTCCTAATAAATATTGTATTTCAATTAGCTTAAAATATGTATAATAGAAATTACAATAATATAAGTTTCTCAGCTTACTTTTTTTTACACATATTTACAAATTCTACAGTTTACAGATTCGTGTTCCTAACAAAGATTACATTTCGTCATATCTACATATAAAAAATATATATATTTCTGCTTAGATTTGGGCACATCTGTCGTATGCGTCATTTTAGCATGTGAAAACTAATCCAATTAGTTAATTTACAATGATATTGTCAAGAAGAAACGGGTTTATATGGAAAGCACTGAAAACAAAGAAACTATTCATGGCCACTTGGTAAAATTAGTTATAACGGCATATTACGTATGTATCAATAGCACTAAGAACAAAAACAACATTATGAATAATTATTTTCTATATATTTTTATCAAATTAAAATATGCATTAGCATTTGTTAAGGTTTTATGTAACCAACGCAATATCTTATCAAAAGGAAATATTATCATTTCTATTCGCTTTGTCTAACTCTATTAGCTTACACGCGATATAAGTTGACCTGTTGCATAGTATTAACATTAATTAAGATCTTTTATTATTAACAGATTGTTACGGAACATCAAAATGATTGACAATATTTATGACATTTTTGACGAAGCTTATGTCAATATTATAAAAAAAAACAGTTCATCCATGTATAGATTCTTAAAGCATTTTTAAGTCTACAATAAATGCACCTCAATATTAATCTTAAAGGTTTTCAAAAAATTAATAAGTTTAATGTAGTGCAAAATCGTATGCAAAACTTAATCGATAGTTGGGGCTGTAAATGAATCGATAAGTGAAACAGTGGCAATATTGTAGCCAGAACCCAAATGGCTGTCTGGCATCACTGAAAACAGCTGTTGCCTCTGTAATTCACTTGTTGATTTGCTCTCACATAAGGACAATATAGTTAAATATCCTGTATAAATGAATTAAACAGTAGCTGAAAATGTTTTCCTCAACAACAAGGTGCATGTTGCGGGGCTTGGCCGTGGCACAGAGATCGTCCCGCCTGTTGCTGCATCGTCATATACGCAGTTCGCCAGCGCTGCCTGCTAAGATATTTATTGACTTTGAGAATCAATACGCACACAGCATTTTATCGGATTCACTGAAGCCGTATCAAATTGTGCGCTCCAGCGATTGGCTGAAAACAGCTTCAATTGATTGTGCCACGCCCACGCGCGTGCTGGAGCCTGTTAAGAATGCACAAGCAGTTGAATTGTATGCGGACTTGCAGGCGCTGGTTCAGTACTGCGCGCACACGAGCACACAGATCAGCGAGGATCGTTTTTCCGGATTCATAACCATCTACTGCGAGGAGCTACATAAGCTGAGTGACGAGCAGCTGCTAGGTACGCTTCTTTGCCTGCAACAGTTGCCGACGCCAGCGTCCACAAAGGTGGCCAACTACATGGAGCTGTGGAACACACTGGACATCGAGTGCTGTCGCCGCATCGAACGCTGGCCCACCGCCCAATTGTTGCTGGTCAGCGATGCCTGGTACCAACTGGGATTGGCGCGTATTGGCGAATTTGTGTGGCAAGCACTGCGCAAGCTTGGCCGCAAGATACGCAAGATGCCGCCAGAGCAGCTGGTGCAGTCCATGTTTCTGTGCAATCTGCTGCGCCGGCCCGTCTTCGAGATGTTTGACTTTGAGCTGAACCTAGCGCGGTGCGTGCACCAAATGACGCTCAAGGAGCTGGGCATCATGGCCATGGGCTTCTTCAAGACACAGACGCCCATACGCAGTCCCGAGCTGCTGCAGCAGCTCTACGCTCGCCTTGAAGCACAGCTAGACAGCGTCGAGGACATCACGCTGGTCGCTCTGCTCAAGGTGTTGCGCTACAGCAGCAAATTGCAACAGGTGACTGCACTTACTCAGCTTCTGGTGGCGCTTAAGCCGCAGGTGGAGCGAGTCTCGCTGCTGACCTGCCTACACATGGCGCTGCTCGGTTGCGAGCTCCAGACCTGCGACGATGACCTCGTGGAGCAGATTCTGTTGCGCTTCGAGCGCGAACTAGATGCAGCCCGCCTTAAGGATCTAGAGCGAATCGCTCTGGTCATAGCACTGTTCAATATAAACACCGCCAGCGGCGTCGAGCGCCGCCTCGTGCAGCGCTTTCCGGAAATGCTGCGCGGTCGCATTGATGAGATATTGCGATATCCTCGCTGCTACAGCAACTGCCTGCAGTTTCTCAGTATGCGCGGCATTTGCGATCTCGAACAGCTGGGCGTGGTGCTTGAGCCGCGCTTCTTACGGCACGCCCATCGCAATGGCCTGCCAGGCCGCGAATACTTCCACTTGGATAGCTATGCCCAGCTGTTGGGTTCCAAATACAACGGCCCACGACTGACCGAGCGTCAGCGTCAACAGATAGGTAAACTGTACACACAGTATATACCGGATCGCATAGATAGCCGGTTCAAGCTCAGCAGCACAGATCGAATTCTCGTAGAGATTCGCGACGCTGTAAGCAGCCTGCTGCGCAGCACAGTCAGCCTGAAGCACATTCTGCCACACTACGATCGCTGCGATATGGTCGTCGGCTATGATCGACAACAGCAGCGCGCTATACAGCTGAAGGCCAGCAGCTGCCCGGAGGACTACAGCGGCGTCTTGCTCACGCGGCAGCATCTGCTTGGCTCCAAGGAGGCACCACACATCGATACGCTGGCCATTTTGGTCGCCGGCTGGAACAATGTCATACGCGAAAAGGAACGCTTCACCGGACAGTTTGCCATGAAATTAAATCAACTGCAGCAGCTGGGACACAAGCCCGTTGTGGTAAGAGACATATAAATATATCTATTCCATTTGCTCATTTGGTTTTTACCTCATAATAATCGTTGACGCAGTGAAAAGAGTATATTGGTTTTGTGCAATGTCTTTCGTGCTGTGCGTCCGTCCGTCTGTCTGACTATATGAACGAATAAGAAATATATAGTATATATAGTTACGCCCATTGGGGCGTGGCGAATCGAAAAAAAGGTATCTTCTACAATTGAAGAGCTAGAACATCCAAATTTGGCAAGAAGCTTACTGTTGACCAAAAATGTATATAGCCATGCCTACTGGGAGCGTGGCAAATAGGAAAAGCTCTATATTCAACAGCTTAAACACTGAGACAACCCAATTGGATTGAGCTGAATATATAACCATGAACGAGTACATATATAAGCGCCCGGCTGCAAGTTCTTACTTGTTTTCCATCTTCAAATTATAAAACTTAGTTGCATAATTCGATGGCCTGAGATCCTGCCATATGATCTAAAATTAGAATTGGTTTGCTTGCAAGCCTTTGGCTCGAAATTAAATCATTTTATTTTCATACAAAAATATCGTGTACATCGTGTATCCGTCTGATACGGCTTAGAATGAACATTTGCTTCCTTTGAACATATTGAGTGCCTAAACTATTAACAACAACTCTGTACATCTCTACTCGCAGGTCTATTGGCACGAATGGCGCGAACTGGAGACGTCGGCGGATCGGCAGGACTTTCTAAAACGACGCCTGCGCACGGCGGCCAACATCTGAGCGAGAGGGCAACAGCCGCGACACGTTGAGCTGTCTGAGGATGTGAACGAGCTCTCACTGATCTATGACTAATGCTATGCTAATCATAGTAGTGACAATCGTAATAGCTAATAACAATAATAATAATAATAATAATAACAAAGGCAACAGTAGTATTTGAAAGATTTGTAATAGAAAACCTGAAACATGGGCTAATTTGTAATAACCGCCCGCGGTCACGCCCACGCCTGTCACAGTCGCTACAGGCTACAGTCCTATTGATCCATGTAAAGCCTTTTTGGTATACTCGTAGACAACGAACAGGGTGGCCGTAGCCGGAATGGTTCGCAAGACAGATGGCAACAGTCCCCGATATAATGCCAATACACCCTCGCGTCTAACGATTTCTGCACCGACGCTGAACATGCCTTCATTTAGGTTCTTTACCTGAATGCGACTCTTAATGACATCAGCTGGGAATGTCGATGTCCATAGACAGACTCCGCCAATTGCCCCAGCAATCATCGTTTTTAGTGGGCCAATTTCATCTTTCGTCTGATCCTTACTGTCAATTAATGCATTTATTATAATATCTCTTTTGCACGCGCTCTCGCACTCTTTTTACTCACCCACGCAGCAGCTCTCGTGTACCTTCATAGCTGCCAAAGAAGAAGAAATAACCGGGCATTTCGCGCACAAATGTAGAGCTTAAGCCGCGATAAAAGCCGCGTATACCTGCAAAATAGACAGAGAGAGAGAGAGAGAGAGTGAGAGAGACGATAACACAGAATAAAAGAGATGTGCAAAACTTAAGAGAGAGAGAGGGAGCTCACTTTCTCAAGTGCGTGACGACGCGTGGAAAAAAACAGTCAATGGCTCGGCTCACACGTGAGGCCAGTAGTGCTCTATTAATAGACTATACTATATAACCCCCAAGTGAAGTAACCCCGGTCGTGACGCTTCTTATCTGCAGTTGCCAGCGAGCCAGGCGGGAAGTAATGCGAATGCAAAACACAACAATATTGAAAACAGTTCCAACAAGAATCCCGACTGTGATTTTGCTAACTCGTCATCAGCGTTATGGTATATAGAATGCCTCGTTCTGTCAATCAATCAAAAAGAATTGTGTAAAATTTCCACTTGACTGATAACAAGCATTTTTGCATGTATTTGTATGTAAAGAGTCCCATTATCCAAAAGATGCATACACAATAGCCATGAAAGATATCGTCATTATATATATAATATCAATTGATCCATTTGAAATCATAAATCTAATTATCTACAATTATTTGAATTAGCTCTAGTTTTGTGCTAATATTGTCAAATACGATTCACATCTTTAATTCACGCTATCTATATATAGATATCTTTATTAATAAATAACACTCAGGAATTCTATACGTAAAATCTTTGAGTCAAACAAAAAGATTATAGAAAAGTATTCATTCACGATTGATATATGTATATACATATTTCATTAATTAAATCAAATTTTTTGAATGTTGAGTATCAGTATATCAATGCATTGAATGAACATGTTTATGTATGCTCTATAAGAAGTAATACATATTTTGATGCTATCAATATGCCGTTATAAGCCCGAAATACTCAAGTATTTTGAACCCAATTTTGATAGTCAATAAGATTTATATGTATTTGATAATAAAGAAAACAATACTAAATAAGTTAAGGCTAAATTATGACAATCTCAATCAGTTTAAATATGTATAATTTGTGATACCATAGTAAAAAAAAAAAGCTGATGCTGACGATTCTCTGATTACAACTGATTCACAGCAAATAAATAAAAGCCGAATTATTTGAAAGAACTGCAGCAGTCTGGCAACGCTGAACACAGTGAACTGAATACACGCACGCAGCTGTTTTCTTGTTTTTTTTTTTTCGTTTTGGCAGCGTATCTACAGAACTCGCGATTAAATTTGAATTATGAAGAAACTGAGAGTTAGAACAGCGAGATATGTGAATAATCTAATCGACAGAGCTTCCAAAATAATAAAATAAATTATAAACACTCACCTTCGGTGCGCCAGATGTAACGTGTTAATGTCCATGGAGTGCGTATGTCGGCTGTGTGGGTGGGTTCCACAAAGTGTTTCATTTCGCGCAAGGCCTGCAGCTTGCACTTGATCAGCTCGGTGGGGCAGAGGGTGAGCGTGGAGAAGCAGGCTGCCAGTGAGCCGGCGCATGCGTTCTGCGTGGTGGTCAACTCGCTGGTCAATTCCTTGCCAACCACATAACTGACAAACTTCTGGCAGCCACCGTACGCAGCAAAAAGCACCGAGTTTTCGGCCACATTTGCGAAGACCGCCGGCACAGAGCCGGCATACAGACCCCTCATAACACCATCTTTTCGATAGGTGCTAAGAAAGCAATCCAGCATGCCTTTATAGGTCTCTGGAAAGGTTTGTAGCTTCACCTTGACGGTGTCTAACGGCTGCGACACATAGACCTGAGCGGCGCCGCCTAACAAATTCGGAAAACGTGTGCAGATTAAATTTAATACAAACTCATTTGAAAATATATATAATGTATAGAAAAGACGCAAGGGCTGAGAACTCACCCAACGAGCCGGCCATAAAGTCAATGAGCCCCTCGACGAAATTAATATTGTTACCGGTATTGCCCCCATGCATGTCTAAATGTAAAATGAATTTCAAAAAATTGCCGACTATCAGTAAGAGTCTGTCACGAAAGGCTGTGCCCGCATTCCGAATATTGAGCTTACGGAATAACGATTTGCTCTCTTCGGTTTCGGTGCGCTTTCTCTCTTCCTCTCGCACAGCATTTTTATACGCTTCGGCAATTTGCTCTGGCGTCATTATCAGCATATCGCTGCCCACTCTCGCGCTGCTAATATCGGGTGATGGTGGCGACGACAGCGCTGCTTCAGCAGCTGAAAGCGAAACTTCGCCCGTGCCGCTGTTTTTGATTGCCGCGGTCGCTGTTGATGGCGACGCCGCCGTCGCCGTCGCCGCCCTAATATGCGCATTGTCATTCTGCTCTTTTTGCGACTTCGACGTCGCTGCTACAATCTCCGCCGGCGTCGGCGTCATATGTATTTGTTTGGTGTTCTCAAAACAATTGACTATTCTGGTATTTCATTCATTGGATGGCAATTTCGTCATGATAGTACTCTCGTACGTGCTCTTGCGCAGAAATTTCTCTTTCTTTCTCTCTCTTTCCCTTTCTCTCTCTCTCTCTCTCTCTCTCTCTCTGTCTCTGCCTCTCTCTTACGCTCTGTCTCTCTTAAATTGTTCCTAAATAATGTCGTCCGCTTGCGTTTAATCACTCTTTGCTATCGCAATCGTTTTTTTGACTGCTGCTTTTGATGTTCTTGTCGTGTGTGCCTCGTTTGCTGGCCGATAATGTCGTCGCTTATGGTTTCGTACATTCGCGATGTTGCCTCTTCGTTAACTGTGCACTGCATATGGAAACAGAACTTGTTGTGCATTTTGTTCAATAAAATTTGGAAGGAAATGCCAAAGTTATGAACATCAACTCATTACAAACATAAATAAATACATATGTATGTATGTTAATATAAATAAATATATACAATATATGACATACATATTTCTTCATAGACACATTTCTCGATCTCTACAATTTTCATTTCAACATGTATGCTTTTAAAAGCATAAATGTAAATACCAATACAATACAGTATTTTCAAAAAAAAAGCGAAAAATAGTTGAGATCAATCTGTGCTCTCCTCCGCGGTAACTACATGTGGGAATTAATTGCTATACAACGTACCTTGAATGATTCAGTTTTCTCGTGGAACAAAAGTAAAAAAATTTACAATTTTAACAAAAATAAAATAATTTTGAGTTCTAAAATGGCAAAGAAAACATAGGGGATGTAGTTTTTTATATAACCTAAACAGTCATTCGTTATTTCGCCAAAAATACTGACGAGCTTATAAAAACCCCAATGCGAACTATGCTCTTACAATACAACTGGATACATATGTACTTACATATGTATTTAGGTTATTTATAATAAACCTTTGGGTAAAAAACTAGACAATTCTTCAAAAATCCCTTAAATGAAAGTTAATCAGTTATCTCTGTATAAGCATGCTGCCTAACAAATAAGCAATTACATCCATATGTATGTATGTATGTAATTTGTATTTTTTTTGTGCATATTGAGCGGGATGGGAAAGTTTCTTAAACAGTCCGAGACGGTCGGGAAAGTGCTTGATCCCGAAATTCCCGCGGGTCCCGATAAGAAAATTAATAATCGATACATTTTTTTATATGTGTATATCAAACACCAGAAGAATGATATTGAAGTTCAAATATTTTATTATTATGGTAACAATGCAATGAATTGCCATTGTTACAAATGCTTGCTAGTGCTTAATGTTCCAACATCTTCGGAGTGAGATGGTGTTTTCTACTAGTAGAATTCTGGATGAAATGAGAACACGCCTCATAGGAGAAAACTTTCAGAAAATATTGTTTTTAAGTCAAAATGGAAATGTATCATTAAAACTCTAAATGTTGAAATAAGGGTCGGGAAATGTCAGGACCCGCGGGAAAAATTAACTATGCCGAAGTTTGGTAATACCCTTGCAATTGCATGGGATATAGATACAGTTTTTTCTGATTTGCCACGCCCCCATCAAGATAAAAAGAAAAGTTTTTATGTAAAACAAAAAGCATTCAATATTCCACCGATTTTCTGCTCTTTACTTCCATTTACTCTTTCGAATGGTGTTTGCACATGTTTCAATAGATCTGTGTATATACCTACGTAACATGTGGACCTCTCTCTGGCAGCTATACTAGGTATACTCCTGAGATATAAAGACCGTACAACCTCTATAAAACGAAGTAAAGCATCGAAAGTTATAGGGTTCGCAACTTGGAATTTGCTGTTGTGCTAATACTTTTTTGACCCTCAGTATATGGCTGAGTGCAGAAATGAAAGCAGGGACTACAAAAATATATTCACGACTTAGAAATACCCTGCTTTTCTAACACAAGTTTCCGAAATGCAAAGATCTAACACGAGTCGACCGAAGCCCTCAAATACTTAATTTGTACCTGCCAGCCCAGGGTATCCTTTAGTCGTGCATACTCAATCGCCAATCAATTATTTATCTCTATGAACACGCTTTTTATTTACCTTTACCTTTTTTTAAAAAAAATTAATTGAACATAATAAATTTAAAACATATTCTAAATGATTGCAACGTCGCAAAAGATTTTAAAACCCATTAAGGGTATTCAACTCAAAAAGGATTAAAAAATAAACATTGCTTAACACTTGACTGCAATGCGATTAGCTGATGTTGCATATACTTGAACGCACCAGAGCACCAGAGCGAGTTCATTTACATCTGGGGCGACTGCACGCTGCTGGGCATAGTTAGTGCACCGGTGGGCGTATGATCACCATCATCGCCATCGCCGCTCGGTGGACTCGACCTGGCTAAGCTGGGCGTTTTGCCTGCTCCAGGCGTGCGGTTTCTTCCTCCACGTCGGTGTCGAGCAGCTGTTGCTGTTGATGGCATTGCTGGACATGTTGCTGCGCATCTTGTTGCTGCTGCTGTTGCTGTTGCAGCAGCTGCTGCTCCTGCTGTTGGGCATCATGCGACGTGGCCGGATCGTCCTTGCGCATGCGCTTCCGCCCGCTGCCAGTCGCTGCACCAACACTGGCGACTCCTGGGAGCAGCGAGGCCTTCTGCATGGGAGGCACCTTCTTGCCGAATATGTTGGAGATCTTGGAGCTGAGCAGCGAGAGATTTGGCTTGTTGCGACAAAGATCATTGATCGATTTGCCGCTCTTCTTGATGGCCTCGAAGATGTTGTCGTCGCTGTACTCGGTGTCGCTCTGCATGACGGTGCAGAGCATTGCGTTTTGGCTCTGATCCTCGAGGCTCTTGCGGCGGCGACGCGGTGCTTGCTCTGTGAAGGTGACGGCAGTTAGGTTAGGCAGAGGCGCTTGTGCACCCAACTGCGCCTGCCCCACTGGCTTACCCAAAAAGTCCACTTTCATGCCACCCGAGTAGGCATCGAAGGTATAGGCCACGCTCCGCTCAATCTTCGGCATCTGCTCCTGGGTATAGTTGTGCACCTTCTTGTAATGGAACTGCAGGCACTGTTTTGTGGTGAAGGCGGCATTGCACTCCGGTTCCGCGCACCTGCAATTGAACAAGCCAACAATTGTAGAGAGATATATCGAGAGAAAAAGATAGTAGACTTTAGAGTATTTACTTGAAGGGACGCATGCCCGAATGCGTGAGCATGTGGATCTTCAGATTGTTGCGATTCTGGAAGAGTTTCTGGCAGCGCGGACAACTGACCACTGTCGAGTTGCGGCTGTGCACCTCCTTCGAATGGCGCTGCAGTGCCGCACGCGATCCTAGAAGTTTTGAACATAATTTACACTGAAAATCTCGTAAAACTTCAGCCATATCTAAAATGAAATTGTATGAAGACAATTAAATTTTCGGATTGTGGTGATTTTGAAAGAAAATTAGTGAGTACAGAAATAGAATAGAATTTATAGGCAAATCAAGCCCAACAACCAAAACACAAATCATACAAAAATCATAAGTTACTAGATCGAAAAAAGAAATCCATATATCGGATCAGTGGATCGGGCATTATTTTGCTCCGATCACCGCTAAAAATCAAAAGATTGAAGATCATATATCAAATACAAATCAAAACACAAAGCAAATCATTCACTAAAAGCGATTATACAATGATGCGGCCTACGAATGTTTTTTTTTGCATATATTTCGAATAGTTTTTATTGGTATAACTCTTTTTTTTGTGGTTTCTATTTAAGTAACTCTATATATAATAGTATTTCATAAAGTAAAAAGCTAAATAAATTAATTAAATTTAAACTCCATTTTTACACCCAGAACCCATTGATAATGGGACCCCATAAAGTGTATATATTCTTGATCAGGGCGACGAGTCGATTTAGCCCTGTCCGTTATTATCTGCTTGTGTATATATATGTAACAAGTAAGAAAGCTCTAGTCGGGTCACAGCCCGACTACGAGATCCCCTGAACCAAGTCCGAGCTGATGTTTTAAACAACCTAGCTTACATCTTTTATCTATACATATTACCTCTGCGCGCAAATACACATGCACACATACACACAGGCACGCATATACACATGCACACATATACACATGCACACATATACACTTGCACACATATACACATGCACACATTTCTATACACATGAACACATATACATACCATGCACACAGAAGCACGCGCGCCGATTATTGCGTAGTTGATTTGAATGTATGTGTGCACACGTACAGGCTGCTGCAGCGTGCCTTTACAATGTTTCCTTTAATAACTTCTGTATTACTTAACGGATTTGAATGCAATTTTCTGCATTGAATGCTATTAATTTATTGAAAATACGGTTTTCACTAAAAAATTTGAAAAAATTAAATTGTGGCTTTGATAATTTTTTTTTTTTATAATTTTTTTTTGTGAAATGTGGAGCCGGTATCCAAAATATGAAAAAATAGAAAATGTATTTTATTTATAGAAAGCTAAAAACAAAATTTGGTAGCTGTAACTAAAAATATGTAAAAGATATGGTCAAAAAACTGAATCTTGATAACGTTTTAAATCGATAACATTGAAACGGAAAAATTTATCGAATATCTAAAACAAACTCGATATTTTCGCTGTATACACAGACCATCATGCAAAATTTGAAGTCTCTAGCTCTTATATGTTCTGAGATCGACGCGTTCATACATACGGACAGACGGACAGACGGACGGACGGACGGACAGACAGACGGACAGGGCTAAATCGACTCAGCTCGTCACCCTGATCAAGAATATATATACTTTGTGGGGTCTGCCACGCCTCCTTCTGCCTGTTACATACTTTTTGCAAAACCATTATACCCTGATTTCCCATTTTCAATGGGTTCAGGGTATAAAAAATGCAAACTCGGACAAAGGTTCAGGAGATCTCGTAGTCGGGCAGTCTCGACTAGAGCGTTTTTACTTGTTACTTGTTTGATTTCCGGAAGAGTGTTTTTTTTAGTGCAATTCACACACGATTTTTATACCCTTGCAAAAAAGGCATATTAATTTTGGTCAGAAGCTTGCAACGCAGAGAAGGAAGCATCTCCGACCATATAAAGTATGTCGGAGATAGAATTGGGTACTTCTTATATTATTAAATTAGGCGCCTACATTTTTGAGGCGAATTGAGCAGTGTTGGGTAATGCATGACCTGAGTGAGGTTGTACAACACTAAAAGAGTGCGACGACAGTATGGGCTGTCGTCGAGTGTGGCTCAGTGTGAGGTCGAGTGAGAGAGACAACAACGAGGATAAATGTTGTTGTAGATGAGTGTCAAGAAAATAGTTCAGTTAGATGCAAGACACGATTGAGTGATAGTAGGTTACGCAAAGCGGTCTGTTAAGTTGACAGTGTGACGTCACATGTTCAGAAACTTGCGCGCGAAATTTAAATTTTGTATGAAAATTAAGCAACTTTGACACTGTTATTGCTCTTAAAGCAATAACACAAAAGAAAAACTAGATGTTGTATTAATTTATAGCAGCTTTTAGATGCTTAGAGCTAATAAAATTATTGTTTGATCATTTCATTTATTTTAAACTGTTTTATATCCAGTGCAATCCTTGTAATGCTTTTATTTTTGTTCTGCATGACTTTTACTGGCTTTAATTGACAAAACTTAATATTTTTGGTAACATTATATGTTTACCATCTATTCACAATTAGATTATCTACAATTTTTTTCAAATTATCTGTTATATCTGACGACTACAAGCTATGTGCAATGTTCGTAATTTTTGCTAAGATTTCTTGAACTTCCTGAGGCTGAAACTTCTTGACTTTTAGCAATATGCCAACAATTATACTCTGACTTCGGTTTTTAAGCTGATTCATATGTTTTTAGTAATTTTAGAGACTGCTTTTAGCACTGCAGCAGAGTTAGGCACCAGGTTTTTTGATGTGACTCTTAGGGAAATTATAGTTAAGTGTTGGGATATATTAGCTTGAATTAGGATTACGCGTACCGAGATCGCATTGAACTTTGTTTATAAAGCATTCATTCACATACAATATCCATTTTAGGCATATGATCGCTGCTGCCGACATGCCACAGAGTTCAAACAATTATTTATTTAGTTGTGAGCTTAAATTAAGTTTGAATAATGGATTGACCATTCGCACCACACTTACTATTAGATTAAAACACAATATACCTAATTTTCAATATTTACAAGCATTTGCGAGAGATCTTATCAAGTGCGCGCCAAACTGCATATAGTTTAACAGAGCACAAACTGACCTTGCGACGTCACAAGAGGTCTGTTAGTTAACATTAAAAGTAACGGAACTTGTCTTTGCGTAACCTAGTGTCTTTTAACAGTGGATGCAAGACGTCGACTTAGAAACACGGTAAGACTCGCTGCACACTTGGTAAAGAGATAAAATAGAGAACACCAACGTCGACCCTTCACTATTGGAAAATCTTATTCGCTCTCCGATAAGTATATATATTCTTGATCAGCAAGACGAGCTGAGTTGAAATAGCCATGTCCGTCTGTCTGTATGTCTGTCTGTCTGTCTGGATCAATGCAATCTCCTCCGAGACTATTAGAGCTACAGAACTGAAATTTTGCACATAGGCTTCAATCTGCTGTAGGCATATGTATATGTATATCTCGGAATCATCCGGATCGGATGACTATATCCTATAGCTCCCATAGGGCAGATTGGTTTTAAGAAATGCTTTAGTGGGATAAGAGAGTAGAGTATATCTTCTACAGTTTTGAAGCTAGAGCATCCACATTTGGAAAATAATATACTTTTGGCCTCCCCTTCAGATTGATCAGAAAGTTATATATCCAGTCTATATAGTGCTAAACATAAATCCTCAAATATTTTGGATGCTGTTAAAGCCAGAGACTTGAAACCTAAAACATATATTTGAATCAACCACCCCTCGAAAAAAAGATAAAGAATATATATCTACGCCCATTAGGGGCGTAGCAAATCGAACAAGACTATATCTTCTAAAATTTTAAACCTAGTATCCCAAAAATTTTGATCTAATACCTTTTGCTATCTTTCGGGCAAGAGATTGATTCCACGCTCATAGAATTTTTGATCCTTGCTGGCAAAAAAACTGGTTCAAGTGGTATTTGACGTCCTGATTTGAGGTGAACCGGAACAAGTAATAGTCCAAAGGTGCCAAGTGTGGAGAATATGGTGGGTGTGGTAGTACATCCCATGCAAGCTGCAATAGCATTTGGCGAGTCATCAAACTTGTATGAGGTCTCGAATTATCCTAGTGGATCACTACACCTTTTCTATTGACCAATTTTGGTCTCTTTTCTTTCAGTGAATGACTTAATTTGTCCAGCTGATTGCAATAACATCAGAATTAATCGTTGCGCTGTCCGGCAAAATAAACGATAACCTTGAAATCCCACCAAACGGACAATATTACCTTTTTTTGGTGAATATCGGCCTTCGAAGTAGTTTCAGCTGGTTCATCCTTTTTATACTCTGAACCCATTGGAATTCAGGGCATAATAGTTTTGTAACAATGTATGTAACAGGTAGAAAGAGGCGTGGCAGACCCCATAAAGTATATATATTCTTGATCAGGACGACGAGCTGAGTCGATATAGCCATGTCCGTCCGTCCGTCTGTCCGTTTGTATGAACGCAGTGATCTCGTAAACCACAAAAGCTAGAGATTTGAAATTTTAGATATATATTCTTGTACACCATACGCAGTACAAGTTTATTTATTTTTTTTGATAACTCATTCTATTTCCTTATTATCGATAACAATCGATATTTTACTTTGTTTTTAAGCTATAACTTAAAGACCATAATACCTAGAGACACCAAATTGACTATGTAGGTTTCTGTGAAGCAAATACAGATAATGAAATTTAAATTTAAATTTTGGATACCTCTTCCCATTAGTCCCATAAGTGAAAAAAACGTATTTCAAAGAATAGGGTGTCCCAACTCCCATTTCGAATATAGACACCTTTAGATGTCAATATTATGTCATAAAAATTTCATTAAGAAAGTAGATCTAGAACCGAAGTTATTTAACAATCAATTTCTCATAATACTGCCCAAGCGCAGCCGCAAAATTATCTACGCAGTAAGCGGCGCGAGTGCTTGTATATGTATACGTGTGCGTCTGTGTGTGCGCTCAGAGGGTAATATGTACAGATAAAAGATGAAAGCTAGATTGTTTAAAACACTTCGTCGGACTTGGTTCAGGGGATCTCGTAGTCGGGCAGACCCGACTAGAGCTTTCTTACTTGTTTTTTTTTTTGAAACTTTAATTAGCTGTAACTTGGCCAAATGAAGCCCAATCGATAAAATAAGCTTAAATTGTTACCCCATAATTTTTTTTTTGAAACTTTAAACAGCTTTAACTCTAGCCCAATCGACAAAGTAAGCTTAATTTGCAAACCTTAATTTTTTTTTTGTTTTTTTGTTTGAAACTTTAAACATCTGTTACTCGGCCAAATGAAGCCCAATCGATAAAATAAGCTTAGTTTGTAACCCCATCATTTTTTTTTGTGTCTTAAAAATGAAACTTGTTGAAACTTAAACGGCTGTAACTCGGTCACATGAAGCCCAATCGATAAAATAAGCTTAATTTATAACCCTTTATTTATTATTATTTTTTTTTTGAAACTTTAAACAATTCACGTGTTAGCTTTCATAGCTAACACACGTCTTGAGGAACAAATAGTTACGAAAGTGATTAAACAATTATTAACAAACTTCAAAAACTTCACAATAGTGACACATTATTATCTGGATCGCTGTGGAAAAGCTCCAAATCGGTGGGAATATAATTACGAAATGAATTTCCAACACATAAAGGCAGGTGCGGACAAAACCAGAGCAGGCATCAGGAAAGATTTCGCCGCGGCTCTAGCAGCCAGGACTACTGCTGCACAACTGATCACTGCAGTGACCTTTGTCGACTCTTTGTTATCGACAACCTGCGCGTGTCTTATTCTTCAGCTTCTGGACCTATTACTGCTCCTATATCCAGTGCCCCAAATGTTGCGAACAACTTGAATAGCAACTACATCCCACCGATGATAGTCACTCCGAAAGAATCGACCTTGAAAGTCTCCGATGGAGAAATCGCCGCTGCTGCTCGACTTATAAATGGTCAACAGTCAAGCAACAGTAGAAAATCGAAAAGAAAAAACGTCAGCACTGATGATACTGCCGCGAAACGGTTTAATAACCGGACGCTAGCGAAGAATGTTCAACCTTCTTCTTACAGATTCGCTGAGCTGTCAGATATGTTGGATGATGAGAACATCGACCTGACAGAAAACATGGATACCACCAGTGCGGAAAAAGCTTCTTCAAGCACATCTGCAGAGAAGAGTGCTGCCAACTCAACCGCTAAAAAGACTGCTTAAAAGCCACCACCCATCGTTATTGCGGACGTTACCGATCTTAACGATCTAAAAACTGCCATTGCTCCAGCGGCTAAGGACTGTGGCTTTGTCATTGCCAACAAGATGGGTAGGACCGTAAGGATATATGCCAAGGATATTAGTACCTATAGGAATATTATTCGAATTCTGGATGCCCTCAACATCCAGTTCCACTGCTACCAGCTTGATGACGATAAGCCATACAGGGTGGCTGTTCGAAAACTCCCTCACTCAACTTTGCACCACGACATCAAGGAAGAACTGGCAAGATTGGGGCAAAAGGTTGTCCAAATACACAACCGTAAGAATAAGGAAAAAGAGCCTTTGAACATATTTTTCCTAAGCTTTGAAACTGTTGCAAATAATTCAAAAATATTTGAAATCACCCTACTCTGCGGACAAAGAGTAGCGTTTGAACCTATGCTCAAAAGAAAAGTCACAGCTCAATGTAGTCGCTGCCAGGACTATGGTCACACTGCACGCTACTGCAGAAACAGCCTAGATGTGTTCGATGCGGTGAAAGCCACAAATCATCTGAGTGTATCAGGCCAGTTGACGCCCCCCCCCCCCTCCACTTGTGCACACTGCGAAGGTGACCATCCCGCTACATACAAGGGCTGCCAGTGGTACCAGAAATAAAAATTGGTAAATCTGGCGCAGGACAAAACGCAAACATTAAACGCCGCTCAGGACCAACTCAAGACGTAGGCAATGCCAACTCTTCGCTTCCCAATTGTGCAAACAGCTGGCCACAGCTCAACCAACGCACTCGCTCTAGACGGCAGCCTCAAATACAAACTGATGGGAGATTGCAGAATACACTTCCTATGCATAGATCGACGAACAACGTCAGCTATGCCAACGTGGCCAGTGGCAACATATCTGGCCCTGCTCAACTGCGCTTGTAACGACAACAGCAACATAAAGAACACATCCATGAGAAAAGAGACTCAGGAGAACTAATCTCTGAATTTAGAAATCTAGCAAAGCTTATGGAAACAAGTAAGAAAGCTCTAGTCAGGTCTGCCCGACTACGAGATCCCCTGAACCAAGTCCGAGCTGATGTTTTAAACAACCTGGCTTACATCTTTTATCTATACATATTACCCTCTGCGCGCATATACACATGCACACATATACACATGCACACATATACACATGCACACAAATACACGTGCACACAGAAGCACGCGCGCCGATTACTACGCACTATGGGGAAAATTTCAATTTTTCTGGTTTTAATTAATAACTTTTAAACTAAGCAAGATTTTTTGATGCGGTTTTTTGATTAATGTTATGTACACCCACAGAAATATTTTTGGAAAAGTAGGCGTGTCACCGGCCACTCATTCAAAAAAAATGTTTTTGATGTTTTGAATTAAAATAAGAAACTGAATATGTATATGAATATTTATTTGCTTTCAATCTTTTTCTTCCTATAAATTAAGTAATAATATGGGAAAAACATAATTTTGATTAAATTTATGAGCTCATAAGAAAATATTTGAAACTAACAGAAATTCTCTTCATTTTCAAGTTCTTCATCAAGGTGAAGAAATGAAACGTTAGACTCGTCTTTGAAATCCTCAAGAGTATGATCTGGGTCTTCAATTTCACAAGATATAAGATTTATTACATCAGTGGGAAGGGTTAGGACTTTATGCTTTCGTACTCGCTTCAACAAATATGTCGATGAAATTACCGGATCTGAGGAATCCATTGCTCGATTAAAAACATCGGTGAAATTGTGGTGATGAAGTTTGTCTTCTTTATAAATTTTGTTGCGTGATTCAGACGCTTCTTCGCCAAAGTATCATACAGGAAGTACTGTATTTTCCATAATCTGCCTAGAATGGTCAATTATTTTATGAACAGTTGCTGTCATTGGCAGCCATTCATAATTGTCAACAATTAATTCGCCAGTTTTAAAACAAAATTGTTCAAATTTATCCAAATGAATCGGTAGTTGACAGGACAAATATATTAATATTGTCCTAAGATTTTTAATGATTTGCTGGTCAACTCCCGTTATTTCAGAAAATACTGCAAAGTCATTGAATGCTCGTCGCGCAGTGTTCCCATAATTTGTATTTCCAGCTCCATTTTGTTTCGGTTTATCAACCTTTAAGGGTAGCCTCTCCCAAAACATGTCCTGAATACCTTTCTTCCGATTAGCTACAGTTTTTTTGTCCAAAGAAGTTACCACTCGCCATTTTTATACCCTGAACCCATTGAAAATGGGATATCAGGGTATAATGGTTTTGCAAAAAGTATGTAACAGGCAGAAGGAGGCGTGGCAGACCCCACAAAGTATATATATTCTTGATCAGGGTGACGAGCTGAGTCGATTTAGCCCTGTCCGTCTGTCTGTCCGTCCGTCCGTCCGTCTGTCCGTCTGTCCGTCTGTCCGTATGTATGAACGCGTCGATCTCAGAACCTATAAGAGCTAGAGACTTCAAATTTTGCATGATGGTCTGTGTATACAGCGAAAATATCGAGTTTGTTTTAGATATTCGATAAATTTTTCCGTTTCAATGATATCGACTTAAAACGTTATCAAGATTCAATTTTTTGACCATATCTTTTACATATTTTTAGCTACAGCTACCAAATTTTGTTATTAGCTTTCTATAAATAAAATACATTTTCTATTTTTTCATATTTTGGATACCGGCTCCACATTTCACAAAAAAAAAATTATAAAAAAAAAAATTATCAAAGCCACAATTTAATTTTTTCAAATTTTTTAGTGAAAACCGTATTTTCAATAAATTAATAGCATTCAATGCAGAAAATTGCATTCAAATCCGTTAAGTAATACAGAAGTTATTAAAGGAAACATTGTAAAGGCACGCTGCAGCAGCCTGTACGTGTGCACACATACATTCAAATCAACTACGCAATAATCGGCGCGCGTGCTTCTGTGTGCATGGTATGTATATGTGTTCATGTGTATAGAAATGTGTGCATGTGTATATGTGTGCAAGTGTATATGTGTGCATGTGTATATGTGTGCATGTGTATATGCGTGCCTGTGTGTATGTGTGCATGTGTATTTGCGCGCAGAGGTAATATGTATAGATAAAAGATGTAAGCTAGGTTATTTAAAACATCAGCTCGGACTTGGTTCAGGGGATCTCGTAGTCGGGCTGTGACTCGACTAGAGCTTTCTTACTTGTTTCAAAGTAAGCTTGTAGCCGGCATGCAAGACAAATTCTAAACATCTTATCCAGCAATGAAGTGGGCTTAATCCATATTTCAAATGGTGCATAACTGGTACAAACTCTTGGAACTTAAAATTTTTATTTGCAAGAAAATCCTTTGGCGTGGCATTACATATTGGACAGGCTTGGAACGATTTTGTTTCGGTTAGTGCATTATGCACCATTCCGACTATGACAGTGACATGTTTTTTAATATTATTTTGCATGGTACAAGGTTTTCTATTTCGTCTTTGATATCACTGTCCGCTTTTGTTGCTTTTGTTTCCTTTAAAAACTCTAATTTAAGTGGACGGCAAAATCTTATTGACTGTGGTGTACGATTATTCCATAATAAATGTCCCGAAGCTTCAATCAATCTAAGAGCCATTACCGTTGTGTCAAACAAGCTTGAGTCTCCATCGCAGGATCTTTTATCAGCATATGCCTGGTTGTAATTAGACTGTCCGGTACTTCCGTCCAATCCATAGCTCAAGATTAAATCCGCGGATAAGAAATTTATCTCCTCTTTTCTCATTGCACTTATAACAATACGAGTGGCCGTATGATTTAAAAGGTCTTGCAGAGGCACCTTAGCAACGGTTTCATTAATTTGAATATTAACAGGTCTGCAATGTTGTTTTTGGTCAGCTAAATCTCTATACAAAGGATAAATGTCCGCGTTTCTAGTTTTTGCATCGTCTCTAATTGCGCAATACTGCTCCTTTGACAAGCGCTGATCCAAAATAAAAGCTAAGGCTTCATCTTTAGATGCTCGAATAGGCCTTAATATAGGATTAGTCAAAATATATCTAACATCTTTGGCTTTTTCAGGTGTGTCCGCAAGCATTTTAAGAACTGCAGTAAGATCAATCTTTCCATTTTTGTGCGCTGCTGTGCTTGCAGCTTGAATTAATAAAGAAACGTTGGACTCTTGAGATTTTGATAGAGCTGATGCTTGTTTTCTTTTGCTTCTCCTCCTTTTAACAAGAAAGTCAACTGTGGACGTCCAGTTTGTCGATCACTGATTCCATTTGCTTTGTCAACATATAATTTGGTTGTGCTGATTAACCATTTTGAATGTTTTTTTTTTCAAAATATTTACAGTTCCTGTAGTTTTTTTGCCATCTGGCACTTAAATTTTTGGAAAAAAATTGCTTTTACTTTTTAAATACGTTTCATATTTTGAAACAATATTATTTTTTAATTTCCTTTGAAAAAATTCCAGAATTGCATTTTCTTGTTTAAAGTTGCCTTTCGCCTTGCGCCATATATCGAAGAGCTCGGCGTTTGAAAACTCAAATACACCTGCAAAAAATTAATTTGCGCCGATTGTGCGGAAAAGTGCACATTGAGATAAACTGCATTTGATTCACAATTAATGGCTCTACGACGTACACTTGGACACACAGCTATCAAATGCTATCTTCGTTTTATAGGGCACCGCAAAGTTCAAATTTCTTTCCAAGAAATGGCCTCCGAGACCATTTGCTAATTTTACAAAATATTAATAGAACACGTACAAATACAAAATATTAGTACAAGTAACATATAGTATAAGCCCGTATGAGTGGTATCCATTTTAAATTTAATCAAAAAAAAAAAATGTTGCCGTTTCAAAATAACCAATAGGAAAATTGGCTGCAAAAATATTGCAGTCTTAAACCACGTGCCTTTCAACAGCATCAGCTGACTTTAACAGCTGATAAGCTTAACATAGGTCTGCTATTTAACATTTTGGGTATGGGACTTTACAGTTTGAAGTTTTCTTGAGATGTTAACATAACAAAAATTCAAATTTTAATACTTTGAGAAAATGACTAAATACCAGACAAATGGAAATTTTCCCCATAGTGAATGCATGTTTGCACATGTACAGAGCAAATGCTATCTTGCTGCCGCGTGTGTTTGTCAATTGACAAAATGTTTTCTTTAATATCTTCTGTATTACTAAATGGATTTTTTCTGCATTGAATGCTATTATTTTATTAAAAATACGGTTTTCGCTAAAAAATTCTTAAAAATTAAATTGTGGCTTTGATAATTTTTTATACCCTGAATCCATTGAAAATGGGAATTCAGGGTATAATGGTTTTGTGACAATGTATGTAACAGAAAGAAGGAGGCGTGGCAGACCCCATAAAGTATATATATTCTTGATCAGGACGACGAGCTGAGTCGATCTAGCCATGTCCGTCTGTCCGTCCGTTCGTCTGTCCGTCCGTATGAACGCAGTGATTTCGTAAACCACAAAAGCTAGAGATTTGAGATTTTAGATATATATTCTTGTATACCATACGCAGTACAAGTTTTTTTTTTTTCGATAACTCATCCTATTTCCTTATTATCGATAACAATCGATATTTTTGACTTTGTTTTTAAGCTATAACTTATAGACCATAATACCTAGAGACACCAACTTGACTATGTAGGTTGCTGTGATGCAAATACAGATAATTAACTTTTTAAATTTTGGATACCTCCCCCCATTAGCCCCATTAGTGGAAAAAACGTAATTCAAATACTAGGGAGTTGGGATATTATTACCTCTGCGCGCATATACACATGCACACATACACACAGGCACGCATATACACATGCACACATATACCATGCACACAGAAGCACGCTCGCCGATTAGTGCGTAGTTGATTTGAATGTATGTGTGCACACGTACAGGCTGCTGCCGCGTGCTTTTACAATGTTTCCTTTAATAACTAACTTCTGTATTACTTAACGGATTTGAATGCAATTTTCCGCATTGAATGCTATTAATTAACTAGAGGGATGGGCTAACTTCGGTCATGCCCAAGTTTGGTAATACCCTTGCAATTGAAAAGGATATAGATATAGTTTTTTCTGATTTGCCACGCCCCCATCAATTAGATATATATAAATTTTGGGCAATCTATTAAGCAGGGCAACAGTAACCTATAAATCAAATTTTGAAGCTCTACCTATAAGACTTTGGAAGATATAGTTTTCTCCGATTTGCCACGCCCCCAAGAGGCGGATATATATAAGTTTTCATAATTTTGTCGAAACGGTCAAGCCTAACGTCAGCGTCAATTTTTGGGGCTTTAGGTGTAAAATTGTAGAAGATATAGTTTTTTACGATTTGCCACGCCCCTAATGGGCGTAGATATATATTCTTTATCTTTTTTTCTAGGGGTGGTTGATACAAGTATATGTTTAAAGTTTCAAGTCTCTGGCTTTAACAGCATCCAAAATATTGGAAAATTTATGTTGAGCACTATATAGACATTCCCGATTTGCCACGCCCCAAGTAGGCGTGGATATAAAATTTTTTGATTAATCTGAAGGGAAGGCCAACAGTATATTACTTTCCAAATTTGGATGCTCTAGCTTTAAAAATGTAGAAGATATAGTTCTATCCGATTTGCCACGCCCCCAAAGGGCGTAGATATATAATCTATATCTTTTTGTATTTGGGTGCATATCAGGAGTATATATTCCAAACTTCAAGTCTCTGACTTTAATAACGTCGAAATTATCCCACTAAAACATTTCTTAAAACCGATCTGTCCTATGGTAGCTATAGGATATAGTCATCCGATCCGGATGATTCCGAGATATACAATGCCTGCAGCACATTCCAGCCTATGTGCAAAATTTCAGCTCTCTATACTTTATATGGCCGGATATGCTTCCTTCTCTGCGTTGCAAACTCCTGACCAAAATTAATATACCCTTTTTGCAAGGGTATAAAAAGCTAAAATCAAAATTTGGTAGCTGTAGTTAAAAATATGTAAAAGATATGGTCAAAAAATTGAATCTTGATAACGTTTTAAGTCGATATCATTGAAACGGAAAAATTTATCGAATATCTCAAACAAACTCGATATTTTCGCTGTATACACAGACCATCATGCAAAATTTGAAGTCTCTAGCTCTTATATGTTCTGAGATCGACTCGTTCATACATACGGACAGACGGACAGACTGACGGACAGACAGACGGACAGGGCCAAATCGACTCAGCTCGTCGCCCTGATCAAGAATATATATACTTTATGGGGTCTGCCACACCTCGTTCTGCCTGTTACATACTTTTTGCAAAGCCATTATACCCTGATTTCCTATTTTCAATGGGTTCAGGGTATAAAAAAAATTATGGGGTTACGAATTATGCTTATTTTATCGATTGGGCTTCATTTGGCCGAATTACAGCCTTTTAAAGTTTCAACAAAATTCATTTTTAAAACGCCAAAAAAAAAAAAAATTATGGGGCTACGAACTAGCTTGTTTTATCGATTGGGGCTCATTTGGCAAAGTTGCAGCTGTTTAAAATTTCAACAAAATTCATTTTTGAGACACCAACAAAAAAAATAAAATATAATTAAGCTTATTTTATCAATTGGGCTTCCAACTTACAGCTGTTTAATGTTTCAAAAAAAAAATTATGTAGCTACAAATAAAGCTTATTTTATCGATTGGGCTTCATTTGGCCGAGTTACAACCGTTTATAGTTTCAACAAAACTAATTTTTGAGGCTCCAACAAAAAAAAAAAATTATATTGTTATAAATTAAGCTTATTTTATCGATTTAACTTTATTTGGCCGAGTTACAGCAGTTTAAAATTTCAGCAAAATTCATTTTGGAGACTCCAACAAAAAATATAAAAAATTATGGGATTTAAAATTAAGCCTATTTTATCGATTGGGCGTAATTTGGCAGAGTTACAGCTAATTAAAGTTTCAAAAAAAAAAACAAGTAAGAAAGCTCTAGTCGGGTCTGCCCGACTACGAGATCCCCTGAACCAAGTCCGACGAAGTGTTTTAAACAATCTAGCTTTCATCTTTTATCTGTACATATTACCCTCTGAGCGCACACACAGACGCACACGTATACATATACAAGCACTCGCGCCGCTTACTGCGTAGATAATTTTGCGGCTGCGCTTGGGCAGTATTATGAGAAATTGATTGTTAAATAACTTCGGTTCTAGATCTACTTTCTTAATGAAATTTTTATGACATAATATTGACATCTAAAGGTGTCTATATTCGAAATGGGAGTTGGGACACCCTATTCTTTGAAATACGTTTTTTTCACTTATGGGACTAATGGGAAGAGGTATCCAAAATTTAAATTTAAATTTCATTATCTGTATTTGCTTCACAGAAACCTACATAGTCAATTTGGTGTCTCTAGGTATTATGGTCTTTAAGTTATAGCTTAAAAACAAAGTAAAATATCGATTGTTATCGATAATAAGGAAATAGAATGAGTTATCGAAAAAAAAATAAATAAACTTGTACTGCGTATGGTGTACAAGAATATATATCTAAAATTTCAAATCTCTAGCTTTTGTGGTTTACGAGATCACTGCGTTCATACAAACGGACAGACGGACGGACGGACATGGCTATATCGACTCAGCTCGTCGTCCTGATCAAGAATATATATACTTTATGGGGTCTGCCATGCCTCTTTCTACCTGTTACATACATTGTTACAAAACTATTATGCCCTGAATTCCAATGGGTTCAGAGTATAACAAGTAAGAATGCTCTAGTCGGGTCTGCCCGACTACGAGATCCCCTGAACCAAGTCCGAGACGGTGTTTTAAACAATCTAGCTTACATCTTTTACCGGTACAAATTACCCACTGCGCGCACACACACACGCACATCATATACATATCATCAAGCAAGCGCGCCGCTTACTGCGTACATAATTTAGCGGCTGCGCTTGAGCTGCATTCTGGGCAGCATTATGAGAAATTCATTGTTAGATAACTTCGGTTCTTAGACCTACTTTCTTAATGAAATTTTCAGAGCATAATATTGACATCTAGAGGTGTATATATACAAAATCCCAACTCTCTAGTATTTGAAATACGTTTTTTCCACTTATGGGGCTAATGGGGGAGGTATCCAAAATTTAAAAAAAATTATTATCTATATTTACATCACAGCAACTTACGTAGTCAATTTGGTATCTCTAGCTATCATGGTCTATAAGTTATAGCTTAAAATAAAAGTCAAAATATCGATTGTTATCGATAATAAGGAAATGGGATGAGTTATCGAAAAAAAAAATAAACTTGTACTGCGTATGGTATACAAGAATATATATCTAAAATCTCAAGTCTCTAGCTTTTGTGGTTTACGAGATCACTGCGTTCATACGGACGGACAGACGGACAGACGGACAGACGGACAGACGGACAGACGGACGGACGGACAGACGGACAGACGGACATGGCTAGATCGACTCAGCTCGTCGTCCCGATCAAGAATATATATACTTTATGGGGTCTGCCACGCCTCCTTCTTGCCTGTTACATACATTGTCACAAAACCATTATACCCTGAATTCCCATTTTCAATGGGTTCAGGGTATAAAAAGGATGAACCAGCTGAAACTACTTCGAAGGCCGATATTCACCAAAAAAAGGTAATATTGTCCGTTTGGTGGGATTTCAAGGTTATCGTTTATTTTGCCGGACAGCGCAACGATTAATTCTGATGTTATTGCAATCAGCTGGACAAATTAAGTCATTCACTGAAAGAAAAGAGACCAAAATTGGTCAATAGAAAAGGTGTAGTGATCCACTAGGATAATTCGAGACCTCATACAAGTTTGATGACTCGCCAAATGCTATTGCAGCTTGCATGGGATGTACTACCACACCCACCATATTCTCCACACTTGGCACCTTTGGACTATTACTTGTTCCGGTTCACCTCAAATCAGGACGTCAAATACCACTTGAACCAGTTTTTTTGCCAGCAAGGATCAAAAATTCTATGAGCGTGGAATCAATCTCTTGCCCGAAAGATAGCAAAAGGTATTAGATCAAAATTTTTGGGATACTAGGTTTAAAATTTTAGAAGATATAGTCTTGTTCGATTTGCTACGCCCCTAATGGGCGTAGATATATATTCTTTATCTTTTTTTCGAGGGGTGGTTGATTCAAATATATGTTTTAGGTTTCAAGTCTCTGGCTTTAACAGCATCCAAAATATTTGAGGATTTATGTTTAGCACTATATAAACTGGATATATAACTTTCTGATCAATCTGAAGGGGAGGCCAAAAGTATATTATTTTCCAAATGTGGATGCTCTAGCTTCAAAACTGTAGAAGATATACTCTACTCTCTTATCCCACTAAAGCATTTCTTAAAACCAATCTGCCCTATGGGAGCTATAGGATATAGTCATCCGATCCGGATGATTCCGAGATATACAATGCCTACAGCAGATTGAAGCCTATGTGCAAAATTTCAGTTCTGTAGCTCTAATAGTCTCGGAGAGTTGCATTGATCCAGACAGACGGACAGACGGACAGACGGACAGACAGACAGACGGACAGACGGACATGGCTATATCAACTCAGCTAGTCTTGCTGATCAAGAATATATATACTTTATATGGTCGGAGATGCTTCCTTCTCTGCGTTGCAAACTCCTGACCAAAATTAATATACCCTTTTTGCAAGGGTATAAAAAGCTAAAATCAAAATTTGGTAGCTGTAGTTAATTGAAAAAATTGAATCTTGATAACGTTTTAAGTCGATATCATTGAAACGGAAAAATTTATCGAATATCTAAAACAAACTCGATATTTTCGCTGTATACACAGACCATCATGCAAAATTTGAAGTCTCTAGCTCTTATATGTTCTGAGATCGACTCGTTCATACATACGGACAGACGGACAGACTGACGGACAGACAGACGGACAGGGCCAAATCGACTCAGCTCGTCGCCCTGATCAAGAATATATATACTTTTATGGGGTCTGCCACACCTCGTTCTGCCTGTTACATACTTTTTGTGAAGCCATTATACCCTGATTTCCTATTTTCAATGGGTTCAGGGTATAAAAAAAATTATGGGGTTACGAATTATGCTTATTTTATCGATTGGGCTTCATTTGGCCGAATTACAGCCTTTTAAAGTTTCAACAAAATTCATTTTTAAAACGCCAAAAAAAAAATTATGGGGCTACGAACTAGCTTGTTTTATCGATTGGGGTTCATTTGGCAAAGTTGCAGCTGTTTAAAATTTCAACAAAATTCATTTTTGAGACACCAACAAAAAAAATAAAATATAATTAAGCTTATTTTATCAATTGGGCTTCCAACTTACAGCTGTTTAATGTTTCAAAAAAAAAATTATGTGGCTACAAATAAAGCTTATTTTATCGATTGGGCTTCATTTGGCCGAGTTACAACCGTTTATAGTTTCAACAAAACTAATTTTTGAGGCTCCAACAAAAAAAAAATTATATTGTTATAAATTAAGCTTATTTTATCGATTTAACTTTTATTTGGCCGAGTTACAGCAGTTTAAAATTTCAGCAAAATTCATTTTTGAGACTCCAACAAAAAATATAAAAAATTATGGGATTTAAATTTAAGCCTATTTTATCGATTGGGCGGAATTTGGCAGAGTTACAGCTGTTTAAAGCTAAAAAAAAAAATAAAAATTTAATGGGGTTACGAATTAAGCTTATTTCATCGATTGGGACCGTCCGTCCGTCTTTCCGTAGGTTTGAATGCGAGATTATTGAGATTCCTTTTTGAGCATGTCTTTTACATCAATTTAGCTACAGTCATAAAATTTTACGATATAGCTTTTTTAAAATAAAATACTATTTTGGTTTTTATATATTTTGGATACTGGCTCCACATTTCACAAAATCAATTTAATATAAGTTCAGTTGCAAATAAAGCCACATTTACATTTTTTTTTTAATTTTTTAGGTAAAACCGTATTTTTAATAAAATATAAGGATTTATGCAGAAAGTTTTATCAAAATCCATTAAGTAACATAGAAGTTATAAAAAAAATTTTGTTTTTTTTTTTTTTTTTTTTTTTGTTTTTGTGTTTAATGCATGGGTCCCAATACATCGCACCTGCGGGACTCCAGCTTGGATTCTCCCAATGTCAGATAAGGTATTGTCATGCCTCACGTAGAAGCGCCGGTTTTCCAAGTAAGACTCTCAGAAGGAAGTATGTCGGAGCGGGGAGCCTCAGCTTCAATTTATAGAGCAGGCCCGTGTGCCACACGCGATCGAAAGCCTGCTTTATATCAAGAAAGACTGCAGAGCAGTACTCCTTGTTTTCAAAGGCGACTAGAATTTTTATACCCTGAACCCATTGAAAATGGGAAATCAGGGTATAATGGTTTGTAACATGTAACAGGCAGAAGGAGGCGTGGCAGACCCCTTAAAGTATATATATTCTTGATCAGGGCGACGAGCTGAGTCGATTTGGCCCTGCCCTTTGGTCTGTCCTTTTCCGTCCGTCCGTCCGTCAGTCTGTCCTGTATGTATGAACGCGTCGATCTCAGAACATATAAGAGCTAGAGACTTCAAATGTTGCATGATGGTCTGTGTATACAACGCGCATGTCGAGTTTATTTTAGATATTCGATAAATTTTTCAGCTTCAATGATATCGATTTAAAACGTTATCAATATTCAGTTTTTTGACCATATCTTTTTTATATTTTTAGCTACAGCTACCAAATTTTGTTTTAAGCTTTTTGAAAATAAAATACATTTTCTATTTTTTCATATTTTAGATACCAGCTCCACATTTCGCAAAAAAATTTATAAAAAAAAAATTATCAAAGCCACAATTTAATTTTTTTCAAATTTTTTAAGTGAAAACCGTATTTTCAATAAATTAATAGCACTCAATGCAGAAAATTGCATTCAAATCCGTTAAGTAATACAGAAGTTATTAACGGAAACATTGTAAAAGCAACGGCAGCAGTCTGTACGTGTGCACACATACATTCAAATGAACTACACAGTAATCGGCGCGCGTGCTTCTGTGTGCATGGTATATGTGTGCTTGTATACAAAGTGTGCATGTGTATATGTGCAGAGGTAATATGTATAGATAAAAGATGTAGCTAAGCTGTTTAAAACAACAGCTCTGACTTGGTTCAGGGATCCCGTAGTCAGGCTAGTAGAGCTTTCTTACTTGTTTCTACTATCCTGTGGCATTGCTCGGGAGTACCATGATGCGCTCTAAAGCCAAATTGATGCTCGGGAACCAGGTTGTTTGTTTCAAGCAGTGGCAAAACTCTGCTCAGAAGTATTCTCTCGAAAAACCTTGGAGAGAGTGGCCAGAAGGCTAATGGGACGGTATGAGGCCACGTCGTGTTCGGGCTTGCCTGGCTTGGGTATCATTATTATTTCTTCCATTGAGAGGGGAAGTGGCCAATCAATATGATACCGTTAAAGATGTTTGCTATATGTTCTATTGCCCTTGGCGGAAGGTACTTGAGAGTTACTGCATCAATGCCGTCGTAGCCTGGGCTCTTCGATCGTTTAAGCTGACAAATTTGGGTCTGGACTTCGTCTGGAGTAATCACCCGGGGAGGGAGGTCCATTTGGCAGGGAGCTTCGAGGTATGACTGAACGTGGTTAATATGAGCATTACTGCTTAGGTTAAAAGGAGTAAAAGTGCTTTCTAGGTGACGCTTGAACTCGCAGGCGATCTCCTCACTCGATCTGCATCAGGTACCAGACTGCCTTTGGATTGGGACTCTCCTTTTTGTGGGCCTCTTGAGATATCTAGTGGCTGTCCATAAGTTGTGCTCAACACTATTAGGGTCAGCATTGAGTAAGTAGTCAGCAATCGATTCGTTGCGGGCTTCGAAGTAAAGAGATTTCAAGTCTTTGCATGCTCGATTGAAGGCCGCCTTATCCATTGGATTGCGACTGCTCTGCCAGATTCTGCGTAGTCGCCTTTTTTCCCTGAGCATTTGGGTAATGTGATCCGAGAAAACGAAACGGTCTCTGCGGCCGTGAGTGATGGAGCTGTTCGGCGTTTGAGGAGTGCAGAAATGCGCAGCTTCGTGTATGTTTTCCGTAAGTTTTTCGATTGCCTCGTCGATGTCCTCAACTGTGATCAGCGAGGCGTCAGAGTCGATTAACTGCTCTATTTTATTGACAAACAGCTGTTTGTTTGAATTTTTTTCAAGAGTCGAATTGGACGTGTGATGACTTCGATGGGCATGTCGAACCATAACCTTACTGCGCAGTGGTCAGATAATAGATTGAAGTCGTTCTCTATTTGGAACCTGTTTGGATTAATGCCTCTGGACATTGCAAAGTCTAGTAAATCCGGTATCTTTTGGGGGTCTGTTGGCCAGTATGTGGGCTGACCTGAAGAAAGTGTCGACAGGTTAAGCAACCTTATGCATGGCATCAGTGCGATACCTTTAGGATTGCTGACCCGTGATCCCCACCAAGAGCACTTAGCATTTAGGTCGCCTCCAATGATGAATCTTGGGCCCAGATCCATGAGAACTTGTTGAAACAATTGTGTCGTGATTCTGTGCCTAGGCGGCGCGTAGCAGGCGGCTATGGTCACGTTACCATGTGCAGTGTCAATTTGTAAAGTCGCGGCTTGCAGCCATTCATGGGTTATGGGACTAGTTATTGTGTATTTTATACTTGACTTTATTAGTATTCCTGCTCCACCTCGAGCATTGCCACTTGGGTGGTTGGAATATATTAAGTCATATCCATTTATTTTGAAGTATGACAGGTTAGTGAGATGAGTTTCACTGCTTAACATCATATCAACGTTATTACGCTTGACATAAATGTCAATTTCAGGCTTGCTTTTTAAACCTATTTGCATAGGTGTGCAATGATAGTATTCATCATTTGCGTCATCTGCGCGAGTTGAGTCTGCATAAGCTTGATCAATTGTACAAGCTGACCTGAGCTTGAAATTTCAGAGTTAACCTTCGTCCCGTTCGAGAGGGGATCTGACAAAAGACCTTGGGTAGCGTCTTTGGCAACGTTAGCATAACTGAGTCCGCTCCTTTTTTGCTATTGAGTGCGGTTGGGTTGCTGAAGTTTGGCTCCTTGCGGATTGGTTTTGTTGTATGCCTTCCTAGGTCTCTGATGTTGATGGCATCTTGGTAGACCTTGCATCCTTTGTATGATGCAGTGTGATCACTTCCACAGTGGGCGCATGTTGCAGGTGCACTTTTAGGTTTGTCACATTCAGCTGAAAGGTGATTTCCCGAGCATTTAACGCATCTGACTGCTTTTCTGCAGTACCTCTGTGTGTGACCAAACATCTGGCATCGGTGGCACTGCACCAGGTCGCTTGCTCTTCGAGGGGGCTCAATGCTGATGACAGCATTACAGAGCCTCTTGACATCAAAGATTGTCTTGTTGTTGCTTGCAGGTTCAAGGTCTATGAAAAACATGGCCATGGGTGCCTTGTTCTGCCGATGTTTCACGTTAGTGAGATGACGTACGTGGTGTCCAAGCTTTTTAAGTTCGTCAACGATGTGATTGAGTGGAGTGGTATGGTGCAGATTCCTAATGACTGCTCTGTAGGCTCTCTCTTGCTTGAGCTGGTAAGTGTGGAATTCCACTTTCTCTAACTCATTCACGCACAATCTGTATTTGTCAATAGAGGAGAACATTACTCTCACCTGAGAATCGCTACCAGCCTTTGTGGTGTACTCATTCGTACCCACTGATTTGATGATAAATTTGTGTAATTCGGTGATGTTATTCACCGAGGATATAAAAAAATGTGTTTTTAAAAAAGCGATTGGTTTCTTTTTCCTATTTCCTAGATTCGACGTTCGCTTCCTCTTTGCCGAAGGAGTCAGCCACTTTGCTGGAGATTACCACGAAATGGCTTTATCGCCGCTGATGGCTTCTCCGTCTGCCACACTCATGGTGCCGGCTAGTGGAGTCGCCCAGAAGAGTTAAATTATTTTCACAACTGCGAATGCGCTCTTGCGAATTTAAATTTAGAAGTTGAAAATTTTTCTTATTTTTTTCAGAGAAAGTTTTACACATGTTCATTTGACAAGCAGTGTTGCCAAACTCGTTATAAAAAAAAAAAAAAAAAAAAAACATTTATTTAAATGATAATATCACGCGTCAGCGATGGGAATCGAACCTGGGTCACGCGCTTCGCATGCCACCGACTCTACCCACTATACCACGGCGTCTCTTTCACGACTATGCGCGAAATTGAGTTTGGTGTGTTGATTTGGTTAAACAGACTTGCGTTGTGGTAGCGAAGACCCTGCTTCAATCCCCAGTTAGGTCAACTGGAATTTGTTTTACGGAGGCTTACATTATGATTATTATTATTTTTTTTTTTCGTAAATTTAAATTTCATGAACAGTAACCCACATGTCAAATTTGGATGCTCTACGTCTAAGACTGTAGGAGATACAGTTTTACCCTATTTGCCATGCCCCAAATGGGCGTAGCTATATATAACATATATTTTTGGGTAGAGGTAGGATACTAGTATATATATTCCAAGTCCCAACTATTTGACGGAAATATTGCCGAAATTATCACGGTTTTAGTAAAAGATATAGTAATTCATGATTTGCCACGCCCCCAGAAGACGTGGATACATAACTTTTGACTTATCTTAAGAGGAGGTCAACAGTATCCCACATGCAATTTGGACGCTCTAGCTCCAAAACTGTAGGAGATACAGTCTTATCCGATTTGCCACGCCCTTAATGGTCGTAAATATCTATAATATATATTTTTGATTCCGAGTGATCTACTTGCACATGTATTCCAAATTTCAAGTCTCTAGCTCTTAATACGCTCAAAATATTATAAGATTTATACAAATCGCTATATATATACTCCCGATTTGGTACGCCCCCAGGGGTCGTGGGTATATAACTTTTTGATCTAACTTAAGGGAAGGTCAACAGTAACCCACATGCCAAATTTGGATGCTCTAGCTTCAAAACTGTTAAAGATATAGTTTTATCCGATTTGCCACGCCCACAACGGGCGTAGATATATAATCTATATCTTAAAACGTCCGCGTGGTGTACACGAATATATATTCTAAATCCCATTTCTTAGACTGCAATATTGACTAAAATAACAGCGTTTTAGTCTTAATAGATATAGCATTTCCCGATTTCCCACGCCTCCTGTGGGCGTATCGGAAAAATACTCAAACTTGATCTGACGCGGATACACACGAGTATATATTCCAAATTACAAGTCTCTAGCTTCTATAGTGTCCAAATGCTGCGCGTTCATAGAGACAGACGGACAGACAGCAAGACGGACATTGCACAAATCCAATAGACTCTTTTTCCCTTTGGGAACAGAGCCTAAAAAACACAAGAAAGCTCTAGTCGGGCCTGCCCGACTAAGAGATCCCCTGAACCAAGTCCGAGCTGATGTTTTAAACAACCTAGCTTACATCTTTTATATATACATACACATGCACACATGCACACATAGAGGTTGAGTTGTTTTTTTCGTGGAGTACGGACGCGTTCACAGAGTGCTCTTCTGAATTTGACACAAAATTAACGCAAAATTTGACTTGGTGCTTCACTGCGAAGAAAAATCGAGATTAGTATACGTGCTACTAGTGGGCGAAGTGTGCGTGTGTTAAAAGCGCAGAAACTCACTGCGGGCGAAATTAGATTATTATTGGTCCGTGACCTAAGGGAGGGGGGTGTCAGCGTCCTCTCTGAGTGCTTTGCACTTTCCACTTTCTTTTCCCTGCAGGTTTTTTTTTTCCCGCATTGTTGAGAAACTTTGGTTGTCTCGCCAAATAACACAACACAGCAGTTGCTTTCACTCTAACAGCTGTTAGTAGTGTTGCTAACTGCATACACTAAGTCCCAAAAGTATAGCATACTTCTGGGCTTATAAGTAAATTGCAATTTTTAACGTAGCTAAGCAAGCATAGAAGCCAGAATGATGGATGAGCTTCAAGCGATTGCACGTCGTTCTTCGTTGTTGAGATCACCTCAACAACAGAAAACTTCGACCCAGCACTGCGAGCAACAACAGTCTCCTGCGGAAGAAAGAAGCGAGCCAAAAACATTATTGGCCACGTTACTCCAGATGGGAGCGGCTCTTGAGGGCCTAACGGCCTTGTTCGGAGGCCAAAAGCATATTAATGCCTTAATGAGGGAGGAACTTTCAAGGCTGGTCAACCTGCAAGGCACGGCGGTGAGTTTCTGCAACAGAGACGCAAGAAACTGTTCAGTGCAGACAACGCCGTCGCTAACTCGCCATCTTAGAGCTGAGCCAATGGCGATACTTGCTGGCTCGAAGAAAACGGCTGAGTTAGCAAGCGGTAGTAATACGCCCAAGAGGTTGAGGGACTCTGCTCCAGAGCAGCGGAAGACTCCCTCGAAGAAACCGAGGCACTAGAAGCCAAGCCTTGTGACTCAACAAGAGCACAAAACGTACCAGATCAGATGCGATTACCCTAACGGGAGTGGACGGCTGTTCCTATGCAGACATGCTTAGAGTGGTCAAGACGGACCCAGCTCTAAAGCACCAAGGCATCAGGAAAACTGCAAAGGGCGATTACCTACTACGCCTAAACAGGAAGCCGGAGCATAACGCTGAAGTGCTGCAAGAAGCTGTAGGCAAGGCCCTGGGTAGCAGAGCAGTTGTGAAAACGCTCACTGAATCGGCCCAAGTGGAAATCCGGGATCTGGATGAGCTGGTGATAAAGTCGGAAGTCCTGGAGGCGGTCAAAACCACTTTAAAAGAGTCGTCCTTAAAAGACGACATAGTAAAGTCGCTTCGACCAGCTTTTGGTGGTCAACAGAGGGCCACTCTCATGCTTCCAGTCCCAAAAGCCAGGGATTTAACCGATGTGGGTAAAATTCGGATAGGATGGGTTGTATGCCGCATACGCGCTATCGACCAGCCGAAACGCTGTTTCAAATACCAGGACTTTGGGCACATAGCGGCTAACTGCAAAAGCGGCGAGGACTTGAAAGGTGCTTGCTTCAAATGCGGAGAGACGGGACACATGGTTTTCACGTCAGCAACGCCCAGTGGATCAGCCAGATCAGCTGAGCTGAGCTTTCGCCTGAGCGAGCTTTTCGGCTCTCTCAGAGAGTGAGTTTGCGTAAGCAACGCAAGCTTGAGCAGCCAGATCAGCTGAGCTGAGCTTACGCCTGAGCGACCTTTCCGTCTCCCTCAGAGAGTGAGCTTGCGTTAGCAACGCAAGCTTGCGCTCAGTTCCACTGCAATGCGAGCACTCACTTCGATTTGAGACACGCAACTCATCGCATTCTTTTTTTGTAAAATATATCAACTAACTTAAACATCTTGAAAACGGAAAATATATATATCAAGTGACGTGAATTTAACCTAACGTTTTTTTATTTAACCATTGCAACCAAATATTCCGATTGCGTTGCCGCCCCGCCACAAACATTGGTCCTTCGAGCCGGATAAAAATTTTTGTTAAAATCTACTCGCCCAGCTACGCATCGGTGGACAACGTAACCCAACCTTGATAAGTACATTCCTAAAGATTTATGTGCATATGTGGATATCTTAATCGAATTGCCCCAAACCGTGCCATTTTCCGAGCACCTTCCAATTTCTACTTATTTGGTTTGCGCGGCAATTGCAGCATATACATACATATATACACATAAACGGTACACTCCATCCTATATGTATGCCTATGTACATATGTAAATAAGTGCAGTCACTCCAGCCGCCATTAGAGTTCAGCCTCTCTTGAGTTTTTTCGGCGATTGCACTTTGTTCCACATATCCGTACATAGCGCTCTCCCAAATATATATATGTGCATAATTGTGAGTTGCCACTCTTCAGTAATTTGACTCCAGCCTCTCTCTCTCTCTGAGCGGCATTTTTTCTGGCTGGCACCACTCCACTTGTATGCACATACATATATATGTATGTATATTAATTGCTGCCAACTATTATCCGTGTTATTTGTATATTTAATTATAAAAAAAAAAAACAAACAAAAAAAATAGTTGGCACTGTCCATTTATGCTTAATGTTGTTTGAATGTTAAATCCATAATAAACATTCATTTCCAAAACTTAATTATAAAATACAACATTAGACACACACACATACATACATACATATGTGCATAACTCCATGCACCCTACCTCACAGTCAATAGGCAATATTGGCTTTGCTAAAATTGGACACTTGGCAAATAATAAATAAAAAAAAATAATAAATTTCTTTTATTTAATAATTTTTTAATTGAGTAAATATATAATTATTTCGGGTCCATCCACTATTATAAAAAAAAAAAATTTCTTTCTGAAAAAAAAAAATACAATACAAATATTATTTGAAAAATAAAAAAAAAAAAAAAAAAAAAAAAAACAACTTTTTTTTATTTAAAAAAAAAAAAAGAAAAAAATTTTTTTTTATAATTAATTATTATTATTAATAATACAGAAAATCCACACATTGTCTCATTAACTTGTTTCTGTGTTTGTTCAATATTGTCTTAAGTTGTCTTTAAAAGGCTTCAGTCCCCAGACTCCACTAGTGTCGTTGTCAGCATACCCGCATCCGCACGGGGTTTAATTGCTGTATTAGCGTATTATGCCAATTAGGGGTGAAGAAAAACCTAAAGGTTTGTCACTCCCAGTCCCAAGCAAGACTCCCTCGTCTCTACTTCCGAATCCAGGGTCCAGAGTCAGAGCTTCATCTGCATCCCCAACTTTCGGTCACAAGCCTGTGGCCCTCAAGCCTTCCCCTCGCATCACGCCATCCGGTCCTGTAGTCGCGCCATCTGGACGATGTCACATTCCGCCGGTTCCCGAAATCACCCAATTTCGGCTCCTAAAAGACTCTTACGGTCCTCAGCAGCAGCACTTTCAGGCTTCAAGGATGTCTTTAGCGGAATTTATTGCAACATCCGACAAATTTAGCCAGCTAGAAGCTAGGCTGGGTGCAGAGGCTAGTGAAGAAGCTTCTCTTCATGTCTTGAAAATTCATCTTGACCATGTCAAGACCTTGTGGGCCAACGTGGAAGAGGAGTGTGATCGTTGCATAATCTCTTAATCTCTTAGCCAGCGATCAGGAAGATAGCAGGGTTGATTTGAGCACCGTGCAGGCAAAATATGATTACTGCTACTCGGTCTATGTACGGTGGGCAGAACACTTCGGAGAGCGCATCGAACAGCTCTCGGCTGCCCCGGTCGTGCCTCCAATTCCTCAGCCCTCCACTCCACGAGGCTGCCATCTCCCACCCTGTGACATAGAAACGTTCACGGGTGATTACTTAAAAATTCCCACCTTCAGGGACTTGTTCACAGCGATGTACAGCGATGTGCAGAATCCTCGCCTTACTCCTGTTGAACGGTTGTTTCACCTTAATTCAAAGACGAGTGGTGAAGCAAGGGCAATAGTTTCGAAGTCCCCCCTCACAAATGAGGGGTTCCAATCCGCCTGGGTCAACTTAACAGCACGCTTTGAGAACAAGCGGCTGTTAGTGAACAGTCAGCTGAAGACCCTATTCAGCCTGACCTCCATGCTCCAAGAGACGGGGGCAGCCCTCAAGGATCTGCAAAGCACCATTCAAGGGTGTTTGACCGCTCTAGAGCATTCCGATGTGAATACGGAGAATTGGGATGCAATTCTCGTATTCATCTGTTCGTCGAAACTCCCTAAACTAACTCTGTCCCTCTGGGAGCAATCCATTAGTAGTAGGACAGAGTTACCTTTCTGGGAGTTGATGAACAGATTCCTGGTCGATAGACATCGAACGCTAGAGGCCATTGAAGACCTCAAGCCCCCTCCAAATCTGTCCACCCAGTCTCGCGTCGTTAAAAAGGACACGCCGCCGACTTGGGTCCACACCAGAGAGGTGCAAAATTCACTTTTTTCTTGATTTGCTCATACGGTAAAATTCTTACTCAATTCCAATCACTGATCGAAAGACAGCGTTGAATAAAAATCAGCTCATGCTGTTGAACACATGAATTATGTATATGCACAGGCTTCGGTACAGATTTCGGCTCAGCCGAATAATCGTGCCATTCGGCTCAACCGATCAAACTTGCGTACGCACACGAGTTCACTGTTGAGTGAAATTCACTCTAGTACGCCAATATTTTATGCTCAGTGAGTTTAATCATGCTCGTATTCAAACCGATCACTTCGGGCGTTCGTTCGTTCTGCTCAACATTGCATGAGTTGAATAAAGAAAAAACTCAAAAGGCAAAAATCGACTTGTATGAGCTTGTGCATATGCAAGTAAAGTAAAATAGAAAAAAATCATAATACGCAATTTCACAACAGAGTATACATATACATGTACATACATATATTTTGATATTGAGTATCAATGGCAATGGGAGAATAAAATAAAAAAAAAAGAAGCAATTTTAAGCTTACATACCCGTTGTTTAACATAAATAAGTATTTCATTTTAGTTAATAATGTAATTAAAATTAAAAAGGAACACATATTGACTTCATCTGACTAATACAAAATTCAGAATTATGACTTAATACATACTTATATTTACATTATCATTATTATTATTATTGAATGTCTTAAAATATGATTTTAAAAAAAGTAAGCTGTCCACAGACTTTGGGCCAAGACGATTTCTTTTATCAGTTATTACGTTTCCTGAGAGAAAACGCTCGTTCTGCTGCTGCACTACTAGCCGGAGTTGAATGAACTTTAAGAGCAAATTTTGATAGTGTTGGATATTTTTTTTCATTACTTTTCCACCATTTTAATACATTAAAGTCATCACTTATTTCCACAATTTCCTTGCAGTAGATTTCCCATTTCATCTGAAGGTGTTTTTAACGTATTTATTGTTGATGTTTTAAAAAGTTCAGGGAAAAAAAACTGAACATCTTTTTGTTTATTTATTGAGGTGTTTATTGTATTAAGTGAATCAACTGAAGCACTGCTTTCAAATGAAAATTGAGAGCCGATATCCGAAATTGGTGTAGATGGACTTGCCGGAACAGAAGATAATTTTGATGGATTTAAGTCGAGGAAGTTAATTTTTGCAATACAAAATTGTTTAATCTCGTTTTGATCATTAAGTTGCATGTTTAAAGCAGGAGGAAATAAAAAAAATGCTGCTTTATGCCACAGACCGATATTTGGAACCCAAATTTGATCAACATTATTAACGATATTTTCTTTTAATGCCAATATGGGAGAAACATCTGTCGCGTGTGGCTCACATAGATGCCGCATTTTGTTAATCGACGGCACTACGTAGCAGAGCGAAGGGGAACTGCAAAGTTGTAGTTTTTTAAATATTACCTCGAAATCGCTGCTTAAATCCACTAATTGTTGAAGTGTTGAAATATTTATAAGTAACAGACGTTGACTTTCTTGTTTTTCTTTAAGAATTTCATTGATATTAAACCAATTATCAACAATAGACTTAAACATTGCAAAGTTTGAATTCCATCGTGTCGGGCAATGGTTTTTTAATGTAGTTTGCAGTTGATGCTGCAAGTTTGCTTTTTTAAAGTACCGAACAATTTTTTTGCATGCTTCCACAAGTTCGGCTACCTCTTGAGATTCATTAAAAGCATGTTCCAAGACGTTGGCAAGCAAATGACTGCTGCAGTTTAGTCGAACGCTGCCTTCCAAGGCTTTTAAAATATTGGTACCTCTGTCAGTAACAAACTTTATTTTATCCAAATTATTTATGCCGAACTCGCCAAACAGTGTGTTTAGTTTGCTTAAAATGTTTGTGGAAGTTGAACGTTGGAAATCCATTGATTTGAGGCCCAAAATTAAATCATATAGTTGTAAATCTTTTTCGAAATGTAAAGTCACCCCCAAAAAATTTCTATGCACATAATTGTCAGTCCATAAATCTATTGTAGCAGTTGCTCCACCATTATGCACAACGTCGGCTAATTCATCTTTAATTTTATTTTTTTTATCATCCGCAATCTTTTGCGTTGTTCGCGACAACGTTGTTGCATTAGGTAGCATGTCTTCAATATCGACATCTTCTCCATGTTTTGCTCCAATATTGATTAAAAATCTTGCAAGTTTCCTAAACCCAGGTCCATTGATTGCTGAAAAGGGTTGGCAATCTTCAGTAACCCATGCCACGCAAGCGTCTATTGCGGCTTTTTTTTCTTCTGACGTAACAGTTTTTAGCAGTTTGGTATCTTTAAGCGATTTGCAGCACTTATGTCGGGTTAAATTAGATGATTGTTTTGCAGAATATTTTAAAATATTGTTGCACGACCGGCAGTATAAAAATCCATCCAATATAGCGCCATCCTCCTTCACAATTTCGGATAAAATGTTCCACACAAAGCTTCTTCCCTTATGTCGGGCCGCCAGTGTGTAGATATTTGCGCGTATTTTTTCAAGAATGTTATCCTGTTCCATACTGATAAGACGACAAAATCAAACTATGTACATATATGTATGTATTCATTTCAAACTGCAATCACAAGCACTCACAAAAACAAAAGCCGTTATTGCAAAAACAAAAAAAAACCGTTCATGGCGAGTTGAGTGATTCGTCTCCTCAGCATGAGCTGATTTTTATTCAACGCTGTCTTTCGATCAGTGAGTGGAATTGAGTAAGAATGCGGGCGTAAGAATAAAGCACGAAAAAATTGAAGGTTGAGCAGAACGAACGAACGCCCGAAGTGATCGGTTTGAGCATGATTAAACTCACTGAGCATAAAATATTGGCGTACTAGAGTGAATTTCACTCAACAGTGAACTCGTGTGCGTACGCAAGTTTGATCGGTTGAGCCGAATGGCACGATTATTCGGCTATTTTGGCGTATGAACGTTTTTGCGTTCACGCCAAGCCGTTCTCTGGTCCACACATTTGAAACCAAAGTCAGCGTTAGCCATCAAGGCTGCAAGCTGTGTTCCAAAGAGAACCACCCAATCCGGTTATGCCCTCGCTTTCTGAACATGTCAGTCAGCGAGAGAATCTCCAAAATCAAACAGCAACGACTATGTCTGAACTGTTTTGCCAGAGCGCACCAACTCAAAGATTGCACGAGTGCTCACAATTACTACACGTGCAAGGGACGTCACAACACGCTTCTCCTCCATTACGGACGAAAGTCCCCCCATTATACAGTCCACTCCTTCAACCTCGACTGCGCACGTGCAAAACTATTTTGCCTCCAATAATCGAGGCGTCCTATTAAGAACCGCCATAGTCCATATCTCCCATTTGGGGGCAGACTTTCCGGCACGTGCTTTGATCGACCCCGGATCGGAAGCATCGTTCATTTCCGAACGTATCTTTCACACAATCAACCCGCCTTTCCGTGTAATTTCAGCCCAGGTAACTGGATCAACTCAATCAAACGATCGCTGCCCAGTCCCAAAAGTTGTACAATCTTCGGCTCACATCACCTACTAAGCCTAGGCTGCATGTTCAGACCTCGGCCTTTGTACTCCCAAACCTATCAGGCAATCTCCCGTCGTATTCAATCAAACGAGACCGACTGAGAGATTTGCCTAATAGCCCATTGGCCGACCCCCATTTCCACCAAAGTTCGCAAATAGACGTCCTAATTGGAGCGGATATCCTTCCGTCTATCCTCCTGTGGGGCGTCAAAGCGAACATATGCGGCACACTTCTTGGGCAAGAGACCATCTTCGGCTGGATCCTCACGGGCCCCCTTTCCATGGGTAGCGCGAAAGCAGTATCGGCGTTTTCTACGCGAGTCTCCATTACTCCGGATATGACCCTCGATAAACGAGCAATGGCTGAAAAGGAATCTCCCTCTAAAGGAACAGTATGATACTGTGCTCCGAGAGTATCTCGATCTGGGACACATGGTTCCGGTTCCGCAAGATAATCGCCCAAATGTCTACCTACCGCACCATGCTGTGCTCAAGCCAGACAGCGTGACCACGAAGGTCCGCGTGGTATTCAACGCCTCCAGCCCATCAGCGAACGGAAACAGTCTCAATGACGTGTTGCACTCCAATCTCCAATCTGACCTGACCAGGCAGATCCGCAACTGGCGTTTCTTCCGTTATGTCTTCAATTCGGACATAACGAAAATGTATCGACAAATCCTGGTCGATCCCAAGTTCACCCCACTCCAGCGTATACTCTATCGAGATAGCAACGGTGAGCTCTGTGATTATGAGCTCAAGACCGTTACGTTTGGCGTGAACTGTACCCCGTTCCTTTGCATTCGAGTGCTATCACAGTTGGCTCAGGACATAGAAAAGTCCTTTCCTTTGGCCAGCGACATTCTACGCACATCGATGTACGTGGATGATGTCCTTGGCGGGGAACATTCCAAGGACCATGCCATTCTGGCTATTCGACAGCTTCGAGGCGCTCTCGAATCGGCTGGCTTTCCTTTACGGAAGTCAACTTCTAACCACAAATGTGTCTTAATGGGGATTCCGCGAGATCATCGGCTGCACGCTGATTTCTTAGAGCTAGATGACGCAAGCACCACTAAGACTTTGGGCGTGCGTTGGAAGGCCATGTCCGACGAATTCTGTTTTTCGACCACATTTGTCAGCATCCAAGCGACGTTCACCAAGCGGGAGGTCCTAGCCCAGATTGCTAGATTGTTTGACCCGGCAGGCTGGCTGGCCCCATTTGTAGTCCGAGCCAAGATTTTCATGCAGCAACTTTGGCTGACTGAACTTGGCTGGGATGATCCACTGTCCTGTGAGCTGCTCATATCCTGGCAAACGTTCCTCCACGACTACCCGGGTCTGGAGAAGATACGGGTACCTCGGTGGTTGGGAACTACCCCTGAAGCGCGTTGGCAACTTCATGGATTTTGCGATGCGTCCCAGAAGGCCTATGGGGCAGCACTCTATGTGCGTGTTAAACTGCACCAGTCCGTAACTGTCCACCTTCTCACCGCTAAGACAAGAGTGGCTTCGGTAAAAACCTTGTCGTTGCCTCGCCTCGAATTATGCGGAGCGGCACTCCTCGCCGATTTGTGCGCCAGTATAGGCCCATCATTCCCGATCTCAAGTTGCGACAGTTACTACTGGACCGACTCCACCATCGTTGTCGCATGGCTTAGCAAGCCCCCATGCAAATAGACGACCTTTGTTGCCAATCGGGTGACTGGCATTGGTAAGTCCACAAGAGTCGAACGATGGGCTCATGTGCGATCCGAGAGTAACCCAGCCGATCTGGTGAGTCGCGGGGTCTCGTCGGACGAACTCCTCAAGAGTCACCTGTGGTAGCATGGTCCCGAATGGCTTCAGCAACCTCCAGAATCTTGGCCAGTTTCCAACGAACTGACACTGACGTGGAACAACGGCCCCCCAAATGCCACGCTACCCGCCTCCAAGTCGACGATCATATCGCCCGATTTTCAGATTTAGGGAGGTCATTAAGAGTCACTGCATATATGCAGCGTTTTATACAACGCTGCCGTAAGATCGACTGCCAATTTGCTAAGAACTTGAGCCGGGCTGAAATAGAGACAGCATAGAGGCTGCTGATCCTAATCACCCAAAGACCGGCATTTCTCAAGGAGCTGCGATGGCTGGATGAAAAACAACCTATCGCAGCTTCCAGTCCGATCCGCAATCTTAATCCCTTCATCGATCGCCACGGCATCCTTCGTTCCTGCGGCCGGCTAAGAGCATCCGAGTCTCTTAGCTATGACGAATGCCATCCGGTTATACTTCCGTATAACTCCTCCTTATCACGCCTACTAGAGCTGTTCACCCATAACATCTCCCTCCATGGAGGTAACCAGCTGACGATGAGGCTAATCCGATCAAGGTTTTGGATCCCCAAGTTGAAAAACTTGGTGAAATTCACTATCCGTTCCTGTAAGCGATGCTTGCTTCACAAGAAGCATCTCCAGTCTCAGCTGATGGGTGATCTCCCAAAGGAGCGCATTACGCTGTCTTACCCACACAAGTATGGATTTCGCGGGGCCATTCGAAATCAAAAACTATACCGGCCGCGCTTGCCTTATCACCAAAAGGTATGTGTGTGTCTTTGTGTGTTTTTGTACAAAAGCGATCCATCTCGAAGCACCTCCGATTTAACCACTGGCAGCTTTTTCACGATTCGCTTCGAGACGACGCTGTCCATCACACATATTTTCCGATAACGGTAAAACCTTTGTTGGAGCGGCCAAAGTCCTCAGCAAAGAATTGGTGAAGGCAATGCAGCAGGCCGTCTCCGCCGCCTACCATCACCACTCCCTGTCCTGGCATTTTATACCCCCAAGCGCCCCACACATGGGCGGACTATGGGAGGCTGGGGTGAAGAGTTTCAAGAGCCTCTTTCACAAGTCAGCAAATCGGGTGAAATATACAATGAAAGAGCTATCTACTGTGCTGTGTCGCATAGAAGCCTTTTTGAACTCCAGACCCATTTCTCCAATGTCAGAGGATCCAACTGACCTGCTAGCGCTTACTCCAGGGCATTTCCTAACCGGAGGCTCTCTCATTTCGATTGCTGAGCCAGTAATCCATGAAGCGCCCATGTCCTCCATTAACCGCTGGAAGCGCGTTAAGTCCCTGACGCAGCACTTTTGTAGGAGATGGAAGGACGAATATTTAAAGGAACTACTTAAGAGGAACAAGTGGCAGCAACCAACGCGGGACATTCAAACGAATGACATGGTTGTCATTAAAGAGGACAACATCCCGTCAACAGATTGGCGCCTCGGTAGAGTCCAGAACACTTGCTCAGGACCTGATGGCAAGGTCCGCGTGCTCACCACCCGCGGCACCATCCGACGACCAATCGCGAAGCTCATCCTCTTGGTGGCCGACGAGAGCGGGTCTTCCCCTCCCCCTATGTAATGTGCGGTCTGTTTAAATCCGCAGTTTTGTCTTGTGTCGTCAACCACTACGTCCTAATGTCCAGGTCCTATCTATGTATTCACATCTCCCATTAACGTCGCCAATAATCTAATGTAAGTTTACTTCTATCCGTATCCAGAGATTATGGCTCCCAAGCGTCATTCGATAACAAGTCGTCGGCAGGTGCCCAAAATTGGGGCATTCCGGTGTCGGGTCTGCCGGGGCGTCCACGCCCTGAAAAAATGCCAACACTTCATCGCGTTATCTGCGAAAAAGCGGCTTCGGGCAGTATTAATCAATAAGTACTGCCCGAACTGCCTGGCGCACCAACACTCCAGCCGATCCTGCCGGAGCGGAGACCGGTGTCGCACGTGTGGAGACAAGCACCACACGCTGCTCCATCTTCAAGAGCAACGAAGGAGTGGCTCCCCCACAACGCACCCCCAATGCAAACAGTGCCGAATGCCCGCCCCCAGGTCATCGGTCGAGGATCCGAGGCCAGCGTCTCCGCCCGTCCACGCTAGTTCCGCTGATCCGCCGTCTCTGTCGTCGTTGCTGCAACACCGCGTGACGACATTGCTGCCCACTGCACTAGTCTTGGTGGACAATTTGCAATGGACGTATGACCTGCGCGCGCAGGTTAGCCGACCTCGAGTTCGGCAGGCCCGCATCCGTATCCTTACTATTGGGTGCCGAGATGTACGCCGCAGTCCTCCAACAAGGCTGCCTCCCCAGTCAGGACGGCGATCCCGTGGCCCAAAGCACAACTTTTGGATGGGTGCTTTCGGGGACGACGCGAAATTGAGGGCGGCTAAGGATTCCTCCATTGCAATACATTTTTGCAAGGGGGGCGGAATGTTCACGTCAGCAACGCCCAGTGGATCAGCCAGATCAGCTGAGCTGAGCTTTCGCCTGAGCGAGCTTTTCGGCTCTCTCAGAGAGTGAGCTTGCGTAAGCAACGCAAGCTTGCGCTCAGTTCCACTGCAATGCGAGCACTTACTTCGATTTGACACACGCAACTCATCGCATTCTTTTTTTGTAAAATATATCAACTAACTTAAACATCTTGAAAACGGAAAATATATATATCAAGTGACGTGAATTTAACCTAACGTTTTTTTATTTAACCATTGCAACCAAATATTCCGATTGCGTTGCCGACCCGCCACAAACACATGCCAAGAACTTGTTCCAAGCCACCAAGGTGCGGCCTGTGCGCTCGGAAAGGTGAAAAAAACCAAGACCACGCGACAGGCAGCTTTAAGTGCCCTTCGTACCGCGAGGCTGTCCGCAAAATGAAATGTTAAGATTTCTAAATCTTAACCACTGCATAGCTGCTCAAGATCTCCTAGAGCAGACTGTTAGGGAAATGAGAATCGATTTTGCCGTACTCAGCGAACCCCACCACTGTAAGACCAGTTGCCAAAGGACATGGTCTGCAGACAGGAGCGGTAAGGCGGCGCTGTGGATATGCGGAAACCCAACGACCTTACTATCAAACGTAAAGTCGTTTAACGGGCTCGTACGCGCCAGATACGGCAACCTATGGATTTATAGCTGTTACCTGGCCCCTAGCAAACAACTAAGCGAGTTTCAATCTATCCTTGATGATCTTGTAGTTGATGCAAGGGGACGGAAAGTTATCATTGCGGGTGACTTCAACGCCTGGGCAATTGAATTGGGGCAGCCAAACGACCAATGCCAGAGGACGTGCGCTACTAGAGAGCTTCGCTTCCTTGGAAGTGGCGCTGTTGAACTCTGGGAACGAGCATACCTTTAGCCGCGCGGGCTATGGGTCAATTATTGACCTAACTTTTGTCAGCTCATCCTTATTTAGCTAAGCAAAGTGGAAACTTTGCAACGCTTACACGGGTAGCGACCACTCGGCAATACTATGCTCAATAGGAGAGCCAACAGCGAGTACAACAATATGCTATCGCGCAGCTTACCGCGTAGATACTTTTAATCCGTTTGTTTTTTCAGAGGCTATCCAGTCTCTTGCCACTTCCGGCACCGTAGAGTATAGAGCCTGCCAAATGGTTTCACAAATAAAGAATGATTTCAGCTTGAGCATGGCAACGCGTAAGCAATACCGGCTTCACCAAGTACCCACGTATTGGTGGAATGAGCAGATTGCTGACATTCGACGCACCTGCATCCAAACTAGAAGACGATATCAGCATGCACGTGGAAGTCCTTCTTTTGCTGAAAAACAGTTGGAATACCAACTTCCAAGACGTCAGTTAAAGAAGGCCATACGGGCTAGCAAGCGTGATTACTTCTTGGAGCTGTGCGACTCAGCAGAAGTTGACCCCTGGGGCGCAGCTTATAAAACGGTGGTCAAAAGACTTTACGCCGGCAAACAAGCGCAGCCTACTTGTTGTGTTGTTTTTTAGCCCTTGGTGCAGAACCAAGACTAGGTATATTTAATATTATGTTTTTGTAAGTCTCTAGTACGGAACCAGTGACTACGGGCGTCGCAACTAGTACTTGAACCAGGTGGACAACAGAGATGAGTAAAAAATAGTGAAAGACGAGACACGATGCTCTATTTTCAAGTGCTACTTTAATACTGATTTATTATATGAAAGTGATGGTCTTATATACAGTTTCTTAGGTTGTAAGGATCAGTAATGATTTATGATATGTGATAACATGAAATTTGGGATTATCTATTTTCGCTGAGAAATGACCTAAATAAATGTAAAAGGGTTTTATTACGGTCTAAGAACTATCTTAAAACTGATAATTCCACACACAGCGATAATGGTGGGATGTTTACGTGCCATCTGGTCCGGCTAATAATCCTTATGCCTTAGCTGTAGATAGCATGTTGATTTGGGCGAATGTAAAAACTCAAACATACTCCCCGCCGTTAAACGGTGGTTTAACTACCAGATATGTTGATCCGAAATGCATCTTGTCCAGTTACTGGAGCCGATATGTTGCCTTGGGTCCTGAGTGTTGTTGGTGCTGTTGGATAGATCCTTCTGCTGATGTATAGCGCAAGTAAGACTACTGATGCTGCTACGGCGATGTACGACATGATGACGGAATGATTTATCGGTGAAATCCATTGTGGCAGCTGGATTTCATTTGCTGGTATCATATGTATATTTTGTAGGTTGATCGCCTCTAGTACTTCTCTTGACTTATTTACAGCTGTATTTTGATGAAGTGGCAGTATGGTTAGATTACCAAAACGCACGTATGAGGAATACGTTGTGCTTGTTGATCGGCTATGGCCTGTTATAATCATGTTTGCGTTGCGAATGGAGCAGCCTTCATTCATTGCAAGGAGTCCAACATCTCGTAGTTGGATGCTTGAAGTGCCATCAGAACAAACAGCTGAGAGATCCATAGGGGTCCGTGTGGCGAATATCCATTCGTTCTTGAAAAACATATTAATCCACGTAAGCGAGTGATTTGTTGTTGATGTTAAGCAGTTGTCCGACGTTCTGTTGTTAAACATTAGAAATTCACAACAATGTTCCATCCTGAAGAGTGATTGTTTATGATAACATATGTGTTCATCTCTTTGAAGGAGATGAAAATTTTTAAATTCCTCATATGTAAGGCTCAGGAATTCATCACGATCATCCTTGACGGCGATTAATGGTACGTCTATGGATATTTTTGTAATTCCTCTGGACGACACCACTGGAATAGGAATTACGTTGTATAGTTCCAGCGTCTGCGTCGATATAAGTGGTAATGTTATTTTGAAAAGTTCTAGTTCTAGTTCAGCCTTCATTGCGGTTAGACGTGCATTTTCTGCTGCGTTATGGCAAGTCGAGTCTGTGTCGTGTGTAAATCTGATATTTCAGTGTCTGAGCTTCGTAAATTTGAAGCCATTCAATGTTCATCAATTTGCCGGCAAATGTTCCATACTGAGTGCATTGATATGCACCCTGAAACATTAAAAGTTTTATCTAATTCCCCGAACTTACTATGGCAGTGTGATTATTGTGTAGTGACTAATGATTCCCATTTCAAAATATACGATATAAATATTAAACTTGACAATCTTCAGTGTTTATACGATGAATTAAAGGCAACTTTGGAAAAAAGTGTTAAATTAATCACAGCCGCTAAGGTTACAGTTCCTAAGTTGAAGCAGCCGGTTAATCGGGTGGAGAAGCAAACAGAAACTTCAACCACAGAAGTCATTGACATAGGTCATGTACCCCTTACAGCAGCTGTTTCAAAGACTACTCCTAACTTCGAGTTGGTGACAAATAAGAAGAAAGGAAAGAAAAGGCGAGATAACATCATTAGTAAGCATGTTGTTGGCGTTGCGCCGAATTGCCTTGAACTGGACGTAAAGCATAGCCTAAAATATTTACATGTGGGCAAATTTGCAGTTGACACACAACCAGAGGCGTTGTTGAAATTCTGTGCGGATAAATTAAAAACTAACGAGGATGCATTAAAGTGCTTTAAGCTGGTTAAGCACGATGCTGATTTATCTAAATTGCGTTTCGTAAATTTCAAGCTGGGTATTCCTGAATCCCTATATTCAACAGTATTCAATAATGCTTTTTGGCCGATGTCAGTTAAAGTATCCAGATTTGTGCATAGGCCTAAGGCTGCAGATGTCACAGCAATTAATCTGGATGAGGCTGCCCTTCCACGTACTTCTTCACCCGTTGCACTGGACTCAATAAATCTATCGCCGATTTCAAAAAACCCCCAGTAAGAGACGCCACTGGCGTCAACGCTGTTATCTTTGCGTCGGTGAAAAGAGAGTTAGATAGCGAAAGATCGGATTTATCGCTCTCGCTTTGCAGAAATTCGGCTCTTCAACAGCGCTTCATCGCGGTTTCATCTATTGCGGCTCCCCATGATATTCGCGCTGCACTTGAAGTAATAAATATTACACGCTCTGCTGCTATGAGATATGCAGCTTCGTCGGCGCATTGCTTTGTGTACTTAAGAATAGCGCTCTCATCACCTTCTTGCCTATCATCAATCGTTAAGAGCATTCATAAACATATAACATCACCTGCAGTGTCATTGCCGTTCTCACTCTCTGCGTTGGGACTCTTTGGCACTCTTGAGACTTTTGCAAGAGCTGCTGTTTATACATCATTATCAGCCTCAGTATATCATTTGGAATTTTTCTATTTGGAGTCTCTTTCAATATTGGACTTGAATAATGACGAGCCCGCAATGCTGACGTCATCTAATTGTCCAGGAACTCAGCCACGAAATGGAATTTTAACTAACCTAAGGATTTACTATCAAAATATTTCTGGAATGCGTACGAAATCACATTTAATTCATATGGCAACTTCTCAGTGTGATTTTGATGTCATAGTGCTAGTTGAAACTTGGCTCAACGCGGATTTTTTTGATGCTGAGTTTTTTGACTCCAACACCTATCAGGTTTTTCGCAAGGACAGAGATGCTGCTAAAACTCAACGTTCGAGAGGAGGGGGTGTCATCATTGCTGCCAGGTGGACATTGGATTGTAAACTGGCTGTTCTTACTAATGATGACTCATTATTAGATCAGTTGGCAGTCTTTGTAACTGGATCTAATTCAACAATTTGTATATGCGTATCATATATTCCACCAAGCAGCCCCTTGGATTTATACAAAGCTCATATTGATAACATAATCAGCCTCTGCCTTAGTGTGGATCCACAGCATTCGTTTTGCGTGATGGGAGATTTTAATCTTGGCAAAATTGCGTGGAATATTCCTTGACTCATCTTATTTGCCATTGAATATCCAGAGCCACATGAATCACTCGTCATAGAAGAATTATTTAGCTTGGGCTTAATTCAGATTAATACTTCTAACAAATTGCATAAAATTTAGATTTAATTTTTCTGAGCTTAGATGTTAAGTTTAGCTAATTGAATGTCTTAGTCCAATTACTAGATGTGATTTGATATGTTCCTACTTATTATTAATTGAATTCTATAATTCCTACGCGTAAGAATATTTTCTAGACATAACTATGATTTTGACAAGTGTAATTTTCATATCATTAATAATTGTTTATCTTTGGTAAATGGTCCCAAATCTTATGCATGAAAAATTGAGTATTGCTATGATAAGTTTTTATCTGTTATTCATGAGATCTATTAAAAAGTCCAGTAAAAAAACCGCAATAGTTACCTTGGTTTAAAGTGGATAAAAAAATTAAATGTAGAAATATTAAAAAATTTATCAAGTATAAGAGGCAGTCTGATTGGGAAGTATTCTTTCTAAGCGAGTTTGAGTTTTTGAATAAATTTCTATATGATAATAATTTTACGGTTGAGGAGGGGATTAAGAAGTGCCTCAAAGTTTGGCAATTCTTAAACTCGAAAAGGAAATCTTCCATAATCCCATCAGTAATGACGTATGAATCGTCCTCAGCTAATTCCGATTAGGAATAGCTGATCTATTTGCCAAATTTTCAGTCTAATTACAGTCGAGCTGTGATGATGATGTTATAGTGTATACTTCTCTTCAACTGTATTAAATGCGGCAGTATTTATCTCGATGGAGAATCTTGAGTCTGTAGAAACTTGGTCTACCTGTGAAGTGGTTATCAGCGCTGTTTCTAAAAGCTTCATCAAATCTTGAAGGAACCTTTGCTTATACTCTTTTCCAAATCCTATCATCTGGTGTATTTTAAATAAATGGAAACATTCCATTACCCCAATTAGAAGGGTTAAGGTGACGTTAGTAATACGAGGTACGAAATTAGTAACATCTCGTATGAGCGTTATAGTTAGCCTATTTCGTTATAGTTAAACCAATAGACTCTAATCAGTGGATTTATGGCTGTAGACACGATAATAATTTAGCGGTTTTTTATAACTTCTGCATCCATTCCTTTATTAAACTTGTCAAGTTGATACAGTTATACTGATTTTTCCAAAGCTTTTGATAAGGTGAATCAAATATTCTTGTAAAGAAATTAGCAGGATTGGGTTCCATTCTAGCTTATAGATGGTAAGTTCTATTGGTGGTCGGTACATCAAGTCCATTTAATTCATTATCGTACCCTACATCGCATATTCTGGGGTCCCCCAAGGAAGTGCTCTGGACCACTTTTATTTACTCTCTTTATTTTGGACATTAAAAATTGTTTCCGCTTTTCTGAATACTTGCTTTTTGCAGATGACTTAAAAATTTTCAACGCATCTCATCACCTGGATGTAAGAGATCTACTTATTTTTTACTTTGTTAAATGGTGTAAGTGTAATCAGTTACCCTAAATTTAGTAATTTCATTACTTTTAGTAAGAGTTCGTACCCTTGATATCTTCTTATTCCATTATTAAGGCCAAATAAGTGCCGTAGGAGTTTGTTCGTTCGTTTTCCTTCAGTATAGTTTTTCAAGAGCTTTGATTTGGTTTTGTAGATGAGTAGCAATTTAAGGACCCTTATACTTGACTGCAATTTATACGGCCTAATCAGATCGAAGCTTGAGTACGCGTCGATTATTTGGAGTCCTTTGCAAAGGTCCATATAATTAAAGTAGAGCGACTTCAAAGAAATTTGTTAACTCCACCCTACATTGCTTGAGATTCGTAACCCGATACCGACCTATAAGGATAGATGTAGGTTAATCATCTGTCTTCACTGAAGACAGAAGGATATAGCGTCAGTAGTTTTTTTAATGAGCATTATTGTTGGGCAGGTAGACGCCCAAGTCTTAAATAAAATATTATGTGCCCAATAGGTCATTGCGCTTCACTCGTCCTTTTGCGTTACCGGTTTCGAGGTTATTTATGTAAGCAAGGAACCGTTAAAAGAGCATGAATTTACTACCTTCCGGTTGATTAATATGCGACAATAGACGGGTTTAAATAATGCAGAATTGGTCATATATATTTATTTTTAGTTTTCCATAAATATAAAAAAATTAATTAAGGATTAGATTAAACTTGTAAGCACGCATAAGTGTAAAGGTTTAGTAGGCAAAATAAATAAATAAATGACGTGCTTGTCTACTATGGCTCCTTCGGCTTGCATCATTTTGTATAGTTGGAGTACATCACCATTGGTACAAGGAATTTGTTGCCCTATCTTTAAGTGAACTTTCATCTGCTCTATTTGTTGTCGAAGTTGACCTGGTGATAGCAGCAGTGGACTAATTGTTTTGTGTCGCACATCAGTGAGTACATTTACCATTTCTGCTTGCATTCGCTGAAGGTTTGTTGCCATTAATGTCAGTTGCTTAGTTAGAGAGAGATACCAGTGAAACAAATTATGCTGGGTCTTCTCTGTTAGCATGGCGTTGAATTGGTTTTCCATGTTTCTTAGTCGTTTTTCAATCATGACCTCGTCACGCTTTAACACATTGTAGGTGGAGTCCACAAAGGAAGTCTGATTTTTTAAAATCGATACTAAATAGTCTTCGTTTTGCTTTACCTTTTGTATAGTTTCGGTCATTTCCTTCGCATAAGTAGAATCTAATACTTCAAATAAGCTGCTAGCTATATTTCCAATTATGTCGAGTGGCGCTCTTTTATGTCGTGTTTGTTGCAGAAGTTCATTTTCAGCCGTTAATTCGTTCTCCACATGGTTGAAATGCTGATATATGTTTTGACATGGAACTGTGATGCCTAAGTTGGTACACATTTTCCGTATGCTATCGACACCTCTAGAAAACGTTTTCAACTCACTCCAATATGGTTCCAGATCATAATAAGCTATGATGGTCCAATCCGCCACCGCCAGTCGAGCTGATCCAATTCTTTCATAGTATATGCCAGGTTTGGATTCAAACTGTGTAATATTGATGGACTGTGTCAATACTAACGGAAGTAGTAATATGATTGTGAGCAACATCGTTGTCAGAGACGCCATACAGGGTAGTTTGATACGTTTTGCCTTCGGGTTAGTTGAGCGATCGGTTTGTGGTGTATCATCGAGTGGGTGCTTATGTTGTGGTTCATCGATGGCTAATAATGGTGCTAATTTGTGTATCGGACGCTTAAATGTGCCATGCGCTGTTTTTACATCTACTACTCGTATATGCTTGTCGGTGCCGGTGTAAACCTTCTGAACTCTTCCGATAGGCCATTGTCGACATGGTATATTATCCTCTTTTATGAGTACCATCATTCCTTCTGATACGATTGCGGTTGACCTAGTCCATTTTGTACGTTGTTGGAGTTCGTGAAGATATTCCTGTGACCATCGCGTCCAGAAACTATGCTTTAGATGTTGAAGTAGGTCCAACCTTTGTCCGAGAGATCTTCCGTGTGTCGTTGCCATATCATGAGCTTGTGCTGTTAGCGGTTCCCCAATCAGGAAGTGTCCAGGTGTCAGTGCAGCAAAGTCATTGGGATCGGTTGACATTGGAGTTAAGGGGCGCGAATTAAGTATTGCCTCTATTTCAATTACAACCGTTTCCAGTTCATCATACGTTAATGCGGCAGTCGATACATTTTTCAACAATAAATGTTTTGCTGATTTTACCGCTGCTTCCCAGAGTCCGCCAAAATGTGGTGCTCGCGGTGGAATGAAATCGAATTTTACGTTTCTCCTTTGACATTCTGTCAATATACTGGCTTTGGCCTTGGGATTGTAAATTGCATCTTCCAATTCTTGCAATTTGTTGTTGGCGCCCACAAAATTTGTAGCATTGTCGCAATGTAATGTTTGACAATTTCCACGACGTCCCATGAATCTTTTTAAGGCAGCGATAAATTTGTCAGTGGTCAGATCACTTACTGTTTCCATATGGACGGCTTTAGTCGTAAAACAACAAAATATTGCAATGTAATGTAGCCTTGTCTGGGCGTTTACCTCGAATTTTGTGGTGAATCCAGAATGGACCACAGTAGTCAACTCCAGCATTTTGAAATGGTCTTGCTGGGGTGACGCGTTGTTCCGGTAGATTGCCCATTAATTGCTGGAACATCTTTGGCTTAGCTCGGGTACATCGAACACAGTTTTGGGTAATGTTGCGGGGCATGGTTTTTCCTTTAATGATCCAGTAATTTTGCCTTGATTTGGCAAGTAGTGCTTGTGGTCCACAGTGCATATTATCTTCATGCAGTTCTCGTAAAACAGATTTTACAATTGTCTCATTGTATGGTAATAAAATTGGATGTTTTTCGTCAAAGGATAGCGCTGATTTTTCGATCCTACCACCCACTCTTATAATTCCATCTTTGTCCACAAACGGTGTCATGGATTTGAGTTTGCTTTTATTGTCTATCATGCCATGTTTTGTAAGGTCTCTTAATTCCTCCGGGAAGTCAGTCTGTTGAATCTTGCGTAATATGGTTATTCTTGCACGTTCCAACTCTTCATGTGTGAGTGTATTACTTTTCTTGTTCGGCTGTCGTAGCCGCATCATATATGCTATAATGCGCTGTAGCCTTCGAAATGAATCGTTGTAATTAATTGAGTATATTGCATCTCCTGTTTCAGCGACAGGAGCGGCTACACTCCTTGGTTTTCCCTTTCGTCCCACCGTGTTGTCATCGCTGGGCAGTTGAATAAACGGCTCTGGCCATTTTGACGGTGATCCATGGAGAAATAACGGTCCGTGTAGCCAACAACTAGTTGAATCTAGATTCCTCGCTAATGTTCCACGTGACAGTATATCTGCGGCGTTGTTTTGTGACGAGACATGACGCCATTGAGTTGCTGTCGTCAATTCATGAATTTTCGCAACTCTATTTGCTACAAAGGTTTCTAGACTTGAAGATTGTGAATTGATCCATGATAGGACAATCCTTGAATCTGTCCATAAATACGCTGGATTGCAGTTGCTCTTCATGTGCAGATCTCTTCATACTCGAGCCGTAAGTTCCGCTCCTAATACTGCCGCACAAAGTTCCAGACGAGGTAGTGATTGCTTTGCTAAAGGTGCTACCTTGGATTTTGCACATAGCAAGCGGACGGTTGTTGAATTATCCTCGTATGTCGCCCGAATATAGACTGGAGCTCCGTATGCCTTCTCCGAAGCGTCAACAAAGGTGTGCACTTCTTTTGTTACTGCCATTTTTCCATCGAATATATGTCGAGGGATCTTGAGTTTATTGAGACTTTGCAGGTCATCCCGATATACTTTCCAGTCCCTTTTAAGACTTGGGGATAGCTCCTCATCCCAGTCAATTTTTGACTCCCATAGTTGTTGCATAAATATTTTTGCTCTTACTACAACTGGGGCAAAGAGTCCTAATGGGTCAAATATTTTTGCCAATTCTGAGCATACAACTCTTTTCGTGATTTTAGTTGTTTCTGCGGCTTGAGCTCGTCCATGGAAACTGCCAGTTTTAGGGCTCCATGTCATACCCAATGTCTTGATACTGTGGTTTTCAGTATCATCCAGTTTTACCAGTGGTATTGTGTCTTCCTTTGAGATTCCTTGGAGCAGTTTTTCATGGTTAGCGCACCATTTGCGAAGTCTTAAACCGGCTGGTAGAAGTATTTTATTGACTTCGTCTCGGAGTTTAATGGCTTCTGTTAGTGTATCTGCTCCCGTTAGACAATCATCGACATAAAAATTATCTTTCACTGTCTTTGCTCCGAATGGATATTGTAGCGTGTTTAAGTTTGCCAAGTCAATCGTCGACTAAACCTCGTACCGATCGGTTGTGTTATCGCAGAGTTCAGTTCAAAGCTTATCAATTTTTCAAGCGCCTTTTCTTTTTGTTCACTCATTCTTCATCTTTCAGTACATACAGAATCATAAAAGCATAAAGTAAGTCAAATTCACAGCTATGCCCACCGGGCACTATAGTCAAGGGGCGAATCGCTTTGCAATACTAAGCGATAGCCCCAAAACCAAAAGAAACAAGTAAGAAAGCTCTAGTCGAGTCACAGCCCGACTACGAGATCCCCTGAACCAAGTCCGAGCTGATGTTTTAAACAACCTAGCTTACATCTTTTATCTATACATATTACCCTCTGCGCGCATATATGCATGCACACATACACACATGCACACATACACACATGCACACATATACACATGCACACATTTGTATACACATGCACACATATACATACCATGCACACAGAAACGCGCGCAGATTACTGCGTAGTTGATTTGAATGTATGTGTGCACACGTACAGGCTGCTGCCGCGTGCTTTTACAATGTTTCCTTTAATAACTTCTGTATTACTTAACGGATTTAAATGCAATTTTCTGCATTGAGTGCTATTAATTTATTGAAAATACGGTTTTCACTTAAAAATTTAAAAAAATTAAATTGTGGATTTGATAATTTTTTTTTAAATAATTTTTTTTTGGGAAATGTGGAGCTGGTATCCAAAATATGAAAAAATAGAAAATGTATTTTAATTACAAAAAGCTAAAAACAAAATTTGCTAGCAGTAGCTAAAAATATGTAAAAGATATGGTCAAAAAACTGAATCTTGATAACGTTTTAAATCGATATCATTGAAACGGAAAAATTTATCGAATATCTAAAACAAACTCGATATGCGCGCTGTATACACAGACCATCATGCAAAATTTGAACTCTCTAGCTCTTATATGTTCTGAGATCGACGCGTTCATACATACGGACAGACGGACGGACGGACGGACGGACGGACGGACGGACGGACAGACAGACGGACAGGGCTAAATCGACTCAGCTCGTCACCCTGATCAAGAATATATATACTTTGTGGGGTCTGCCACGCCTCCTTCTGCCTGTTACATACTTTTTGCAAAACCATTATACCCTGATTTCCCATTTTCAATGGGTTCAGGGTATAAAAAGCCTACACCACTGTCAGAAGCTTTCCCAGAACTCCCAACTCCTAATTTACCTAATCCTAAATACATTATTATGTCAGCTATCGACACTAAAAATCCAATCTCCACATACTCCTGTTTTGCTGTTGAGCGGGCAATTAAAATCATCAGCAAAAACGTATTAAAAATTAACGAAATGCGTGATGGAAATCTACTAATATTCGTAGAAAATGCAACAATAGCAGAGAAATTCATCGCTTCCAAAGAACTCCATGGTATTTGCCAAATATCATGTGAATACCACAAAAAATCTTAATTACTGCAAAGGCACAGTATACGCCCCATACCTAAACAACATACCAAACGAAGAAATACTTAAAGAACTTAATTCTCAAGGAGTTGTCGATGTATATAAATACACTAAACTCATTGATGGCAAAACAATTCCGTCTGGTGTCGTTCAGCTCACTTTCAACCTATATAATCTTCCCCAAAAAATACAAATATCATGGCATGTCGTAAAGATTAAAGAATATATACCAAACCCAATGCGGTGTAAAAATTGTCAAATTATAGGACACACAGCAAAGTATTGCAAAAGCACAATGGTCTGTGACCCATGTGGTCTACCAGTTCACAAACCAACTCAGTGCACTCGCACTTTCTGCGTGAACTGTAAGGGAGAGCATGCGGCTAGCAATAAAGACTGTCCCAAATTTAAAGAAGCTCAAGAAATAATTAAAATAAGAACCACTGAAAAATGTACTATGTACGAAGCCAAAACAAAATATTACAAACAATACACACAGACACCGACAAATATGAAAAAAACATTTTCAGAAATAGCCGCTACACAAACACCACAAAAAGAAAACGAAACAAAAATCTTACCATCCAACTCCAATAAAGAAAACAATTCTAAAGACAAAATAAAAACTAAAAGCACACCCGAAAAACCTTTTGACTTCACAAGCACGAAATATGCAAAAGCAACGCTAGAAAATAACTTAAGCAAACCGAAAAAACAAACACTCAAGATAACGAAACACTCAACTCACAAAGACAACAACACCTCAAGCGACTCAGAAACTGACACAGACATCAATTACGAAAGAAACACATACAACACCAACAACCAAAATCACTCAACGCTCTCTGATACGGATAGTATCATTGCAGACGTTGAGTTGTGATAAAACCTCTCAAAGCCCATTTAGGCTGTGCTCGCTCTCTTTCTCGGTCCCTGCGAAAGCCTATAATGAACTACTGCATTAAAGCGCAGCTTCGCTGAACAGAGGGGGAGACCGAGCAAGAGAGAGATTATAAGACTACCACAAAAACCAAAACAAAACAAATTAACACAACTCACTCACTAACATAATGACTTTAAAAATACTACAATGGAACATAAATGGATATATAGATAAATACCAAAATCTCTCTCTCTTAATAAAAAACCAAAACCCACACATAATAGCCCTACAAGAGACTCATATAACCGATCATAACTCAAAAATTCCAATACCAAACCAATTCTCACTATATCATAAGAATGATATCAATTCGCTAGCTCCTAAAGCTAACAGAGGAGTAGCACTTCTAATATCAAAAAATATACAACATAAAATAGTAAATCACCAATCAAACATCTTAGCAACATGTGCAGAAATACAAGCTAAATCACCGTTTATTATTGTTAACACATACCTTTCTCCCACGGACAAGTTCTTAGAGCAAGACCTTCACAATCTGATAAACAGCTTCAATAAGCCAGTTTTAATACTAGGTGACTTTAACGCCTGGCATTCTCTCTGGGGATCACCCTCAAATAATCCAAGAGGAAAAATTATAGCAAATTTTGTACATAACAGCAACCTAATTGTACTAAATAATGGAGATCACACACACTACTCCACCCACAACACCTTCACACACATTGACCTAGCCTTTTGCTCACCACCACTTAACCTTAACGCCACCTGGGCTATAAATGCAGATCTCTACGGAAGCGACCACTACCCAATACATATACAAATATTTCCCAAAGCAAATACAAAAACAGCTTACAAAACACATAGATATAAACTTCATACAGCGAACTGGGAATTATTTCAGGAAAATATAGACGTACTAACACAAAGACTAATTTTAACAAATAATACTAATCAATCAGCAGCCAAATTTCTCAAAACAGTTAAGGCATCTGCAAACAAAGCAATACCCACATCCAACCCCAACAGAAAGAAAAATAATCACATATACTGGTGGAACCCAGAACTTGAAAAAAATTAAAAAAGGAAAAAATTAAATGTTTAAATAGATTAAGAAAACACCTAAGCACAGAAAACATGCTAATGTACAAAAAAGCGAACGCAAAATTTAAATATACAGCAAAAATAGCACAAAGATTAAGCTTTGCTAAGTTTACAGAAGATATAAGATCTAGCACAACAACAAAAGAGCTCTGGGACAAAGTTCATAGGCTTTCGGGGACTAGTAAAATCACACACATTCATGCAATAGAAACAGAAACAGGAAAACATGCGATCCAACAAAAATAGCCGAAGCATTTTGCAAAACATGGTCAAATTATTCAAACGACGCAAATTTCTCAAACACCTTCATAAATAACAAACAACAATACATAGCACAAACATACAACCCATATACTCCAAGAAACAGAGCTAAAATCATTGAAAAACCCATAGCACTTTTAGAATTGCAATCTTGTCTAGATACCCTAAAAGGGTCCACTCCTGGACATGACAATATTACTTATCAAATAATAAAAAAGCTACCACCATCTGGAATAAACAAACTCCTTGAACTCTATAATATAATACTAGAAACCAGCAATATACCCCAACAATGGAAAATTGCAACAACAATACCAATAAACAAACCAAATAAACCAAAACACTTACTTAACAGTTATCGCCCAATATCCCTTCTCCCTTGCATTTCCAAAATACTAGAGAAAATCATATCAAAAAGAATTATGTGGATGCTTAACCAAGAAAACCTCCTATCTCCTAACCAATATGCATACAAGCAAAACAGGTCTACCATGCAACCCTTACTTATAATAGATAACTTTATTTGCAACAATTTAGCCACAAAAAACCACATATCGGTACTCTCAATCGATATGGAAAAAGCTTTTGACAGGGTGGGTGCTCATTGTATCGTACAGCAACTATATGATTGGAAATTCGGCCCAAAAATCATTAATTACATCCGAAGCTACCTTAGCAACCGTAGAATACGAGCTAAAGTTAATAACATCCTATCTAATGAAATGAACTTAAAAAACGGCATCCCACAAGGTTCCCCACTTTCAGTCACGCTTTTTCTCATCGCCTTCAATAAATTAAACCACTTGATAAATCAAAATACATTTTTCAAACACACTATGTACGCAGACGACCTTTGCCTCTTTTACAAACCAAATCCCGGCTATAACACCCAAATAAATAATTTATTCACGAAAATTCACGAATGGTGCAATATCACTGGAACAAAAATATCAGCGGAAAAATCCACTCACCTACATATTTGCAGAAAACATAATTGCACTAACATAGATATCACAATAAATAATGTAATCGTACCGAAAACACAACACCTCAAAATTCTAGGTTTAACATTCGACAGTAAATATAATTGGAACGAACATGTCAAAACTTTAATTAAATCATTAAATAATAGACTAAATATAATTAAATGTTTAAGTAGCTATAAGTTAAAAAGCAATACCTCATCTCTCATTAATATAACTAAGTCAACGATACTCGGCAAGATTGACTACGGTCTCTCAATTTACGGAAAAACAAATAAAACAAATTATTCAAAGCTTTCCACACCCTACCATTCCTCAATCAGACTTTCACTAGGTGCCCTCCGTACTACCCCAATAAAAAACATGTTGGCAGAAACAGGACTCCCCGACTTAAACACTAGATTCCAATGGAGCATTGGACAACATATTAAAACCATAACCAATGCACATGGATCTTCCTTACAAAATACACTCCTCAGGCAACTTAAACGGAAAAGAGCAATAAAAAAGCCATCAAGCCTAGAAATTACCATCAAAGAAGCTGTAGCTCTAAACATATTTGTGTCACCAGAACGCAAATACAAAGAAAAATTTCCACCATGGACAATAAACAGTCACTGTACACTGTTAGAGCTCTCGAAATATAAAAAAGACAGTACCCCATGCGAAGTCTACAGAAAAGGTTTCGACAAAATCAGAAACGAATACAAGTCATGGACTTTTCTATACACGGACGCATCAAAATTGAACCACATAACTGCCTTCAGCGTTGTCACAGAAGACAATAAAATATTAAAATCAGCCGTCACACCTTGGCACTCTTCAATTTTCACAGCGGAAGCGGAAGCGATTCTCTGTGCGGTAGAGTACACACAAAAAGATACAAAAACTAAATTTGTTATCTGCACGGACTCACTCTCCACTTTACTAGCCGTAAAAAACCCAAACACATCTCAATCCACAATTACAAAAATTCGAGACAAACTCAATTCAACTCACAAAAGTATTAAGCTACTCTGGACACCTGGGCATGTCAACATAAAAGGAAATGAACTAGCAGACACAGCAGCTAAAATGGTTACACTTTCACCATTGCTATTGCACAACATCAACAACAACAAGTAAGAACGTTGCAGTCGGGCGCCACCGACTGCGTCAGACTCTGTTCCTGTTAAAGGTGTGTAGGCTCAATAAATATGTATGTTTGAATGCGAGATTATTGAGATTCCTTTTTTGAGCATGTCTTTTACATCAATTTAGCTACAGTCATACAATTTTGCTTTTTTAAAATAAAATACTATTTTGGTTTTTATTATATATTTTGGATACTGGCTCCACATTTCACAAAATCAATTTTATAAAAGTTCAGTTGCAAATAAAGCCACATTTAAATTTTTTTTAATTTTTAAGGTAAAACCGTATTTTTAATAAAATATAAGGATTTATGCAGAAAGTTTTATCAAAATCCATTAAGTAACATAGAAGTTATAAAAAAAAAAAAAAACATTTTAATAAATGATAATATCACACGGCAGCGATGGGAATAGAACCTGGGTCACGCGCTTCGCATGCCACCGACTCTACCCACAACACCACGGCGTCTCTTGTGCCAAATTGAGTTTGGTGTGTTGATTTGGTTAAACAGACTTGCCCCAGTTAGGTCAACTAGAATTTGTTTTAATAAATATAAGGATTTATGCTGAAAATTTTATCAAATCCATTAAATAACATAGAAGTTATAAAAAAAATAAAAAAAAAAAATTTTATTAAATGATAATATCACGCGTCAGCGCTGGGAATCGAACCTAGGACTCGCGCTTCGCATGCCACCACTCTACCCACAACACCACGGCGTCTCTTGCGTGGCTATGTGCCAAACTGAGTTTGGAAGTGTTTTGATTTGGTTAAACAGACTTGCGTTGTGGTAGCGAAGACCCTGCTTCAATCCCCAGTTAGGTCAAGTAGAATTTGTTTTACGGAGGCTTACATTATGATTATTATTATTTTTTTTTTTCGTAAATTTTAATTTCATGAACAGTAACCCACATGTCAAATTTGGATGCTCTACGTCTAAGACTGTAGGAGATACAGTTTTACCCTATTTGCCACGCCCCAAATGGGCGTAGCTATATATAACATACATTTTTGGGTAGAGGTAGGATACTAGTATATATATTCCAAGTCCCAACTCTCTGACGGAAATATTGCCGAAATTATCACGGTTTTAGTAAAAGATATAGTAATTCCCGATTTGCCACGCCCCCAGAAGACGTGGATACATAACTTTTGACATATCTTAAGAGGAGGTCAACAGTATCCCACATGCAAAATTTGGACGCTCTAGCTCCAAAACTGTAGGAGATACAGTTTTATCCGATTTGCCACGCCCTTAATGGGCGTAAATATCTATAATATATATTTTTGATTCCGAGTGATCTACTTGCACATGTATTCCAAATTTCAAGTCTCTAGCTCTTAATACGCTCAAAATATTATAAGATTTATACAAATCGCTATATATATATTACCGATTTGGTACGCCCCCAGGGGGCGTGGGTATATAACTTTTTGATGTAACTTAAGGGAAGGTCAACAGTAACCCACATGCCAAATTTGGATGCTCTAGCTTCAAAGCTGTAGAAGATATAGTTTTATCCGATTTGCCACGCCCACAATGGGCGTAGATATATAATCTATATCTTAAAACGTCCGCGTGGTGTACACGAATATATATTCTAAACCCCATTTCTTAGACTGCAATATTGACTAAAATAACAGCGTTTTAGTCTTAATAGATATAGCATTTCCCGATTTGCCACGCCCCCTGTGGGCGTATCGGAAAAATACTCAAACTTGATCTGACGCGGATACACACGAGTATATATTCCAAATTACAAGTCTCTAGCTTCTATAGTGTCCAAATGCTGCGCGTTCATACAGACAGACGGACAGACGGACAGACGGACAGACAGCAAGACGGACATTGCACAAATCCAATAGACTCTTTTTCCCTTTGGGAACAGAGTCTAAAAAGGATATAAATAAATTAATTAACTTTACAACAAAAGAGACACTAAAAACAATCTGGAACGATTACACGCATTTCTACAAAACCATCAACCCTGAAAGAGAACCTACACATTTTCCAACCAAAATAGACAGGAAACACGCAATAAAATACACAAGATTCAGACTAGGACATACAATACTAACACACGAACACATCTTCAACAAAACACCGGCACCTATTTGCCCATTTTGCAATAGCGATACCTTGACAATAAAACACCTAACAACCCAATGCCAACACGTAATGAATATCTGCAAATCCCTTAATTCTCCCACACTCAACATCCTTATCTCAAAACCCAATATATCAAATATAGAAAATTTTATAAAATAATAAATAAACTACACCTAGAGATATAATATATAAGTCTGCCTGAAGGCCTTTGCTGCTCTGGCTTTTTATACCAAATTGTTATTTAGAATTAATTCTCTGTAACAATTAAATAAAAAAAAAAAAAAAAAAAAAAAAAAAAAAAAAAAAAGTTTGCCAAGTGCTGCAAACATTTTGTTGCCAAAAACGGTGCTGACGTCGTGCCGTATGTGACAGTTTTTAGTCTGTAGTACTTTAGTTCTTCCTGGGGTGAGTTTCTCCAAACTATCATCTGATGAAATTGATTTTCCGGATTTATCCATATCTGACGATACATCTTTTCAATGTCAGCGGTGAAGACATATTTATGGGTTCTAAAACGCAGTAAAATTGAAAATAATTCGCTTTGTACTGTCGGGCCAGCGTACAAGATATCATTTAGGGCCTTTCCTGATGATGATTTTGCAGATGCGTCGAATACTACTCGTAACTTTGTTGTGCTGCTGTCTGGTTTTAACACACAGTGATGTGGAATGAAGTAGTGAGAGTTCGGAACATTCTGCGGTGTTACTTCCTTCATGTGGCCGAGTCTTTTATATTCCTTCATGAACTCTACGTAACTACTTTGTAGCTCTGGATCACGGCAGAGTCTTTTTTCCAATGCAAAAAAACGCCTTATAGCCAGCTCACGAGACTCTCCCAGCGCTGAAACATCTTCAGAGTATGGCAGTTTGACTATGAATTTTCCGTCAACTGCCTTTTGTATGTTCTTTTGGAAATTGGATTCACAGTGCGACTCTGCTGGGGTCCGAAAGGGCTGTGTCGGTTCCAGATTATCCAATCTAAAAAATCTTTCCAGCAACTCGCCGGTGTCATCAGCTGTAGTTGCGACGGAGCACGTAGCAGCTGTTGGAGCCGATGCGTGAAGTTTCCCAGCTATTATCCAGCCTAATTTGGAGTTCTGTATCAATGGTAATTTTGGGCTCCTTTTAATTTGCTCCGGCAGTATGAGGTCGAAGTAATGTTCTGCTCCTAATAATAAATCCACCTTTCCAGGTTTTTCAAAGGTTGGATCCGCCAGTGGTAGATTACTTGGTAACCAGGATATGTCCTTAGTTTTGTGGGTCGGTTGGTCCGCCACAATATGTGGTAACACGAATGCTTCTATTCGTGTCGTGTAATTTCCATTCCATCTCCAAATCGGCCGTTGTTTCCATGTACTTCGACTCGAGCAGTGGCGAGTAGCACATAATTGTGTTTTGTACTGTTTGCTGCGGCGGTTATTTTTACATCATGTGACTTCTCCAAGTGCAACAACGTATTATGTTTTTTGTTGCATTTCATGCAGCTGCGTAAGAAGCATGCCCTGGCCACATGGCTGGGTCGCAAGCAGTTTAAGCACAATTTTTTGATTTGTGCCCATTTTAAACGTGCGTCTACGGACTTAGACGCAAATTGTTCACATCGATAAATTCGATGCTCTGGTGAGTTACAGAATTGACAATTCTGATCCTTTTCTGATGAGGCAGATACCTTCTGTTTTTCCTTTTGGACGTATTGTTTTCCTCCAATGGCTTCCAATGCCAGGAATCTTTGTTCCAAGAATGTCAGGAACTCATTTACTGGTTGCATTTTTTTTGTGTCCTTAATGGACTGCTCATATAGTACATGAGTGATCCTGTCCAATTTCCTTGCCAGTAGTACTAACAACAGTGGATCCCAATTGATAGTTTCTATACCGACATTTCTTAATGCAGCAAGCGTTTCTTGGATGTTATCGTGGAAGTTTCTTATTGACGATGCATCGTTAGTTACTGACGATTGATCCAACAGTTTTTGCAGAATTGTTGTTGTCAGAACCCGCTTGTTGTCGAAACGCTCCTTTAGCATAGTCCAGGCGGCTTCATAATTGGACTCTGTCAAATCTAAATGTCTGACCAGTCTTTCAGCATCTCCGGAGAGGTTTGTTTTTAAGTACCACATTTTTTGTACTGTTGGCAATGTTGATTCATGAATCATTTTATTAAATAGGTCATGAAACTGCTGCCATTTTAAATAGCATCCATCAAATTTTGGTATGGATACCTTCGGCAACTGCACTTGAGGTTGTGCAGCTGCAGCAGTAATTGATGGTCTCACATCAATTGGTGTGCCTTGGATTTGGAAAATGGCTGCCTCCGCATTTAAATAGTTTGCCATATTGTATCCAAGCGCGATTGGATCTTCAAACGTTCTGAAGATCTCGAAGTGAATATTGTTAATTTTTTCCCAATATTCCTTTATAAGCGGCATGAACCGTGCCTGTGATTCCTGAGAAATTTGACTAAGCATTCTCTGTAATGCTGCTAGTAGAGCAGTTTGATGTCTTTGGAGAGGTATAAAATCCATGTGTGCTGTCTCCCTAGGGTCAAATTCGCTCAAAATCTTGGAAAATTCTTCTTGATATTTTGTTACAATATCTTTAATTTTTGAGAAGTAATTCTCTTTTGTATAAAAATTCTCTACTGGTTTTTCAGCCATTTGAATTTTTATTTTTTCATTCCCTTGATCGAAGGCAGTCCAGAGCTGATTTAATTGATCAGCCTTATTACGGAAATATGTCGAATTTGACTTCCTTTCCTGAGGATCCTTCTTATAATTTCTTATTAAAACTTGGATCTCCTCACCAATCAAAGTCTGATTATTAATTAGTCCTTCCATCATTCTAATTTTATTTTAAAATAACTATAAAATTCTGATAGCCAAGTTGTAGAAAAAATAGTGTTCGACAAATGAATCTACTATTTTCTTTGAAGAGTTGGTCGCCAAGTTGACCAAATACTACTGATTGATCTCCTGTTGATCAATGCAGTAAAATAGGGTTCGCCAAATGTTCCACTATTTTCTTCGAAGATTTTTTGGTCGCCGAGTTGACCAAATGATATTGATAATATTACAGAATGCTTGTAATAATCACGTCGGGGTCACCAAATGTTGTGTTGTTTTATAGCTCTTGGTGCAGAACCAAGACTAGGTATATTTAATATTATGTTTTTGTAAGTCTCTAGTACAGAACCAGTGACTACGGGCGTCGCAACTAGTACTTGAACCAGGTGGACAACAGAGATGAGTAAAAAATAGTGAAAGACGAGACACGATGCTCTATTTTCAAGTGCTACTTTAATACTGATTTATTATATGAAAGTGATGGTCTTATATACAGTTTCTTAGGTTGTAAGGATCAGTAATGATTTATGATATGTGATAACATGAAATTTGGGATTATCTATTTTCGCTGAGAAATGACCTAAATAAACGTAAAAGGGTTTTATTACGGTCTAAGAACTATCTTAAAACTGATAATTCCACACACAGCGATAATGGTGGGATGTTTACGTGCCATCTGGTCCGGCTAATAATCCTTATGCCTTAGCTGTAGATAGCATGTTGATTTGGGCGAATGTAAAAACTCAAACACTACTGATTGTTTGGAGTTAAGGTATATCGTGGAAACACTTTTTCCACGCAGACTAAGCTCCATCCAGGTGACAGATTCAATGCCACCCATCCGAAGACCATCCAGTCCGATTGATACAGTAACTGTAGACGAAATCCTGAGTGTTGCTAGAAGCCTTAGGCCCAGCAAAGCGCCACGCCCAGATTTAATCCCTAACTGCGCACTAAAGCTTGGTCTTGCCTTGCACCCAGGTGCATTTGCGGAGCTTTTCAACGAGTGCTTGAATCAGGAAACTTTCCCTGAGATCTGGAAAGTCCAGAATCTGATACTTCTTCCCAAGGCAGCTAAACCACCTGAAGAACCATCGTCCTATAGGCCAATCTGCCTTCTGGACAACATGGGAAAGGTGCTGGAGAAGTTGATCTGCTGCAGAATCGAAGCAGCTATTGCTAACGCAGGTGACTTGTCCCCGAATCAATTCGGCTTCCGCAAGGCCAAGTCAACTACGGATGCGTTGACTAAAGTAGTTGGCCTCGCAACTTCTGCCATCCAAGGCTCGAGATGGAAGCATGGAACGAAGCAGTACTGCATCATAGCGACGTTGGACTTAAAAAACGCATTCAACTCAGCTAGCTGGGACAGGATATTGGATGCTCTATGTCAATTCCGCATCCCTGAGTACCTCCGTGAGCTGGTAATGAGTTACTTTAGGGGGAGAACAATAGTTTTCAACTCTATTGATGGCCCCCAAACTTATGAAGTGACAGCCGGAGTACCCCAAGGATCAGTGCTGGGACCTCTCCTATGGAATGCGATGTATGACGGAGTCCTGCGTCTAGAACTACCCGCAGGCACTCACATCATTGGCTTTGCTGATGACGTAGCCGTCGTTACCATAGGAAAGGAACTCAGGGATACAGAGGACACATACAGCAGCAGTATCAAATGCATACACGACTGGCTGACGAGAGCAGGACTCGAATTAGCGGCGCACAAAACCGAGGCAGTGCTGGTCAGTAGCCGGAAGAAAGTGGAAACGGCCCATATTAAGATTGGCAACACCACCATTGCTACAAAAAGAGCGATAAAATATCTTGGAGTCATGCTAGACACGAGAATGACGTTCCGTGAACATCTGGAGTATATCCATGAAAAAGCAGCTGGTTCCTGTAGAGCACTCTCAAGAATCATGCTGAACACACGGGGACCTAAGCAACAACGTCGCCATCTTCTGATGAGTGTTACGAGGTCAATCATTCTCTACGCCGTACCAGTATGGTCAAAAGCGATGGCTACTCCAAGCTATAGCCGAGGTATACGAGCCACCTACCGACTATGTGCTATTCGAGTCAGCTGCGTGTTCAGAACCGTCTCTGATGAAGCAGCACTCGTTGTAGCTGGTATGCTCCCAATTGAAGAATTGGTCATCGAATCGGAAGAGCTGAATAGAGGCAACAACAGCGAGACCACATGCAACAGCAACGCTAGGAGCATGGAGAGAGCTACCAGCATTGCGCGATGGCAAACAAAATGGGACCAGTCGTCAAAAGGGCGCTGGACACACACGCTTATCCCGGAATTGGCGCCGTGGATTGTAAAGATGTTCGCTGGCCGAGGTATAACTCTCTGTCGCGGCCAGGGTCTTCCACAAATAATTTGTAGACTTTCGGGGACCTACTGGGTGAGAGGGCCGCCGCCGACTGGTGGCTGAGGCGGCGACTTATGTCGGTATGGAGTAGGTAGGGTAAAACACTGACACGAGGTGCGGGTTAAGGGAATCCCTTCCTGCTCGGAGGACATCGCCCGGCCTTGCAGGAAGGTGATTGAGTTGCCGCAGCGCGGGTGACAACGCCTGCCCGCGCATGAGGCGAGGGATGACCCCGGCACTGGGGACAACGCCCGCCCATGCCGGAGATAGGGATTATAGCTTCCGCCGGGAGGACGTCGCCCGTCCCATGTGGAAGCCGTGGTATTGGGATTACCTCTGCGGCCGTGCAAGGGGCGTAGGGTAGGGAGGGCATCACACACATGAATTTCGACAACACTGCACTTTTATGTTTGTTTCTTGACATTATTTATTTTTCCCCATTGCTTTACAATTAATTACACACTGATGTTAAACGGCCACATGCCGTTGTGTTCGTGGGAGGCCTGCGAGGAGTCCTCCACGCTGACTCTGCGCTCCTGCGCGCACGTCTGCTCGCTCCAGCACATTCCGTTGACTCCCTTTATGACGTATCGCGTCATGCGCGCACGTCCGTACGCTTCAGTGTGCTGAGGTCGAGCCCCGTGCTCGTGCTGCTCCCTCTGGTGACTTTCCGCTCGGCCGTGGTGTGCTCGGTTAAGCCGAATGCGCTGCCGCTGCCGCTGCCGCTGCCGTCTTGCATCGCTGTCAGACGTATGCGCTGCAACTGCGCGCTTGCGCCCCAGTTGCTCGTGGTGGGTTGAGTTTGAGTTCGACCGTGGTGAGCCGAGCGCCCGCTGCCGCTGCCGGCTTACGCCGCTGTCGGGTGTGTGTGCTGTGGGTTCGGTGGTGTGGGTGTCGTGTGTGGGTGTTGTTTGGTGGAGATGGGTGGGTGGCTGATTTTGTGATTCATCACAGGATAAATCGTAAGTATGGAGAAATAAACTTTTATCTTTCGCAGATTCTAACTGGACACGGATGCTTCCGGAGTTACCTGCTCCGTTTCGGCCACGACAACACAGATGAGTGTTCCTGGTGTGGCGTAGGAATCGTGGAAGACGCAAACCACATCGTCTTCGAGTGTGGACGTTTCTCCGAAGAGAGGCGACAACTGGAGGAAGCAGTGGGCCGATCCATCAGAAAACACAATCTGGTGTCGATCATGTTGGAATCCGAGGAAGCGTGGAGCTCAACCAGTGCCTTCGCGGCGCTGATCATGACGGAGTTCCGAAGGACCGAGAGGGTCAGACGCCGAGCTGAGTAGGACTCAGGCGGCGCATAGCGCCTGCGAAGCATTTTCGCGCTACCGTTTCTGTATACTCATACTTTACATTGTAAGAAATAAACAAGTAAGAACGCTCTAGTCGGGTCTGCCCGACTACGAGATCCCCTGAACCAATTCCGAGGCGGTGTTTTAAACAGTCTAGCTTACATCTTTTACCGGTACACATTACCCTCTGCGGGCACACACACACGCACACATATACATACACAAGCACGCGCGCCGCTTACTGCGTACATAATTTAGCGGCTGCGCTTGGGCTGCATTCTGGGCAGCATTATGAGAAATTCATTGTTAAATAACTTCGGTTCTAGATCTAATTTCTTAATGAAATTTTCAGGACATAATATTGACATCTAGAGGTGTATATATACGAAATCTCAACTGCCTAGTATTTGAAATACGTTTTTTAATTTTATGGGGGTAATGGGGGGAGGTATCCAAAATTTAAAAAGGTTATTATCTGTATTTACATCACAGCAACCTACATAGTAGGTGGGTATGGGGTTACAAATACAAGGCAAAGCTTCTCTATGGCAATCCTTGTCCCTCAGTAATTCAAGTTGGCACACTGCCTCCACGACTGGCCCCACTGGATAGCAATTGGGCAATTTGGCCTATTATGAACTAAAGTGTGCAGCGATTTTAGATGGATAGTAAGATAAAACTGTGTACAGTGATATCTTCGACCGACCACGGACTACGATAAAAAATAAATGAATTGGAATTGATTGCACCCTGGGCTGACAGATGCAGCATTCTAGGACTTTAGTACACAGGAGTGACATCTTGTGGAAATGGCTTCTAGGCTAATGTTGACTCTGCCCCCGTCCCGTTAAAACCATGGCAGGCCTCCAAGTACGTTCGAAGCTAGTCGCCACTTTTATTGTGGCGGTGCAGGTTTAAGTTGAGAAATCCTTAATCTATGCCAGATCCTGACTCTGAACGCTAGCTCTCATAGGGACCAGCGTCAACCCTCGCATGGCCTCCCTGCTATGCATAGACAACCATGAGGATCGCTATGAGTGACTGTGCATCCGAGCTAAGATAGCGGCTTGGAGTCGGGACTCACAAAACATGGAATTTAATAATAAAACCAACAAAGAAAGCAACAAAGAAAAAACTAGCAGCGGAACACCACAATCAGGAAACGACCCGAGATTCACCGACCCTCGTCTGGGATTTGCCAAGAGCTCACGGCTTCAAAGAAGCCCAACAGCAGCAGCAGCATTACCGAACGTAGACGAAACGCCACGAACAGCCATAGCTGAGGCCGAAAGGCAGAACCAGCAGGCAGTAAGCATGTCGCCAAGGCAGGAGTATATTCTAAAACTCCGCTCCGAAGAAGAGGACGCTATTCTTAAATGTCGCCAGGCCCTTTGGCGTATAAGAGCACCAGTAACCAAACAAAACAAGTAAGAACGTTGCAGTCGGGCGCCACCGACTGCGTCAGACTCTGTTCCTGTTAAAGGTGTGTAGGCTCAATAAATATGTAGACCGTCCGTCCGTCTTTCCGTATGTTTGAATGCGAGATTATTGAGATTCCTTTTTTGAGCATGTCTTTTACATCAATTTAGCTACAGTCATAAAATTTTACATATAGCTTTTTTAAAATAAAATATCCACATTTAAATCCACATTTCACAAAATCAATTTAATAAAAGTTCAGTTGCAAATAAAGCCACATTTACATTTTTTTTTAATTTTTTAGGTAAAACCGTATTTTTAATAAAATATAAGGATTTATGCAGAAAGTTTTATCAAAATCCATTAAGTAACATAGAAGTTATAAAAAAAAAAAAAAAAAACATTTTAATAAATGATAATATCACGCGGCAGCGATGGGAATCGAACCTGGGTCACGCGCTTCGCATGCCACCACTCTACCCACAACACCACGGCGTCTCTTGCGTGACTATGTGCCAAACTGAGTTTGGAAGTGTTTTGACTTGCGTTGTGGTAGCGAAGACCCTGTTTCAATCCCCAGTTAGGTCAACTAGAATTTGTTTTACGGAGGCTTACATGATGATTATTATTATTTTTTTTTTCGTAAATTTAAATTTCATGAACAGTAACCTACATGTCAAATTTGGATGCTCTACGTCTAAGACTGTAGGAGATACAGTTTTACCCTATTTGCCACGCCCCAAATGGGCGTAGCTATATATAACATATATTTTTGGGTAGAGGTAGGATACTAGTATATATATTCCAAGTCCCAACTCTTTGACGGCAATATTGCCGAAATTATCACGGTTTTAGTAAAAGATATAGTAATTCCCGATTTGCCACGCCCCCAGAAGACGTGGATACATAACTTTTGACTTATCTTAAGAGGAGGTCAACAGTATCCCACATGCAAAATTTGGACGCTCTAGCTTCAAAACTGTAGGAGATACAGTTTTATCCGATTTGCCACGCCCTTAATGGGCGTAAATATCTATAATATATATTTTCGATTCCGAGTGATCTACTTGCACATGTATTCCAAATTTCAAGTCTCTAGCTCTTAATACGCTCAAAATATTATAAGATTTATACAAATCGCTATATATATATTACCGATTTGGTACGCCCCCAGGGGGCGTGGGTATATAACTTTTTGATGTAACTTAAGGGAAGGTCAACAGTAACCCACATGCCAAATTTGGATGCTCTAGCTTCAAAGCTGTAGAAGATATAGTTTTATCCGATTTGCCACGCCCACAATGGGCGTAGATATATAATCTATATCTTAAAACGTCCGCGTGGTGTACACGAATATATATTCTAAATCCCATTTCTTAGACTGCAATATTGACTAAAATAACAGCGTTTTAGTCTTAATAGATATAGCATTTCCCGATTTGCCACGCCCCCTGTGGCCGTATCGAACTTGATCTGACGCGGATACACACGAGTATATATTCCAAATTACAAGTCTCTAGCTTCTATAGTGTCCAAATGCTGCGCGTTCATACAGACAGACGGACAGACGGACAGACGGACAGTCGGACAGACGGACAGACGGACAGACGGACAGACAGCAAGACGGACATTGCACAAATCCAATAGACTCTTTTTCCCTTTGGGAACAGAGTCTAAAAATGTTAGTTTGGATGTCAAAAACGGTGTTTCAGACCTAGACGAACTGTTGGATGTACTTGGACACTGCAGAAACTCTTGAAAAATTAGAGGAAGAAGGAAGCAAGCACAGACAGAGAACAGTAACCGCGAGCACGAGTACGGATGCAGTGGAAACACCCACTACTCAAAAGAGACAAGCTTCTAGTCCTCTAGAATCTGAATCTGGCGAGAAAATATGCGAAAGAGAGCCGAATCTATGGCGGATCCTTCTGCAGACTTACGGTGCTTTGGTGTAGGCCACCTACAAACAAATTGCACAGGACCAGATCGAAATGGTGGAGGACTCTGCATTAAATGTTTAGAAGCAGGCCATAAAATGAAAGACTGCAAAAAACCGCCCAAAAGCTGTATTTGTACAAACGCTGGACGCAACCTAGTAGACCACATGCCTGGATCGCAGAAATGCCCAGGGACTCGACAAGCTACAACAAAATGATCAGGATTCTTCAGGCTAATCTTCATCGTAGCAAAACTGCCGACGCACTGTTGACTCAGCTCGTAGCGGAACACGCAATCGACTTAGTGGTCATCAGCGAGCAATATAAACGGAAGGACAATGGAACCTGGCTAGAGGATGAAACGAAGACAGCAGCAATATGGATACCCAGTAGTAGCAAAGCGCTACTACAAGAGGGTAAACATGGAAACTAATTCGTTTACGCACGCTTTAGTGACGTCGCAATTGTCAGTTGTTACCTGACACATACCGACGACATAAATACTTTCCAACTGAAGTTAGATGGTATGGAGGATATGCTCATGAACAGACATGAGCCCTTCATTGTGGCCGGCGATTTTAACGCGCGGGCAGTTGACTGGGGAATGCCCACAACTAACTCTAGAGGGCGGAAAATAATGGATATGGCCTCTAGGACTAGACTTGTGGTTGCAAATCAACGCCGGACAGCCACATATAATAAACCGGGATGCAAAGGTACAATACCAGACATAACCCTGGGTTCTGAACGGATCGTTAATCGGATCGAAAACTGGAGACTACTGGATGACTCCACTGGCAGTGATCATGAGTATATCTTATACAGTTTTCGTGATGGTCGGCAGGCCTCTTCGGAGTGCTCCGCGAAGAAACCCCGCAGATGGGATATAAGTAAATTGGATCCGGAAAAACTATTCGCGGAAATTGACAGACAAGATAGCCAATTTGACGTGGTATCAAGCTCAACAGCGATAGTCGAAATCAGCCTAAAAGCGATGAAAAGGGCTTGCAATGCTGCAATGCCAAAAACGCATCACAAACACGGCAGCAGACGACAGACGTATTGGTGGAGCGATGATATTACGGAAAAGCGAAAAATATGTATAAAATGCAGGCGAAAGCTGACAAGAGCACGGCGCTCTGGCAACTATATGGTGGAAGCGCCAGCATTGAAAATCGCTAAAAAGACTTGGCTAGTTGCTATTTCGCGGAGCAAAGAAAAAAAGTGGAAGGAGCTTTGCATGGATATCAACAGAGATCCTTGGGGCCTTGGCTACAAAATTGTAATGAAGAAACTTAGAAGCTATGGAGCAGCACCAAATGTAGAGGAGGAAACCATGGATCACATAGTGAGAACCCTTTTTCCAGCACAAGCTCATGAAGCGGAGGAACGTTCACCAATAGAGCCTCACTACTCAGCCCCAATCTTCACTGAGGAGGAGCTCAAGATCGCTGCAAAATCCCTAAAAAATTAAAAGGCTCCGGGCCCAGACAATATACCAGCGGAGATATTGAAACACACAGATAGACGGCCCAAATTTCTGCTAAGAATGTACAACGCATGTTTGAAAGAGAGATTATTTCCAGAGGCATGGAACGAACAGCGACTTGTCCTGATCAGCAAATTAAAAGGGACCCCAACACACCGTCGGCATACCGCCCACTGTGCATGCTCAACACGGCCAGAAAATTATTAGAAAAACTAATAAAGCCCAGACTGCTTGCACCAGTAGAAAATGCTGGAGGACTCAGCCCCAGACAGCATGGTTTCCGAGCTGGAAAATCCACAATAGGTGCCATCGAGGAAGTAGTTCAAGCAGCCAGGGCGACGCAAAGAGGAAATGCATACTCGCGTCCGGTGGTTTTACTTGTAACACTTGACGTCAAAAATGCTTTTAATAGCGTAAGGTGGTCTGACATGTTAGAATCACTAAAACAGCGTTTTCGCATCCCGGAATATTTAATGGGCATGATGAAAAGCTACCTACGAGACCGAGTACTCCTGTACGATACAAAGACAGGAACCAAGCGATTTCGGGTAACCGGGGGAGCTGCACAAGGATCAATCCTTGGCCCAGATCTTTGGAATATTAGCTACGACGATATTGTAAGACTGGAAATGCCTGAGGATACTTTTCTAATAGGATATGCGGATGACATCGCAGCCGTCATCACAGCAAGAAATACCGTAGAAGCTCAGCGTAGACTTACCCAAGTTATGATTCACACACAGTCGTGGCTAAGTTCCCGGGGTAGGCAGATCCCAACCGAGATAGAGATGCGAGTAGGTGGAAGCATGATAAGAGCCCAAAAAACAGTAAACTATCTAGGCGTCAGACTAGATAGTAAACTAACATTTTCGGGACAACTCCAACATGCATCACGAAAAACAGCAATAGCAACAGGCTCTCTTAGTCGGCTGATGGCAAATATTGACGGGCCGACAGCAGCAAAGCGAAGGCTCCTAATGGAATCAACCAACGCGATCCTACTATACGGTAGAGAATTGTGGGCGGACAGCTTAAAAGCAGAAGTGAGGCGAAAACCGATGCTGTCGGTACAAAGAAGGGCTGCTTTAAGAATAGCTTCTGCGTACCGTACAGTGTCTGGAGCTGCTGTGTCGGTGATAGCGTCAGTAGTGCCGATCGACCTCCTTGCGCAAGAGCGCAAGAAGATATGGGAACTTAAGCGAAATGGAGAACTCTCAGCGCAGACGGCGAAGGATATGCGAAATCAGACCTTAGCTTCCTGGAAGGAGCGATGGTCTAACGAGAAGTACGGAAGATGGACAGCGAAAATTATCCCTTATATACAGACGTGGCTAAATAGAAAGCATGGTGAGACATCTTTCTATTTGACTCAAATGTTATCAGGGCATGGGTATTTTCGTAAATACCTACACAAAATGGGGAAAAGTGTCGAGCCCAGCTGCATCTACTGTACGAATCCTATAGATGATGTCGAGCACACTTTCTTCAACTGCGAAAGGTGGATAGAAGAAAGGAACGACCTTACAGGAGCTATAGGTCCGGTGGAGGTGGAAAGTATCGTGGCGCGAATCTGTAGCGAAAAAGATGCGTGGAAAAAAGACTTTGCAGAAAAAATATTAAAGCGCAAAAAGTGGGACCTGGATGCAGGAACACTGAGTATAGTGCGAAGTTAAAACACATATGAGGGCCCCATCTTGAAGGTTAATGCGGGATAATGCCCGGTTCCGAGGTGCGAAGTGGCCCTAGAGAGGAGATGTTTTAGTCGGTAAGCTACAATGCTTAAAGCATTTCACCTACCTCACCCACAAAAAAAAAACCAACATAGCCAATTTGGTATCTCTAGCTATTATGGTCTACAAGTTATAGCTTAACAACAAAGTCTAAATATCGATTGTTTTCGATAACAGGGAAAAAGGATGAGTTATCGAAAAAAAATAAACTAGTTCTGCGTACCATACGCAAGAATACAAGAATATATATCTAAAATTTTAAATCTCTAGCTTTTGTCGTTTAAGAGATCACTCAGTTCATACGGACGGACAGACGGACGGATGGACAGACGGACAGACGGACATGGCTAGATCGACTCACCTCGTCGTCCTGATCAAGAATGTATATACTTTATGGGGTCTGCCACGCCTCCTTCTGCCTGTTACATACATTGTCACAAAACCATTATATCCTGAATTCCCATTTTCAATGGGTTCAGGGTATTTTCATTTTTTTTGTGAAATGTGGAGCCGGTATCCAAAATATGAAAAAATAGAAAATGTATTTTATTTACAAAAGGCTAAAAACAAAATTTGGTAGCTGTAGCTAAAAATATATAAAAGATATGGTCAAAAAACTGAATCTTGATAATGTTTTAAGTCGATATCATTGAAACGGAAAAATTTATCGAATATCTAAAACAAACTCGATATTTTCGCAGTATACACAGACTATCATGCAAAATTTGAACTCTCTTGCTCTTATATGTTCTGAGATCGACGCGTTCAGACATACGGACAGACGGACAGACAGACGGGCAGTTCCAAATCGACTCAGCTCGTCGCCCTGATCAAGAATATATATACTTTGGTGGGGTCTGCCACTCCTCCTTCTGCCTGTTACATACTTTTTGCAAAACCATTATACCCTGATTTCCCATTTTCAATTTGTTCAGGGTATAAAAAATAAAATAACCTTTTATAAACAAGTAAGAAAGCTCTAGTCGGGTCTGCCCGACTACGATATCCCCTGAACCAAGTCCGAGCTGATGTTTTAAACAACCTAGCTTACATCTTTTATCTATACATATTACATCTGCGCGCATATACACATGCACACATACACACAGGCACACATATACACGTGCACACATTTGTATACACATCAGTGTTGCCAACTATTGTTGAGCAAAAAAAGCTAGATCAAGGAAAAATAGACCCAAAATGAAAAGCTTAATTTTCGAAGCAAATTTTGTATGATTTGTAGGAAAATGTATTGAATTCCTAAATTTTTCAGCAAAATGTTTCTTCATAAAAAAAAAGTCTTTTATAATGCAGTCATATTAATTTGACAATCTTTTTTTTTTTGCTTACCACAAAAATTTTTACTGAAATTTTCACCATTTTGTATTCAATTTTATAAGAAATCATGCAAATATTAAGTCAAATTAAAAACAGCTAAATCGGTTGTTAAAAAGCTATATTTCCCGCTATCCGCTGTTTTCGAATTTTTCCCGCAATTGCACTTTCATAAAAACCCGATTTGACGGGAAAAAAGCTGATTTGGCAACAGTGATACACATGCACACATATACATACCATGCACACAGAAGCACGCTCGCCGATTTCTGCGTAGTTGATTTGAATGTACAGTGTACTAATAATGTCTTCGTACAGCAACAGCTTTCTTCTTTGCTAACGAAAAAAAGGTAAGTGTTAAGAGCAAACAAAAAATACAATGATGCAGTTTTGTTAACTTATTTATTAAGTTTAGTTTAGAAAAAAAAAGATATGAATATTTAAAATAGATAAAAAGTTACAACTAAAAAACAATGAGAAGGCACGTTTTTGGGTTAAATAAAGTCTTCGTACAGCGTACTTTCTTAGAACTTAAGCTGCATACAAAAAACGAAAATGATAACGGACCATTTCGCAACAACTTCTTAAGAATTTTGAGAAAATTTAATAGTGAACTAGACAGAAAAAGCTGCAAAATGCCAGGAAAATATTTATCCATTGAAGAACGGCACCTTATTTTGAATTTGCATGTAAAGCAGCAGAAATCCTATTCGGAAATTGCTGAAATTGTATGTCGCAGTCGTTCTACTATACAATCAGTCATTGGACGATTTAAATATGAAGGCCGAGTTGAAAATAAGTCAAAATCCGGAAGGCCCAAAATTTTGGCGAACAGCGATCGCCTTAATATTAAGCGAATGGTATCCTCGGATCCATTTATTAGCGCAAATAGTATTAGTGCAGAGCTTCTTCGTACAAAAAATAAGCAAGTTCACCCTGAAACTGTTCGAAAAACCATAATAGCTACCGGGTACAAGTGGCGCACACCCAGGCGAAAACCTTTTATAAGCAGCGACAGAAAAAAAACGATTGGCCTTTGCAAAAGAGTACGAAAATGCACCAATCGAGTTTTGGCGTAATGTCATATTCTCGGACGAGTCGAAATACAACATATTTGGATCGGATGGGCGACTACGAGTGTGGCGACGAACTGGAGAAGCGCTCAATCCAAAAAACACAATTAAAACCATAAAGCATGGTGGTGGTGGAGTGATGGTATGGGGTTGCATGGCTGCAAGTGGCGTCGGAAATTTAGAAATAATTGAAGGAGTGATGGACCACCATAAATATATTGATATTTAAAAAAAAAATTTGTCCCCAAGTGTAGAAAAGTTGGGTCTATCACGGTCTTATTATTTGCAACAAGATAATGACCCCAAACATACTGCTCATAATACGAAAATGTATTTGGCGTACAACACACCGCATGTATTAACTAGAGGGATGGGCTAACTTCGGCCATGCCGAAGTTTGGTAATACCCTTGCAATTGCAAAGGATATAGATACAGTTTTTTCTGATTTGCCACGCCCCCAACAATTGGATATATATCATTTTTGGGCAATCTATTGAGCAGGGCAACAGTAACCTATATATCAAATTTTGAAGCTCTACCTATAAGACTTTGGAAGATATAGTTTTCTCCGATTTTCCACGTCCCTAAGGGGCGGATATATATCATTTTTCATAATTTTGTCGAAACGGTCAAGACTAACGTCTGTGCCAATTTTTGGAGCTCTAGGTGTAAAGTTGTAGAAGACATAGGTTTTTCCGATTTGCCACGCCCCTAATGGGCGTAGATATATATTCTTTGTTTTTTTTTAGGGGTGGTTGATACAAATATATGTTTTAAGTTTCAAGTCTCTGGCTTTAACAGCGTCCATATATTGAAGGATTTATGTTGAGCACTATATAGACTTTCCCGATTTGCCACGCCCCAAGTAGGCGTGGATATATAATTTTTTGATCAATCTGAAGGGGAGGCCAAAAGTATATTACTTTCCAAATTTGGATGCTCTAGCTTCAAAACTGTAGAAGATATGGTTTTTCCGATTTGCCACGCCCCCAAAAGGCGTTGATATATATTCTATATCTTTTTGTATTTGGGTGCAACTCAGGAGTATATATTCCAAGTTTCAAGTCTCTGACTTTAATAACGTCGAAGTTATCCGACTAAAACATTTCTTAAAACCGATCTGTCCTATGGGAGCTATAGGATATAGTCATCCGATCCGGATGATTCCGAGATATACAATGCAGCACATTCCAGCCTATGTGCAAAATTTCAGTTCTGTAGCTCGTATAGTGTCGGAGGAGATTGCGTTGATCCAGACAGACGAACAGACGGACAGTCGGATAGACGGACAGACGGACATGGCTATATCAACTCAGCTCGTCTTGCTGATCAAGAATATATATACTTTATATGGTCGGAGATGCTTCCTTCTCTGCGTTGCAAACTCCTGACCAAAATTAATATACCCTTTTTGCAAGGATATAAAAACACCACCACAGAGTCCCGATCTAAATCCCATTGAGCACTGTTGGCATATGCTGGAAAAAAAGATCAGGACTCATCAGATAAGTTCGAAACCCAAACTGATCGAAGTTTTGAAGGAGGAATGGACTAAAATTGACCAATCCTATGCAGAAAAGCTGGTCTTGTCAATGCCAAACCGCTTAAAAGCGGTTATAAAGAATAGAGGATACCCCACGAAATATTAAAAATTGAACAAATTTAATTTAAAATAGTTTTCAAGAGTATTTTGAAAGTATTTAGTTTAGGTGTACGAAGACTTTATTGGAGGCAAAAACGTGACTTCTCATTGTTTTTTAGTTGTAACTTTTTATCTATTTTATAAATTTATAATATTTTCTTTTGTTAAATGAAGTTAATAAATTAGCTAATAAAACTGCATCATTACTTTTTAGACTCTGTTCCCAAAGGGAAAAAGAGTCTATTGGATTTGTGCAATGTCCGTCTTGCTGTCTGTCCGTCTGTCCGTCTGTCCGACTGTCCGTCTGTCCGTCTGTCCGTCTGTCTGTATGAACGCGCAGCATTTGGACACTATAGAAGCTAGAGACTTGTAATTTGGAATATATACTCGTGTGTATCCGCGTCAGATCAAGTTTGAGTATTTTTCCGATACGCCCACAGGGGGCGTGGCAAATCGGGAAATGCTATATCTATTAAGACTAAAACGCTGTTATTTTAGTCAATATTGCAGTCTAAGAAATGGGGTTTAGAATATATATTCGTGTACACCACGCGGACGTTTTAAGATATAGATTATATATCTACGCCCATTGTGGGCGTGGCAAATCGGATAAAACTATATCTTCTACAGCTTTGAAGCTAGAGCATCCAAATTTGGCATGTGGGTTACTGTTGACCTTCCCTTAAGTTACATCAAAAAGTTATATACCCACGCCCCCTGGGGGCGTACCAAATCAGGAATATATATATAGCGATTTGTATAAATCTTATAATATTTTGAGCGTATTAAGAGCTAGAGACTTGAAATTTGGAATACATGTGCAAGTAGATCACTCGGAATCAAAAATATATATTATAGATATTTACGCCCATTAAGGGCGTGGCAAATCGGATAAAACTGTATCTCCTACAGTTTTGGAGCTAGAGCGTCCAAATTTTGCATGTGGGATACTGTTGACCTCCTCTTAAGATATGTCAAAAGTTATGTATCCACGTCTTCTGGGGGCGTGGCAAATCGGGAATTACTATATCTTTTACTAAAACCGTGATAATTTCGGCAATATTTCCGTCAGAGAGTTGGGACTTGGAATATATATACTAGTATCCTACCTCTACCCAAAAATGTATGTTATATATAGCTACGCCCATTTGGGGCGTGGCAAATAGGGTAAAACTGTATCTCCTACAGTCTTAGACGTAGAGCATCCAAATTTGACATGTGGGTTACTGTTCATGAAATTAAAATTTACGAAAAAAAAAAATAATAATAATCATAATGTAAGCCTCCGTAAAACAAATTCTAGTTGACCTAACTGGGGATTGAAGCAGGGTCTTCGCTACCACAACGCAAGTCTGTTTAACCAAATCAAAACACTTCCAAACTCAGTTTGCCACATAGCCACGCAAGAGACGCCGTGGTGTTGTGGGTAGAGTGGTGGCATGCGAAGCGCGTGACCTAGGTTCGATTCCCAGCGCTGACGCGTGATATTATCATTTAATAAAATTTTTTTTTTTTATTTTTTTTATAACTTCTATGTTATTTAATGGATTTGATAAAATTTTCAGCATAAATCCTTATATTTATTAAAACAAATTCTAGTTGACCTAACTGGGGCAAGTCTGTTTAACCAAATCAACACACCAAACTCAATTTGGCGCAAGAGACGCCGTGGTGTAGTGGGTAGAGTCGGTGGCATGCGAAGCGCGTGACCCAGGTTCTATTCCCATCGCTGCCGCGTGATATTATCATTTAATAAAATGTTTTTTTTTTTATTTTTTTATAACTTCTATGTTACTTAATGGATTTTGATAAAACTTTCTGCATAAATCCTTATATTTTATTAAAAATACGGTTTTACCTAAAAAATTAAAAAAAATGTAAATGTGGCTTTATTTGCAACTAAACTTTTATTAAATTGATTTTGTGAAATGTGGAGCCAGTATCCAAAATATATAATAAAAACCAAAATAGTATTTTATTTTAAAAAAGCTATATGTAAAATTGTATGACTGTAGCTAAATTGATGTAAAAGACATGCTCAAAAAAGGAATCTCAATAATCTCGCATTCAAACATACGGAAAGACGGACGGACGGTCTACATATTTATTGAGCCTACACACCTTTAACAGGAACAGAGTCTGACGCAGTCGGTGGCGCCCGACTGCAACGTTCTTACTTGTTTAGTTTGCGTTTAGCACATACATTTTTTTCGTTAGCAAAGAAAAAAGCTGTTGCTGTACGAAGACATTATTGGTACACTGTATGTGTGCACACGTACAGGCTGCTGCCGCGTGCTTTTACAATGTTTCCTTTAATAACTTCTGTATTAATTAACGGATTTGAATGCAATTTTCTGCATTGAATGCTATTATTTTATTAAAAATAAGGTTTTCACTAAAAATATTTGAAAAAATTAAATTGTGGCTTTAATAATTTTTTTTTTTAATAAATTTTTTTTTGTGAAATGTGGAGCTGGTATCCAAAATATGAAAAAATAGAAAATGTATTTTATTTACAAAAAGCTGAAAACAAAATTTGGTAGCTGTAGCTAAAAATATGTAAAAGATATGGTCAAAAAACTGAATATTGATAACGTTTTAAATCGATATCATTGAAACTGAAAAATTTATCGAATATCTAAAATAAACTCGACATGCGCGTTGTATACACAGACCATCATGCAAAATTTGAAGTCTCTAGCTCTTATATGTTCTGAGATAGACGCGTTCATACATACGGACAGACGGACAGACAGACGGAAAGGGCCAAATCGACTCAGCTCGTCGTCCTGATCAAGAATATATATACTTTATGGGGTCTGCCACGCCTCCTTCTGCCTGTTACATACATTGTCACAAAACCATTATACCCTGAATTCCCATTTTCAATGGGTTCAGGGTATAAAAATAAACTTGTACTGCGTATGGTTTACAAGAATATATATCTAAAATTTCAAATCTCTAGCTTTTGTGGTTTACGAGATCACTGCGTTCATATGGACGGACAGACGGACAGACGGACGGACGGACAGACGGACAGACGGACGGACGGACAGACGGACATGGCTAGATCGACTCAGCTCGTCGTCCTGATCAAGAATATATATACTTTATGGGGTCTGCCACGCCTCCTTCTGCCTGTTACATACATTGTCACAAAACCATTATACCCTGAATTCCCATTTATGGGAATAAATAAAACAAACTGGTCAAGGTGATCAAAATTATTAATTAAGTTACGTTCCAATTTATCAAACGTCAAAGAAAAATTTCAGCTAGACATTTTCATTCCAACAATCCTAAATACCCCATTAACACTAGATTCAAAATCAGTTAAAATAGACTCAGATTCAAAATCAAACGAAGAAACTGATATAAAAGAAACCGATCTAAACGATCTTACAATTCCTGCATTAATCACATTATCAGAACAAGATAATGAAATAGAACAGGAAGAAGAATTAAATTCTAGCACAAGCGCTATAGAAACAAAAGAAAACATCATGACAGACGTAAGCGGCCAAAGGGCATATATAAAGGACATATCGAATGCCACTCCAGAATTCAATGGACAAAAAATACATCTTCAAAGATTTGTAACAGCTTTGAAGTTAGTAAATTTGATAAAAGGCACATTCGAAGAAATAGCTGTTGAGGTCATTAAATCAAAAATGATTGGCTCAACACTATACAAAGTCCAAGATGAAACGACAACTAATGCAATAATCCAAAAATTGCAAGATACTATAGTCGGTGAAACAACCGATGGAGTAAAAGCTAAATTGTCTAAAACCATTCAAAAAGGAAAAACTGAAGAAAAGTTCACTACAGAAATTGACAATTTACGAAAGCTTTTGGAAGCTTCGTATATTTATGAGGGCCTATCAGCCGAACATGCTGACAAATTCAGCACTAAAGAAGCCATTAGCGCAATGGTTAAAAATTGTGATCATGGAAGATTAAAAACAATCCTTGAGGCAGGTAATTTCAAAACGATGAATGATGCCGTCACGAAGTACATACAATGTAGTACTGAAATGACAGGAAATCCCAATTCAATATTGTTCGCCCAAAGAGGTCGTGGTAATTATAACAACAAAAATAATTATCGTGGTAGAGGCAATGGACGCGGTTATTATAGTAATAATTATAACAATAATAATCGCAATAATGGCAAGAACAAGTAAGAACGCTTTAGTCGGGTCTACCCGACTACGAGATCCCCTGAACCAAGTCCGATGCGGTGTTTTAAACAATCTAGCTAACATCTTTTATCTGTACATATTACCCACTGCGCGCACACACACACGCACACATACATACACAAGCACGCGCGCCGCTTACTGCGTACATAATTTAGCGGCTGCGCTTGGGCTGCATTCTGGGCAGCAATATGAGAAATTAATTGTTTAATAACTTCGGTTCTAGATCTACTTTCTTAATGAAATTTTCAAGACATAATATTGACACCTAAAGGTGTATATATCCGAAATCCCAACTCCCTAGTATTTGAAATACGTTTTTCCACATATGGGGCTAATGGGGGGAGGTATCCAAAATTTAGAAAGTTTATTATCTGTATTTGCATCACAGCAACCTACGTAGTCAATTTGGTGTCTCTATCTGTTATGGTCTTTAAGTTATAGCTTAAGAACAAAGTCAAAATATCGATTGTTATCGATAATAGGAAAAAAGGATGAGTTATCGAAAAAAAAAATAAACTTGTACTGCGTATGGTATACAAGAATATATATCTAAAATCTCAAATCTCTAGCTTTTGTGGTTTACGAGATCACTGCGTTCATACGGACGGACAGACGGACGGACGGACAGACGGACATGGCTAGATCGACTCAGCTCGTCGTCCTGATCAAGAATATATATACTTTATGGGGTCTGCCACGCCTCCTTCTGCCTGTTACATACATTGTCACAAAACCATTATACCCTGAATTCCCATTTTCAATGGGTTCAGGGTATAAAAATAATAATAGTTATAGAGGAAATAACAACCAAAATGGAGGTTATAACCAAAATAACAACCACAATGTTAGGACAGCCCAAAACGCTTCGGGAAACTTCCTGTAATTTTTAGATGCTCAACAGTAGGAAACTCCCAGTAACCTTTAGATGCTCAACAGTAAGAACTAAAATTCACACCATCAATCTCAGCCAAAACATATACGTAACTTTTATAAATGTAACAACGGGAAAAGAATTAGTCTTTTTAATAGACACAGGTGCAGATATATCAATATTAAAAGAAAATTCAGATGTTTTTCAATACATCCAAACTAATCACATAATCAATATACAGGGAATAAGTCAAGAAGTAACCAAATCAAAAGGACTTACTTCTATTGAAATACAAACTTCAAAATATATAGTTCCACACGATTTTCACGTCGTAAATTTACATTTCGCTATTCCATGTGATGGAATACTAGGAATCGATTTCATGAGAAAATACAACTGTCAATTAGATTTCAAGCCGTCTGAAGACTGACTAATAGATCAAATAATTTAAAATACCCAATTTATGTTCCAATAACATACAGCTCTGGCAACAATTCCATAGTTCTGAAAGCAAGATCACAAGTTGTCCGAAAAATTAAAATAGATTCAGTAGAAGAGAGTATATTTATTGCGAACCAAGAAATTCAGCATGGTATCTACATAGCAAATACCATAGCAACAACCCCAAATGCATTCATAAGAATGCTTAATACAACAAATAAAGATAAGTAAATCAATATAAATGATTTAGAATATGAAACACTTTCAAACTACGGAGTAGTTAAAATAAATACAGAGAACAGAGAAAAATCTGTATTAAACCAGCTATCAAAGAATTTCCCACCACAATTCCATAAACAGTTAACAACATTATGCAAACAATACAGCGATGTATTCGGACTAGAAACCGAATCGATGACCACCAATAATTTTTATACACAAAAACTGAGATTGAAGGATGATGAAGCAATATATATCAAAAACTAGAGGGATGGGTTAACTTCGGCCATGCCGAAGTTTGGTAATACCCTTGCAATTGCAAAGGATATAGATACAGTTTTTTCTGATTTGCTACGCCCCCAACAATTGGATATATATCATTTTTGAGCAATCTATTGAGCAGGGCAACAGTAACCTTTATATCAAATTTTGCAGTTGTACCTATAAGACTTTGAAAGATATAGTTTTTCCGATTTGCCACGCCACGAATGGGCGTAGATATATGTAAGTTAACTTATAAGTTACGCACATTATATAATTATATAGCGCCCTAGACTCAACAGTCAGGCAGCAAGCACATTTAGGGACACGATATCGAATGTAAAATACTTGTTAAGTACAAATATCAAAACAAAAGTATCAAGTATAAAACATCGGGATCAAAAACGAATATAGTCGATACCAAAAGGTATCGATACTTTTTTCGGGTCCCTAAGCACATGGTAAAATATTCCTTTCCGGCTGAGCCGACCGACATCTGCAATAAGCCGCAAGTTTTGTATTGTCGCTTTAAGAATAAACGAGCATTACTCCGGCACGCTGCCGTAAAAGAAATTGTTTATACTTTACAATTCGTTGCTGAGCCTCAAGGCCAGTGATTAGAAAAAGGGGGCGAAGTCAAACCCTCCAACGTAATCGTCATAAGAAGATTATAATTACGCAATCAGCGCTGGACCAGCTTTCAACATCTAGTTCACCGCTGGACCAACCAAAATACTTAATTTGTATATTCTTTTTCTTTTTTCTAGCGATGGTTGATACAAATATACATATGTTTTAAGTTTCAAGACTCTTGCTTTAACAGCGTCCAAAATATTGAATGATTTATGTTAAGCATTATATAGACTTTCCCGATTTGCCACGCCCCAAGTAGGCTTGGATATATAATTTTTTGATTAATCTGAAGGGGAGCCCAAATATATATTATTTTTCAAATTTGGATGCCATACAGACAGACGGACAGACAGACAGACGGACATGGCTATATCAATTCAGCTCGTCTGGCTGATCAAGAATATATATACTTTATATGGTCGGAGATGCTTCCTTCTCTGCGTTGCAAACTTCTGACCAAAAAATAATATACCCTTTTGCAAGGGTATAATTATAGAAATCTTCACAGTCAAAAAGACGAAATTCAAAAACTAGTCCAAAAATTAATTGACGACAAAATAGTCGAACCATCTGTATCTGCATATAAAAGATCTTTGTTATTAGTACCCAAAAAGTCACTTCCAAATTCGGAAAAAAAATGGCGATGAGTAATTGGCTATCGTCAGATTAATAAAAAACTGTTGTCTGATAAATTTCAAAAATTTACCTGATGTTTTTGAGAATTATAGGCAACATAAAATAAAGTTACATCCCGAAAAATGTTCATTTTTCATGCATGAAGTCACTTTCCTAGGACATAAATACACAGACAAATGAGTCTTACCCGACGACAAAAAATACGAGGTCATTCAAAATTATCCAGTCCCACACGATGCGGACAGCGCTAGAAGGTTTGTTGCATTTTGTAACTATTACAGACGATTCATCCTGATTCATACAAAATTTTGACGACTATTCTCGTCACATAACAAGATTATGTAAAAAATATGTAAAATTCGAATGGAAAGCTGATTGCCAAAACGCCTTCGATCATCTAAAATCGGCACTAATGAATCCAACACTTTTACAATACCCAGATTTCAGCAAAGAATTTTGCAATATTACAGCTGCCAGTAAGCAAGCATGTGGAGCAGTCCTTACTCAAAACAAAAATGGACTCCAGCTTCCAGTAGCATACGCATACAGATCATTTACAAAAGGCGAAAGCAACAAAAGTACAACATTACAGGAATTATCAGCTATTCATTGGGCAATAACACATTTCAGGCCATATATTTATGGTAGACACTTCACTGTCAAAACAGATCACAGAGCACTTACCTACCTATTTTCAATGGTAAGCCCCAGTTCCAAACTTACCAGAATGAGACTTGAATTAGAGGAATATAATTTTACAGTAGAGTATCTAAAGGGTAAAGACACTCATGTAGCCGATGCGCTATCAAGAATAACAATAACGGACTTGAAAAATATTCAAATAAATAATAGAATTCTGAAAGTCACTACCAGAAATCAAAGTAAACAATTAAAATCCTGCGCAGGAAAAGAAAAAGAAGATTTGCGTAAGCAAACTTTAAATGCTTCTCAGCCCAACGTATACGAAGTCATTGTAAATGACGAGGTACGAAAAGTAGTGACCTTGCGACTAACCAAATCTCTATGCTTAAGAAAACATGGAAAACAAGTAAGAACGTTCTAGTCGGGTCTGCCCGACTACGAGATCCCCTGAACCAAGTCCGAGGCGGTGTTTTAAACAATCTAGCTTACATCTTGTATCTGTACATATTACCCTCTGCGCGAATACACACACGCACACATATACATACACAAGCACGCGCGCCGCTTACTGCGTACATAATTTAGCGGCTGCGCTTGGGCTGCATTCTGGACAGCAATATGAGAAATTAATTGTTAAATTTCTTAATACAATTTTCAGGACATAATATTGACATCTAAATGTGTATATATGCAAAATCCCAACTCCCTAGTATTTGAAATACGTTTTTTCCACTTATGGGGCTAATGGGGGGAGGTATCCAAAATTTAAAAAGTTAAATATCTGTATTTGCATCACAGCAATAGTCAATTTGGTGTCTCTAGGTATTATGGTCTATAAGTTATAGCTTAAAAATAAAGTCAAAATATCGATTGTTATCGATAATAAGGAAATAGGATGAGTTATCGAAAAAAAAAAAAACTTGTACTGCGTATGGTATACAAGAATATATATCTAAAATCTCAAATCTCTAGCTTTTGTGGTTTACGAGATCACTGCGTTCATACGGACGGACAGACGGACAGACAGACGAACGGACAGAAGGACAGACGGACATGGCTAGATCGACTTAGCTGGTCGTCCTGATCAAGAATATATATACTTTATGGGGTCTGCCACGCCTCCTTCTGCCTGTTACATACATTGTCACAAAACCATTATACCCTGAATTCCCATTTTCAATGGGTTCAGGTTAAAAAAAGTTATAGCAAGAATTGACGTTAGCGAGATGTACTCCAATGAAATTTTTGACTTAGGTCAGTTCTTTCAAAGGCTTGCAACAGAAGCCGGTATACTTAACATTAGCCAACTCAAAGTGGCACCGAGCGAAAAGATCTTTGAGACCGTCTCAATAGAATGTTTTAAATTAATGGGCAATAAAATATTAAAATCTTTAAGAGTAGCGCTACTCAAGCCGGTGACCCTATTATCAACTAATGATAAAGAGAAAGAAGCTATACTGTTTACATTCCATGACGATCCAATACAAGGAGGTCATACAGGGATAGCTAGAACCTTAGCCAAAATAAAAAGGCAAAAATATGACAAGAGATATATCAAACTATATATATAGAAAATGCCAAAAATGTCAAAAGTCAAAAACAACTAAACATACTAAAACTCAATTAACTATTACAGAAACGCCACAACTGGATTTCGACAGGGTAATTGTAGACACGATCGGTCCTTTACCAAAATCTGAACAAGGAAAAAGCTATATTTGAAAATTTTGTCCTAAAGTACGGTCCAATGAAGACGTTCATTACTTGAACAGAATATAAAAATTCAATAATTGAAGATTTATGTAAAAATCTTAATATAAACAAGTAAGAAAGCTCTAGTCGGGTCTGCCCGACTACGAGATCCCCTGAATCAAGTCCGAGCTGATGTTTTAAACAACCTAGCTTACATCTTTTATCTATACATATTACCCTCTGCGCGCGTATACACATGCACACATATACACACGCACACATATACACATGCACACATATACCATGCACACAGAAGCACGCGCGCCGATTACTGCGTAGTTGATTTGAATGTATGTGTGCACACGTACAGGCTGCTGCCGCGTGCTTTTACAATGTTTCCTTTAATAACTTCTGTATTACTTAACGGATTTAAATGCAATTTTCTGTATTGAATGCTATTATTTTATTGGAAATACGGTTTTTACTAAAAAAATTCAAAAAATTAAATTGTGGCTTTGATAATTTTTTTTTTAATAAATTTTTTTTGTGAAATGTGGAGCTGGTATCCAAAATATGAAAAAATAGAAAATGTATTCGTATTGTATGTATTATTGTATCGACGTGTTCATACATACGGACAGACGGACGGACAGACAGACGGACAGGGCCAAATCGACTCAGCTCGTCGCCCTGATCAAGAATATATATACTTTATGGGGTCTGCCACGTCTCCTTCTGCCTGTTACATACTTTTTGCAAAACCATTATACCCTGATTTCCCATTTTCAATGGGTTCGGGGTATAACAAGTAAGAACACTCTAGTCGGGTCTGCCCGACTACGAGATCCCCTGAACCAAGTCCGAGGCGGTGTTTTAAAAAATCTAGCTTACATCTTTTATCTGTACATATTACCTCTGCGCGCACACACACACGCACACATATACATACACAAGCACGCGCGCCGCTTACTGCGTAGATGATTTAGCGGCTGCGCTTGGGCAGCATTATGATAAATTGATTGTTAAATAACTTCGGTTCTAGATCTACTTTCTTAATGAAATTTTCAGGACATATTATTGACATCCAAAGGTATATATATGCGAAATCCCAACTCCCTAGTATTTGAAATACGTTTTCTCCACTTATGGGGCTAATGGGGGGAGGTATCCAAAATTTAAAAATTCCCATTTTCAATGGGTTCAGGGTATAATTAAAGAAAAAAAGAAAAAATTTAAATATTAAATACTATATGTCATAAAATTCTATTAAATGCTATTTAATTCCATAAAATTCATAAAATCAAATTTGAAGAAACCGACAAAACAAAACGAAATAAAAATAAAAACTAGAGGGATGGGCTAACTTCTGCCATGCCGAAGTTTGGTAATACCCTTGCAATTGTAAAGGATATAGATATAGTTTTCTCTGATTTGCCACGCTCCCAACAAATTGGATATATATAATTTTTGGGCAATCTATTAAGCATGCCAACAGTAACCTATATATCAAATTTTGAAGCTGTATCTATAAGACTTTGGAAGATATAGTTTTCTCCGATTTGCCACGCCCCCAAGAGGCGGATATATATAATTTTTCATAATTTTGTCGAAACAGTCAAGCCTAACGTCTGCGTAAATTTATGGAACTCTAGGTATAAAATTGTAGAAGATATAGCTTTTTCCGGTTTGCCACGCCCCTAATGGGCGTAGATATATATTCTTTATGTTTTTTTTTTTGTGGTGGTTGATACAAATATATGTTTTAAGTTTCAAGTCTCTGGCTTAAACAGCGTCCAAAATATTGGAGAATTTATGTTAAGCTCTATATAGACTTTCCCGATTTGCCACGCCCCCATCAATTGGATATATATCATTTTTGGGCAATCTATTGAGCAGGGCAATAGTAACCTATATATCAAATTTTGAAGCTGTACCTATAAGACTTTGGAAGATATAGTTTTCTCCGATTTGCCACGCCCCTAAGGGGCGGATATATATCATTTTTCAGAATTTTGACGAAACGGTCAAGCCTAACGTCTGTGCCAATTTTTGGAGCTCTAGGTGTAAAATTGTAGAAGATATAGTTTTTTTCCGATTTGCCACGCCCCTAATGGGCGTAGATATATATTCTTTATCTTTTTTTCTAGGGGTATTTGATACAAATATATGATTAAAGTTTCAAGTGTCTTGCTTTAACAGCGTCCAAAATATTGAAGGATTTATGTTAAGCACTATATAGACTTTCCCGATTTGCCACGTCCCAAGTAGGCGTGGATATATAATTTTTTTGATCAATCTGAAGGGAAGGCCAAAAGTATATTACTTTCCAAATTTGGATGCTCTAGCTTCAAAACTGTAGAAGATATAGTTTTATCCGATTTGACACGCCCCCAAAGGGCGTAGCTATATAATCTATATCTTTTTGTATTTGGGTTCATATCAGGAGTATATATTTCAAACTTCAAGTCTCTGACTTTAATAACGTCGAAGTTATCCCACTAAAACATTTCTTAAAACCGATCTGTCCTATGGGAGCTATAGGATATAGTCATCCGATCCGGATGATTCCGAGATATACAATGCCTGCAGCACATTCCAGCCTATGTGCAAAATTTCAGCTCTGTAGCTCTTATAGTCTCGGAGGAGATTGCGTTGATCCAGACAGACGGACAGACGGACGGACGGACAGACGGACATGGCTAGATCGACTCAGCTCGTTGTCCTGATCAAGAATATATATACTTTATGGGGTCTGCCACGCCTCCTTCTGCCTGTTACATACATTGTCACAAAACCATTATACCCTGAATTCCCATTTTCAATGGGTTCAGGGTATAAAAACAAAACAGGTCATAAGCTAGATTACAAATATACTGGACCTTATAAGGTAGAAAGTATAGAAGAAAATGAAAATGTAGAAATTTCAAATAATAAAAATAAACAAGTAAGAACGCTCTAGTCGGGTCTGCCCGACTACGAGATCCCCTGAACCAAGTCCGAGGCGGTGTTTTAAACAATCTAGCTTACATCTTTTATCTGTACATATTACCCACTGCGCGCACACACACACGCACACATACATACACAAGCACGCGCGCCGCTTACTGCGTAGATGATTTAGCGCCCGCGCTCTGGGCAGCAATATGAGAAATTAATTGTTTAATAACTTCGGTTCTAGATCTACTTTCTTAATGAAATTTTCAGGACATAATATTAACATCTAAAGGTGTATATATCCGAAATCCCAACTCCCTAGTATTTGAAATACGTTTTTTCCACATATGGGGCTAATGGAGGGAGGTATCCAAAATTTAAAAAGTTTATTATCTGTATTTGCATTACAGAAACCTACATAGTCAATTTGGTATCTCTAGCTATTTTGGTCTTTAAGTTGTAGCTTAAAAACATACATATACAAGAATATATATCTTAAATCTCAAATCTCTAGCTTTTGTGGTTTACGAGATCACTGCGTTCATACGGGCGGACAGACGGACGGACGGACAGACGGACAGACGGACATTGCTAGATCGACTCAGCTCGTCGTCCTGATCAAGAATATATATACTTTATGGGGTCTGCCACGCCTCCTTCTGCCTGTTACATACATTGTCACAAAACCATTATACCCTGAATTGCCATTTTCAATGGGTTCAGGGTATAAAAAAAAAATTAAGGGGTTACAAATTAAGCTTATTTTATAGATTGGTCTTCATTTGGCCGAGTTACAGCCGTTTAAAAATTTAAAGTTTCAACAAAATTCATTTTGAGCACGCACATATATACAAGCTAACAATTTATTGTACTTTCTTGTGTGAAGTCACTAAGACAAGCTACTTTTTTATGTTGACCCTTCAAGTTTCTCTCCCTCTCCAGAAGAGTAAAGTCATCCTTGTTGCAACACCTGTCAAAACCAACCGTATTTTCGGTATTAGCCCATGGGACGCTGACGGCCACTTAACGTCACAGAGTTACTGAAGTAGTTGAACATAAACGAGTGCCGTTGAACTATTCTGAGTCGATAACTTATCGGATGTGGTAACCCCTCCCTCACTAAATAGAAGTCCGTCCTCGGTCTTCCATAGTGTCAATGACAATTTGTAGCGATTTTTTTTGCCTATTCCTTTTCCATTTTAAAAGGGACGAAACCTATGAGCAGGTGACGACGAGCACTACTAACATCGTCAGCATTGCCAGTTTTTCAAGGTTGCCAATAAATTGAAGTTTCTTAAAGTTCAACCTTTGAGGTATGGCGTACTCAAAATCTCTTGGTGGGTAGTTATATTTAGGGTCTTCTGACGATATTTTTCATGTTTTGTACAGAGACCCATTTTCGTAAATCTCTTCATTAAACGTCAGTCAGAATGTGCCGTAGATGAGTTCGTCCGAGTCGCTGTCCATTCGTATTACAACATATCTTCGTTTATGAATTACATCCAGCGGCTGTAGGTGGCTTGCGCGGGTGTTACAATGCTCTATACCTCCAGAGTGTAGTTGCTGCGCGCAGGTTGTTGAAATCATTTGATTGGAAAATGTAGTGGTAAGAGTGGCGGTGCAGTGTCCAATTGGTAAAACCGGAATCCGTGACATTGTTATTTTCAGCGAACTGAAGTATTGTTCCATTATGTTCAACAGGAAGCATGGGTTTTTTCTTACATATTACTTATTAATAAAGTGTACCAAATTATAATCTAACAGAACATTTATATAAGCAATTCAAATTAAATCTGTTATAGGTAAATCTGCCGAGTGCTCATTTAAAATTTGGTTTAGGTTTTTAGAGTCAAGAATTGCATAGTTTATAACTTGAATCTTTGCGAGCGTAACATTCGTCTCTCAAGTTCCGAAATTAAAATTGTATTTCCCGTGAGTAACGTTAGATAGAGGCGTCTTGTGTGTCAATTGACTCCCTTAGTTTTGGTTGCTGAAATTTTAGTTCCTCGAAGTCGTTAAAATCAGTAGCCCCTGCTACGGTCTTTAAGGTAGTTCCTCGAATATTTATAGTCCTAGTTTGTCTATGGTGGACGTTAATTATCTCTAGCAATGTTCTAATATTACCTAAATCGGATTCGAGAATATGTCTCATATAAGACTGTGGGAAATGGCTCATGAGTGAATAAATTTCCTCGGGAATTTCCGAGTACCCAATAAGGCTGGAAGTGTCTTAGAAACTTAAAATCTTTCCAAATAATCGCGTTTTCGTCAATGATAAGGGTATAGTCGAGTTCGAGTAGTTAGTTAGTTAACTTATTTGGTAGTTAGTATTTAGAATAAGTACTGGAAGGATAGATTTTTTTTCTTTTTTTTTATTATTATTTTAGATTATCCTTATGTACCTCCCTCCCCTTTATAAGAACCGTTGACCCCAAATCGGCTTCCACAGTGACCTCTTCGAACAAAGGTGTCACTTTGTTACCAAGTCTCTTGTTTAATTTTTTGAGTACTTTGTCGCCTACTTGGAAAGTTCTATTTCTTCTGCCTGTCTTTTGTCTTTGTAGTAGCAGTTCTTTCGCTTTAACAATTCTATCTCTTATTTCTGCTTCGAATTCAGGTGGGGATGCATGGATTATGTCAATTGGTTTTTTTAACGACTGATAGATAGATTTATTATACTCTATTGCTGCTTGAAGTATTAATTCAATTGTGTCATTTAATTGGTTTTCCAATTTCAAACATCTGGTAATTTCTGCGAGAGTACTATGAAATCTTTCTACCTGCCCATTTGATGTAGTGATGGAGAATTTACAATTTCGACATTGAAACGGTTCTTTAAAAGAAACTTTACTGTTCTTGAATTTAGTGACGGTTCATTGTCAAAATATATAATTTTAGTACGGGGATAAAAATTCATGAGCTGTAAGATGGGGGGTACAATATCTGTTATTGTTCTGGAGGCTATGGGTTGGACAATGGCAAATTTCGAAAATTTATCGATACAAGTTAAGAAGTAGTTTTTGTCTGTAGAAAAAATGTCTATGTGGAGAATTTCTTCTTCTTGATTGGGAACGGGCGTTTCGCCGATATACTGTTTTTGTGGATGTCGGTCGTATTTTGCTTTATTACAAATTTTGAAATTTGCAACTATTTCATTTGCTAAACGAGTCATTTTTGGGAAAAAATAGTCGAGAAGAATTTGTTTTATATTTTCTTGAACTGCTCTATGAGCCCTGTTATGTTCTGCGACTATAATTTCTTTTTGTTCGTTATTATTATGAACGTCGATAACTTGGAAGAATGCCAAAATTTTGTTCATGGAAAGTCTCAACTAGTTTGTTGTAGATAAATGATAGTGTTGCCAAATCGCATTTAACTGCACTCACCACGTCTTTTTTAACCGCATCACACACTTTTTAGACTCTGTTCCCAAAGGAAAAAAGAGTCTATTGGATTTGTGCAATGTCCGTCTGTCTGTATGAACGCGTAGCATTTGGACACCATAGAAGCTAGAGACTTGTAATTTGGAATATATACTCGTGTGTATCCGCGTCAGATCAAGATCAAGATATTAAAACTAAAACGCTGTTATTTTCGTCAATCAAACGGTAACAGGGAGTTGTGCCTAAAAAAATAACCTCTTGAAGCTGATCCTTATCTTCCAATTCTGATACTTCAGACTCCGCTACCGCCTGGTATATTCCATCCGGTTGACTTGTAGAATTTTCATCTTGTGAGCTATGATTAATACTCTGTTGTTTGGGACCGGTATATCTGGCTGTTCCACTATTTGCTCTTTTTATACCCTGAACCCATTGAAAATGGGAAATCAGGGTATAATGGTTTTGCAAAAAGTATGTAACAGGCAGAAGGAGACGTGGCAGACCCCATAAAGTATATATATTCTTGATCAGGGCGACGAGCTGAGTCGATTTGGCCCTGTCCGTCTGTCTGTCCGTCCGTCTGTCCGTATGTATGAACACGTCGATACAATAATACATACAATACGAATACATTTTCTATTTTTTCATATTTTGGATACCAGCTCCACATTTCACAAAAAAAATTTATTAAAAAAAAAATTATCAAAGCCACAATTTAATTTTTTCAAATTTTTAAGTGAAAACCGTATTTTCAATAAATTAATAGCGTTCAATGCAGAAAATTGCATTGAAATCCGTTAAGTAATTCAGTAGTTATTAAAGGAAACACATACATTCAAATCAACTCAATCAAATCAATATGTGTGCATGTGTATATACGTGCCTGTGTGTATGTGTGCATGTGTATGTGCGCGCAGAGGTAATATGTTTAGATAAAAGATGTAAGCTAGGTTGGTTTAATCAGCTCGGACTTGGTTCAGGGGATCTCGTAGTCGGGCAGACCCGACTAGAGCTTTCTTACTTTTTGGAACCTGATTTTGATATGGAGCATAGGAAGAACTGTCTTGGTTTAGATGTTGGTTAGGTTGTCTGAACCGAGATGAGCTGTCAATGTTCATTGGTTGTGGAGGCTCTTGTTTTACGTTTGGGCTATAGTATTGTGTATTTTTCTTGTAAAATGGAGTTTTAGCTTGATGTGAAGAACTATTTTCCATACTGGAATGCTTCTGCTGTCTTTGTTCGGTACGTTGACCTTTTTCCTCACAGTTCCTTGCAAAACTATTAGCGAATTGGAAGCGCTCGTGGTTAGATTCAACCTCCTGTGCTAAAGCCAAGGCTGATGGTAAATCTTTGGGTCTTGCTGAGAAGATAATATCGCTGAGATTTCTTTTTGCCTGAAATAAATACTCTCAATGCATCTGATCTTTACTTTTCATTAAGAGAAGCAGTTAAAGTGGAGTCGTATGTCGGTATTGATTTGTTTAGCAGCGTCATTTTTTTTTTTCAATTTAATCATGATATTGAATTATTGTCAAGTTCCCTTGACGCAGAATAGACAGTTCCTGTTGTATTAGATGGATTGGCCGCTTATCGGCGTACGTAAAGTCAAGCCTATTTATAATTGCTTTGAAATTCAGCGGTGTGTCATACGAAGACAGCACCATATCAGCGGATCCTTTTATTTTGTTGGCTGCCGGTTGATTTGGAGCTCAACGGTCTCCAGATTAAGGTCTCGGTGCAGAGTCGAACCACGAACGTACCAGCCACAATCAGTGATCAGCCTCTGAGCTTTATTCTGAATTATCTGTACCCGTTTGCGGTTCGATGTAGCAGCCAGTCCCCAGATCTGGATCCCGTAGTTCCAGGTGGGCACGATTACAGCCTTATAGATCTCCCTCTTGCATCGCAATGGCAGCTTCGACTTGCGGCACAGCATCCAGCTTAAGTGCGCCAGCTTAAATCTAGAGTGTCGAATTGCTGCAGTTATATGGGATCTAAATGTCAGCCGTTTATCCAGAATTATACCTACGTACTTAGCTTCCTGGTCGACATGTAGGTACTCGTTATTTAGATTCACCGTTGACACCTGCCCCTTACGTAATGTAAAGCACACGTTCTTGCACTTACAGGGATTTAGCTTGATGTTCCACCTGCGAGCCCAGGTCTCAATCTAGTGCAGATATTCCTGAATTACAGAAGCAGCTTCACAGGTGCTTGGCGTAGAGTATAAGAAGCAGATGTCGTCAGCATATGAGACGAGCAGAGACTTGCCGCCAAAAGTGTCAGAGCTAGGGACATCAGCGGTGAAAATGTTGTATAATAGCTGGCCGAGCACGCTTCCTTGCGGTACACCAGCTGTCATCTTGTGCGGACTTGAGGATGAGGCTCTGACGGTAACCTGAAAGTGCCGATCAATCAGATAGGATCTGAGGAGCAAGTTAAAAGGAGCTGGGAGGAGCGTTGATCTTGTTGAGTAGACCCAAGTGCCACACCCTATCAAATGCCTGTTGCACGTCAACAAAGACACCATTACAGTAATCTTTGCTGTCATATGCCTTAAGGATATGATTTACCACTCTGTGGATCTGCTCAGTAGCGCCATGGCCTTCTCCGAATCCAAATTGGTGGACTGGCAGGATTTCCTGAAAGTCCACACGTCTGGAAAGCTGGGCTACAATTAACCTCTCCAGCACTTTAGAGAGTGTAGGGAGAAGGCTGATTGACCGATACGACTGTGGATCGTCTTCCGGCTTATCAGACTTGTGGATCATGAGTACCCTGGCCAGCTTCAATCTGGCAGGGAAGTATTGAATCCTAAGTATTGCATTAAAAAGTAATTCAATAAAGAGGACTGCTCGCTTCGGCAGAGCTCTCAGAGTGGTATGACATATTCTATCAATCCCCGGGGATTTATTCCTGGGCTGGCTTCTGATGGCAGCAGTAACTTCTCCCAGCTTAATAGGCCCTATAGGCAGGTCCATCTGCAATGGCACATCCAGAAAACGCTCAGTAGCCAACACCTCAGCCTCGGTAGCACTGTGGAAAGGCTGGAACCGGCATTTTTGATCGTCACAAGTCTCAGCGGCTGCCGCTTTAGTGACCTCGTTGCCTTCCACAGAGAGTAGTTTGAGTCAACTGTATAGTCCAGCGCCTGAAGTTTTCGCTTAAAGTATTCTACTCTCTGGGCTTTAAGCGCCTCTTTAAGCAATCTGCTGGTGCGCTGCCACAAAGCGTTATTCTCAGGTAGGTGGGTGCGAATAAATCTGCTTCTCTGCTTCTTTAGTCGAATCAACTCCCTCGCTTCTCTATTAAGGCAATAGAGAGATGAATGTCTTGATTCGCTGACAACAGGGCCCGACATAGCAGCAGCAGTGTGTATCTTTTCTGTAAAAAGTATATGTCCTGAGATGTCTTCAGCTCCATGTTCAAGTTGGTCATTTTTTCAAGAAACCCCCTTAAACTGTGGGATTTCAGACTTGCTTGAAAGCAGTCGGAGTTGGGGCACAGCAGCTAGTGTTTGCGTGTAAATTTCGACGATTAAGGACAGGTGGTCGCTGTGCAGGTCCCAGTTATCCGCAATCGTGAGTAGCGTATCAGGTATGCCTTGGTATAACGCAAAGTCTAAACATGATGGACTACCTCTGCTACCGAATGGATATCGCGTCGGAGATCCAGCCGCCTGGACCGGGATGCGGCGGCTTGATTGCACTGGTATCCAAATACTTTAAGAGTTGAATTGCATCGTATTCTAGTTTCACTTAGCAGTATGATGTCAATGTTTTTGTTGGGAGCAAAGAGTTCGAGCTCTGCAACCCTTTCTCTGATGCCATTGGCGTTCCATATTAGTATTCGAAGATGGTTCATTTTGATGCAATAGCGGTAAGAATATTGAGGATCTGCATCTGCATCTCCATCATTTTAATACCCTCAACACATTGAAAATGGGAAATCAGGGTATAATGGTTTTGCAAAAAGTGTGAAACAGGCAGAAGGAGGAGTGGCAGACCCCATAAAGTATATATATTCTTGATCAGGGTGACGAGCTGAGTCGATTTGGCCCTGTCCGTCTGTCCGTCCGTCCGTCCGTCTGCCCGTATGTATGAACGCCTCGATCTCAGAACATATAAGAGCTAGAGACTTAAAATTTTGCACGATGGTCTGTGTATACAGCGCGCATATCGAGTTTGTTTTAGATATTCGATAAATTTTCCCGTTTCAATGATATCGATTAAAAACGTTATCAAGATTCAGTTTCTTGACCATATCTTTTACATATTTTTAGCTACAGCTACCAAAATGCTTTTAGCTTTTTGCAAAAAAAATACATTTTATATTTTTTTCATATTTTGGATACCAGCTCCAAATTTTACAAAAAAAATTTATTAAAAAAAAAATTATTAAAGCCACAATTTAATTTTTTAAAAAACCGTATTTTCAATAAATTAATAGCATTCAATGCAGAAAATTGCATTCAAATCCGATAAGTAATACAGAAGTTATTAAAGGAAACATTGTAAAAGCACGCGGCAGCAGCCTGTACGTGTGCACACATACATTCAAATCAACTACGCAGTAATCGGCACGCGTGCTTGTTTGTGTGTACATGTGTATATGTGTGCATGTGTATATGTGTACATGTGTGTATGTGTGCAAGTGTATATGTGTGAATGTGTATATGTGTGCATGTGTTTTTATACCCTTGCAAAAAGGGTATATTAATTTTGGTCAGAAGTTTGCAACGCACAGAAGGAAGCATCTCCGACCATATAAAGTTGTGATGAATCACAAAATAGCCACCCACCCATCTCCACCGAACGCCACCCACCCACACACAACACCCACACCATCGAACCCGCAGCACACACACACGACGGCTTGCATCTGCAGCGCTTACGCCTGGTAGCGATGTAAGCCGGCAGCGGCAGCGGGCGCTCGGTTCAACAGAATACACCACGGCTGAGCGCAAACTCAACACCCCGCAAGCCGAAGCCGGGGCGCAGGCGCACAGCTGCAGCGCATACGCCTGACAGCGATGCAAGGCGGCAGCGGCAGCGCGCATTCGGCTTAAAGAGAGCACACCAGCAAGAGGCCGACGCAGCAAGGCAGAGGCAGCAGCACGAGCGCTCGGGACTAGTGATGTAAATTTGAGTGCAAACATCGATGTCAATGGTCATCGATGTTTTCAAAACGAAGCATCGATGTTGGGCTTATACATCGGATCAAAGCTTCGATGCATCGATGTTTTAAATATTTCCTATTTGATTAAAAAACCGATTTTTTTTAAAAGTTAAATATGTAATTTTCATAGGAACCATTGTTAACCTTACAATCTAAAACATAACAAATAATATGCTTTCATAGCAGTCTTCAAGATTCAAGATTTCATATAATCTTACAAACTAATTAACATAAAACATAATATGCTTTCATAGCAGTCTTATAAATTACAGAAACAACTTATATGCTTTCTTGGCATTACTAAAAAAAAAAATTAAAAAAAGTATTTCTTGTCAATACTTTGCAAAAATAAAATTCGACTTAGTCGCTCAGGGGAAAGCCGGTTTCTTTTCTGACTTAAAATATTGGAAGCCGCTGAAAACACCCGTTCAGAGGGAACGGAGGACCCTACTACCGGCAAAAATTGCATCGCAATTTTATACAAATTTGGATATGTGCTTTTTACACCTTCCCAAACGGTTAGAGGGTTTCCTTCAAATGGAGTTAGCTGCATTCGTAGATAAGCGCTCATCTCTTCGTCAATGTCCACATTCGGTTTATGTGACTGAGCGAGTTGGTAATGGTGGTCCCAAAAAGAATTTCATTTTTCTGATATATTGGGTGGCACGACTTCATTATTATTATTGGGCTTCAGGAGGGATTTGATTTTTACAATTGCATTTGCACATGCCTGAGCGTCTTTGAAGTGTAATTTCTTGAATCTTGGGTCAAGCACCGTTGCCATTGCCAGAATCGATACCTAAAACAAATTATAATAAAATATATATATTTAAGGAAATTACAAATTAATAATATATAAAATATACCTGCTCTATCGATCCCATACGCCTATCAATTTCAAGAAGCAGGAACTCCTTTACATCTTTCGCCTCAGGTGTGTGCTCATTCGTGATTTGCAATTTTTGCTTTAATATGTTAATCATTGGAATGACCATACTGGCCGTGCAGTATTTGTCCCCGCTTATTATTTTAGTTGCTTCGAGCGGGCGCAGCATTGTAACTAAGTCAGTTAACAATTCAAATTCTTTTCCTGTAAGCATCGTCAGGTCATTTCGCAAACTCAACAGCACATCGTTAACAAATGATTTGAGCTCTAGGAAACGTTCTACCATATAGAACGTGCTGTTCCACCTTGTTGCAACATCCTGTATAAGGACTTTGTCCGTTCTTTTTCTTAATTCATCGCTGGCTATAACACTTTGTTTAAAAAAAGTTACAATAGCTTTTAATTTTATAATGCACGCATTTACAGCCTCTCTTTGTATGGCAGCTCGTGCGATCAAATTAAGAGTGTGCGCAAAACAAGGTAGGTGTTTTTTACGGCCAAAACCTATGTCAACGGCTTTGACAATGTTGGCCCCATTGTCTGTGACAATGGCTGTCACTTGGCACTTTTTGATTCCCCAATCTGAACAACAATTTTCTAAAGTTTCACTTAAATACGTTCCAGTGTGCCGCTCGCTTAGCTCCAAAACTCCTATGGTCAAAGAAGAAATTTCCTGCTCCTGTAGACAATGAGCTGTAATACCCAAGAAGCTGCGCATTGACATTTGGTCGCTCCAAACATCCATGGTCAAACATAGTGACTTTCCATCTAAACGAGTCTTCCACATTTCTTTCATACTCTCGTATTTTTCGTCGACCCATTTTGTCAATTTGTATCTAGTGGGTATTTCATAACGGGGTGCAACTGTATTCATTAAATAAATAAAACCTTGGTTTTCGACTATTGAAAAGGGCTGCACATCCTTTGCAATCATATAGACAATTGCATCGTTAATTTTTTTAGTTTTTAAACCATCTGTTCCAAATTCGCTTACATTTTGGAAGCTCTGCGTAATTGAAATTTGTCTGGCTGCCACACTTTCGCCTAATGGTGTTATATTCTCAACCTCAGCTTTGTTACCAATTTTGTGAACATTGCGTAGATGGTCTTTCATATTTGTGGTATTTCCCGAAGTCTTTATGATTTTCCCACATGTATTGCATTTCGCACTGTTGCCATCGATTTTTATAAAGTGTTTCCAGCAAAAGCTTGTCTTTGTTGTAATTCTGGAATAAATGCATTTGTAGAAACAATATTTAAGGTATCTACAAAATTTACTTACTTTGGCATTTCAGTGTGAAGTACGCGGCAACTTACGACGAATATACACAAATTGTGAAATTTAACGTCCGATGATTTACAAAACATCGATGCATCGCTTAACATCGGTATCAGTAAAAACATCGAAAAACATCGGTTAGCATCGCCAAAAAAAAATCGATGTTCGATGCATCGATGTTTTTTTACATCACTACTCGGGACACTCATCTGCAGCACGCTGGAGCGACCGGATGTGCGCGCACGACGCGCATGCGGCGCGTCATAGCAGGAACGAGGCAGTCGACGGCACGTGCTGGAGCGAGCAGACGTGTGCGCAGGAGCGCCCAGCACTCGACAAGAGAAGAGTGAAGATAAAATAAGAGTTTAAAAGCAATGTATAGCAATGAAGTTAATAAAACACCGAATAACTAAAGCCCAAAAGTGCTGTGTGGTATACGTTCATGTGTGTGATACCCTACCTACCCTACGCCTCTTGCACGGCCGGGCGATATCCTCCAAACAGAGGTAATCCCAATACCACGGCTTCCGCATGGCACGGGCGACGTTCTCCCGGCGGAAGCTATAATCCCTATCTCCGGCCCAGTGCCAGAGTCATCCCTCGCCTCATGCGCGGGCGGCCGTTGTCCCCCGCGCTGCGGCAACTCAATCACCTTCCTGTAAGGCCGGGCGATGTCCCCCGAGCAGGAAGAGATTCCCTTAACCCGCACCCCGTGTCAGTGTTGTCCTTCCTACCCCAATACTCCTCCGGCGCGCTTACTCCACATCTACGTAAGCCACCGCCTCAGCCACCAGTCGGCGGCGGCCCTCTCACCCAGCAAGTCCCAGACACATTTACAAATTATTTGTGGAAGGCCCTGGCCCCGACTGAGAATTATACCTCTGCCAGCGAACTTCCTTACAAAGTATATATATTCTTGATCAGCAAGACGAGCTGAGTTGATATAGCCATGTCCGTCTGTCTGTCTGTCCGTCTGTCTGGATCAACACAATCTCCTCCGAGACTATAAGAGCTACAGAACTGAAATTTTGCACATAGGCTTGAATGTGCTGCAGGCATAGTATATCTCGGAATCATCCGGATCGGATAACTATATCCTATAGCTCCCATTGGAGAGATCGGTTTTAAGAAATGTTTTAGTGGGATAACTTCGATGTTATTAAAGTCAGAGACTTGAAATTTGGAATATATACTCCTTATATGAACCCAAATACAAAAAGATATAGATAATATAGCTACGCCCTTTGGGGGCGTGGCAAATCAGATAAAACTATATCTTCTACAATTTTACACCTAGAGTTCCAAAAATTGACACAGACGTTAGGCTTGACCGTTTCGATAAAATTATGGAAAATTATATATATCCGGGCGTGGCAAATCGGAGAAAGCTGTATCTTCCAAAGTCTTATAGGTACAGCTTCAAAATTTGATATATAGGCCCTGTTCAATAGATTGCCGAAAATTTATATATATCCAATAGTTGGGGGCGTGGCAAATCAGAACAAATTGTATCTATATCATTTGCAATTGCAATGGTATAACCAAACTTCGGCATGGCGGAAGTTAGCCCATCCCTCTAGTTTCTTTTTGTATTCGTTTTATTTCTTATAATCACTAACCATACAACACATAGATGGGACATCTATATTTAAAAGCAGAGAGATCAAGCGAGATAGGGCGAGATATGCGTAAGTGCGACCTGCACACAATACATTGTTGGTGCTCACTTTCAGAGCTCTCTCTAATTCCATAAGTGCGAGCTGCACACAATATAGTCAATATACATTGTTATTCCTCACTCTCAGCGCACTGTCGAATTGTATACAGTGGCGAGCAAAAGTGAGTGCATGTTCACAAAACAGACTTTCATCGTCCATAAAAACAAAACAATACAAGAAAACCAAAAAATTTTTTTTATTTTATTTAGATTATTTTATTTGTAACAAATAAGACTAAAGAATTAATAAAAAATAAGATGAATTCAAAGAGTTAGAAAGAAAAAACGAAAAAAAACCCGCATAAACTCATTTTTGCACGTTTATGAATTGCACGAATTTTTGCTCTCTGGCTCCTCCGCTCACCCTGTTTTGAACAGAAATTTGTTAGGTTTACCGTTATTTTTGTTCTTTGAATATTCTTGAAATTCGTAAAGCAATTTAACACGTGTTTTCAACAATTCAACACTGAATTTGACTATTTCAATTGTTGTTAAAGAAAATTGTTTAATCTTTGGATCAAAATGAGAAAAATTTCGTCAGATTTAGAAAATAGTGTTGTGTGCCTGACCGAGAAGGGGTATTCGTCACGTACGATTTCCGAAAAGCTTGGTATCAGCCAATCGGCGGTGATCGCAGCGCAAAAAAGACGAAGGGTGGCTCCCAAGCCCCAAGTCAAAGGTCGCAAAAAGCTGTTAACAAATTCAGATGCTCGACTAATGATGGCAGAAATGCGGAAAAACAAGCTGCTAACACTAATCCCAGGCCATTGGCAAACATTTTAGTGAGTGGACTGCAAGAAGAGCGCTTCATGACTGCGGATATGTCGCAACTATAAAAGTCGACAAACCTGCATTGTCCGATAAGAACGTTAAAGCTCGCTTAAAATTTGCAATGGAGCACAAAAATTGGACCATTGATGATTGGAAACGTGTTATCTGGTCTGATGAGTCGAAATTTAATCGTTTCCAATCAGATGGAAAGCAATACTGCTGGACTGCACACACACACATTTGCACATATATGTGTACATGGGACGCGCGAAATTCAAAATTGGCGGTTGGGTTGCTTTAGCGACTCAGAATGTTGTGAATGAAGAATGACCTTTTACTACCTGCAACAAGCCTTTAGGCAAAAAGGGTTAATTCTTAATGCACCCATGCACTTGTGCATAGATATGTAGGTAAAAATACTAGCCCGCTTTTAACCTTTTAAAAAAGCAAATGAACAATGTATTTAATTTTTGCATTGTTAGCAAAATAATAATGAAATGGAATCCCCTCAAAAAAACCCAGCGAAAGGAAAAGCAAGTATGTACATATATGTTTTTGTTGGATAATTTAAATTGTTTATTGACGAATTATTTTTAATTTTTTCGTGTTTGACCTACACGATTTACCAACAATATTATCGGCTAGCCATTTAGAATTCTTTCTTATTAGGATCAAAACAAACTGATTAAGCATGATTTTTCTATGTTCAAAACAAGGGTGGGTGGGAGAGAACCAATCAATATGGGAACTTGATTTTGCTGTGACGTGTATACATGACTGAACAATTTTATATTTTATTTTTGCGATATAAGGTCTATTGTCGAAAATTAGCTTAAAAACGTCGAAATAGAGTTTAATTAATTGAAAGAAATGGTCAGAAGGGGTTTTCAATTTAAGACTCTGATTCATATAACCAAAATTCTTATTGAGTATCAAATACTCTGAGGAACATTGCATGTCATTTGATGATTTCAAATAACTTGCGCATATTTCGCAGGCATTGTTTTTGTAACAATTTAAACAAAAGATATCCAGCAAAATATCGTAATGCATTTTCATTAAATGCATTTTGCATATTCAAAATGGTTGCATCTAATGATAATTCTATTTCAGAATTTTTACCTAAAGGCATTGCATCATTGTCTATATCCGAATTTCCTACAGATTGCCCCGTTATTGAAGATATATAAGAGCCGCTATCTTTAATGATATTGACCAACATAACATCTTCATCTGGAATACAGTTACCAGATGCAGTAGCAGACGTCAACATTTTCATTGTAAGCATTTTCGACATAATTGTGTTAAATTCATATATTGTCGGGTTCGTATTAGTAGCTCCACGAGACCTTATCAAATAAAACAAATTCTCTAAGGGGTCTTGATTTAATTTGGATGTTGCCACAAAGAAAATATTGGGAATTTCATTCCAAACATTCTCCCCTAAAGCAATTACAGATGAGATTGTTATAATCATCCCATCAATGCAATACACTTTATGTGGATATTTAAGGTTTTGGAAATAATCTCTCATTTCCAGGAGGTATTTATGGACAATGTTCTTCTTTTTTAAGGCACATCTGTAAGGATTCCTATCGTACAATACGTGACTATTTAAGCAATCAAAAAGTCTGTTTATTTTCTCTATAAATTTTGCAGTTGCAACAGCACTGTCTTTGCAATCTGCAAACCCACCTGAATCAATAACTGTTCGTATCGCAGCCGCGACAGTGTGGCTAAATACTTGACTGGCAAACTTAACTTTCATTTTATCAAAACAATTGGGGCCTACGAGCCCCAACCACTAATAATTCGAACAGCATGTTTTTTTGCAGTGCGCAATGTTCAACACACTATATTATCAATACTACTAAAGATAACGCATACCAATGCATTTTGTCTTAAAGAGAATTTTATTCTCTTAACGATGAAAAAAAGCTTTGCTCTATTTCCAACAACAACAATATGAGTAATTTATTTTTTAATTCGAACGCTGCGTAATATGATTTACTATCATACTTAAAAACAATAATTTAATTAACATTAGAATTGTGTAACGTCGCCTTTGGCCTGTATTACGCATTTAACCCGTTTTGGCATTGATTTTAACAAATTTTTGCAGTGTTCTTGAGAAATTGAGTCCCACATCTCTTGCAACTTAATTTTTAAGTCAGAAATGTTCTTTTGTGGCTCATTTCGAAGCTTGCTTTTTATTAGCCACCAAATATTTTCAATTGGGCTTAGATCTGGGCTATTTGATGGCCAATCTAAAACCTCCATTTGATTATATTCTAGCCAATTTTTGGTTCGTTTGGCTGTGTGCGATGATGCTCCGTCCTGCTGAAAAGTGAATTCACCGCAATCTGCCAGTTTTGGTATTGATGCCAGCAAACTATCTTCTAAAATATTAATGTATTTTTCAGCATTAACCGTCCCTTCAATGAAACGCAATTTTCCTAATCCTTTGGCAGACATACATCCCAAGGCAGTCTTTATGGTATGTTTCTGCCCTCTTACGGATGACGCGTTTTCTCGTATCGCCGACACTAACATCAAATTTAGCTTCATCGCTAAATATGATGGTATCCCATTGCCTTTGAGTCCAAGACATCCTTTCCCGAGCCCATTGCAAACGCTTCTTTTTTGACGAAGCGTAAGCAAGGGTTTTTCCTTGGCCTACGAGTAAGATAAGTTATTGGGTACGATGCATAGGTAATAACAAAACATACTTTATAAAAACCATATCCAATATTTTTCAACTGCAGCAGCGTCCATTCTCGCTTCACAGTTTTACCAATTTTCAGCGACCACTCAGAAGCCAAATTTCTTAAAGATTGGCGACGATCAGCCTTAACAATTTTGGCCAGTTCTCTTTTGTCGCGGGGTGTTACTGCTGATGTTCGGCCTCTATTTGCAATGTTATTTGCAATATTCCCAGTTTTTTGAAAATTTTTATCACCCCATGCACAGACGATTTAGACAAATTTAATTGCTTGCTGATCTCCGAAAGTGTCTTCCCAGATTTAAAATAATCTCTAATCAATACTCTGATTTCGTTGCAAATAGGCTTACCACGTACCATCGTTGCTAAACTTTCACTGATCTGTAGCAATTTTTAAATTTTATGTATGCTGTATTGTGATATTATTTGCAGATTATAACTAGATAGTGATTCTGTTACATTGGTTGCTTTTGTTTTGGTCTTCTTTTAAGATAAAGGTAAGCTTACGCAGCGTTCGAATTAATAGTGGTAATTTTTTTCTTATCTCTTAAGTCTACCGTTTGAATAAATTACTCATATTGTTGTTGTTGTTGGAAATAGAGCAAAGCTTTTTTTCATCGTTAAGAGAATAAAATTCTCTTTAAGACAAAATGCATTGATATGCGTTATCTTTAGTAGTATTGATAATATAGTGTGTTGAACATTGCGCACTGCAAAAAAAACATGCTGTTCGAATTATTAGTGGTTGGGGCTAGTACATGTTTGCAAGTCAATTTTGGACAGAGACGCGTTAAATTTTTCGTTTCGATTTCAAATAATTTTCGAATATTATTATTATTATTTATAACTAGCTTAAAGTTTTAAACTTAGGAACTAGTGGTAGTTAAGCATGGCTGCCGTGGCCTTCAGCTATTAATAATTGTATTTGTACATTATATATATACTATTTACATTTTTGGTTAGTTCGGCGTATTGTATGTGTCTATTTTATATTGTTGGCTTTATATTTTGTTGTATAGGTTTGTTTTTTTTAGGAAGTCTATTATGATTTTAATGTTGTTTATGATTTGTGATTTTTGTGTGTCCCAGTCTTAGTCTAATAAGTTTAATTTGGTCAAGTCTGGTTAATTCGTTTTGTTTTGTGGTTTTAAGAGTTTGTAGGATATTTGTGCTGCTTGGATTAATATTTTTGTACCAGTTTGATGTAGGGTATTGCTGTATTGAGAGTGTTTCTAGTTTTTTGAAGTATTTGTTTATATCTGTTATATTTATATTATTGGTGGTGATGAGTGGGTATTCTATTGATTTTTTGGCGTGTATGTCTGCGAACTCCTTCCCTTTTATGTTAATGTGGCTCGGGATCCACATTAGTTTTACTCTGTTTTGGTGTCTTGTTAGTATTGTTCTAATGGTTTTTGGGTAGTAGCTGTGGTTTTCTATGTTTTGTATTGATTTTAATGAGGATAGTGAATCGGAGCAAATAATCCATTTGCCGTTTTGTTGGGATATTATTTTAAGGGCTTCGAGTATGGCTATGGTTTCTGCTGTATATGGAGGAAGAATCCCTCTTTTGATGATGGTGTCTTCGGTTGTGATGGCGAATGATGTGTTATGGGCGGATTTGGACCCGTCGGTGTATATAAAGTTGTATTGGGTGTGTTTTTCTTCTAATTCTAAAAAGTGTTTTTGGAACACGAGGGGGTTAGTGGTGCTTTTAGTGTATTGGTGTAAGGTTATGTCTATGGTATTGTGTTTAAGGTACCCGGGGGGTATATTTGTTTTCATTATTTTGGCGGTGTATGTTGGGCCTGTTTATTATAGTGTGTATTGGTGAATTGTTTGAAAAGATTAGGTTCTTGACTGTTTTGCTGGTAAGGAGGACAAATCTGTGGGTGATGTGTGAAGTGTTGGCTTCTATAAGTAGGTTGTTAATAGGTGTTGTCCTATATGCCCCAAGGGCCGTTCTTATTCCGCTGTTTATGGTTATTTGTATTTTTTAGACTCTGTTCCCAAAGGGAAAAAGAGTCTATTGGATTTGTGCAATGTCCGTCTTGCTGTCTGTCCGTCTGTCCGTCTGTCCGACTGTCCGTCTGTCCGTCTGTCCGTCTGTCTGTATGAACGCGCAGCATTTGGACACTATAGAAGCTAGAGACTTGTAATTTGGAATATATACTCGTGTGTATCCGCGTCAGATCAAGTTTGAGTATTTTTCCGATACGCCCACAGGGGGCGTGGCAAATCGGGAAATGCTATATCTATTAAGACTAAAACGCTGTTATTTTAGTCAATATTGCAGTCTAAGAAATGGGGTTTAGAATATATATTCGTGTACACCACGCGGACGTTTTAAGATATAGATTATATATCTACGCCCATTGTGGGCGTGGCAAATCGGATAAAACTATATCTTCTACAGCTTTGAAGCTAGAGCATCCAAATTTGGCATGTGGGTTACTGTTGACCTTCCCTTAAGTTACATCAAAAAGTTATATACCCACGCCCCCTGGGGGCGTACCAAATCGGGAATATATATATAGCGATTTGTATAAATCTTATAATATTTTGAGCGTATTAAGAGCTAGAGACTTGAAATTTGGAATACATGTGCAAGTAGATCACTCGGAATCAAAAATATATATTATAGATATTTACGCCCATTAAGGGCGTGGCAAATCGGATAAAACTGTATCTCCTACAGTTTTGGAGCTAGAGCGTCCAAATTTTGCATGTGGGATACTGTTGACCTCCTCTTAAGATATGTCAAAAGTTATGTATCCACGTCTTCTGGGGGCGTGGCAAATCGGGAATTACTATATCTTTTACTAAAACCGTGATAATTTCGGCAATATTTCCGTCAGAGAGTTGGGACTTGGAATATATATACTAGTATCCTACCTCTACCCAAAAATGTATGTTATATATAGCTACGCCCATTTGGGGCGTGGCAAATAGGGTAAAACTGTATCTCCTACAGTCTTAGACGTAGAGCATCCAAATTTGACATGTGGGTTACTGTTCATGAAATTAAAATTTACGAAAAAAAAAATAATAATAATCATAATGTAAGCCTCCGTAAAACAAATTCTAGTTGACCTAACTGGGGATTGAAGCAGGGTCTTCGCTACCACAACGCAAGTCTGTTTAACCAAATCAAAACACTTCCAAACTCAGTTTGGCACATAGCCACGCAAGAGACGCCGTGGTGTTGTGGGTAGAGTGGTGGCATGCGAAGCGCGTGACCTAGGTTCGATTCCCAGCGCTGACGCGTGATATTATCATTTAATAAAATTTTTTTTTTTATTTTTTTTATAACTTCTATGTTATTTAATGGATTTGATAAAATTTTCAGCATAAATCCTTATATTTATTAAAACAAATTCTAGTTGACCTAACTGGGGCAAGTCTGTTTAACCAAATCAACACACCAAACTCAATTTGGCGCAAGAGACGCCGTGGTGTAGTGGGTAGAGTCGGTGGCATGCGAAGCGCGTGACCCAGGTTCTATTCCCATCGCTGCCGCGTGATATTATCATTTAATAAAATGTTTTTTTTTTTTATTTTTTTATAACTTCTATGTTACTTAATGGATTTTGATAAAACTTTCTGCATAAATCCTTATATTTTATTAAAAATACGGTTTTACCTAAAAAATTAAAAAAAATGTAAATGTGGCTTTATTTGCAACTAAACTTTTATTAAATTGATTTTGTGAAATGTGGAGCCAGTATCCAAAATATATAATAAAAACCAAAATAGTATTTTATTTTAAAAAAGCTATATGTAAAATTGTATGACTGTAGCTAAATTGATGTAAAAGACATGCTCAAAAAAGGAATCTCAATAATCTCGCATTCAAACATACGGAAAGACGGACGGACGGTCTACATATTTATTGAGCCTACACACCTTTAACAGGAACAGAGTCTGACGCAGTCGGTGGCGCCCGACTGCAACGTTCTTACTTGTTTTAGAATGGTGTTGGGTGCATTTCCGTAGAAAATAAGACCGAAGTCGATTTTTGATAGGATTAGTGCTTTAAAGGTAGAAATGAGGGTGGACGTGTTGCATTCAAATTTTGGGGATGAGAGGCATTTTATTATGTTCAGTCTTTCGTGGAGTGCTGGAATTGTTTTATCTATGTGTGTATCCCATTTGTATTTTTGGTTTATGTAAAGTCCTAGAATTCGCATATTTGCGACTTTAGGTATTGTGTAGTTGTGTGTTGTTATATGTACCAAGCAATTGTGTTTTTTACAAATGTGTATGTGCTTGCATTTGTTTGTGGAGAGCATAGCTCCGGATTAGGTGCACCAGTTCTCGATATTGTTGAATAGCGTATTAAGGTTTATGTTTTCAGTTTTGTTTTTATTGTGGTTAACAATTAGGTGAAAGTCGTCTGCAAATCCACAGAATTTGATGTTTTTTTGACGTGTTATGGTAGTTGCTAGTTTGTTGTAGGCAATAAGAAAAAGTATTACCGAGATCGGTGATCCTTGCGGTATTCCGTTGTGTAGTGCGTGAGTGTCTGATGTGCAGTTACCTACTCTTGTTTTTATTTTCCTGTTGGTCATGTAGTTTTTTATGTTGTTGACTATAGTTGGCCCTATTTTCCATTCGTTTAGTTGGTTAATAATGGAGTGTACTCCCACTCTATCAAAAGCTTTAGAGAAGTCCAAAGATATTATAGAGCAGTGGCTTTTTTTTGATAGGGAGCTAGTTATTAGGTGGTCTACGTAAAGTAGGCTGTCTATAACCGATTTTCCCTGTTTAAAGCCCATTTGGTGTTGGTGAATGAGGTTGTTAGTGGTTACGAACCACCAGATCCTCTTGGCTATTATTTTGTCAAGCAGTTTGCTGATACATGGGTTAAGGGAGATAGGTCTGTATGAATTGATGGATGTTTTGTCGGTGTTAGGCTTGAGTATAGGTATTGTTAGGCTAGTTTTGTAGGTTTGGGGAAGGTAGTTTTGTAGAATATTGTTAAAGTGGTTAAGAAGTCTTTGTTTAAGGGGAGGTGAGGAGTTTTTGATCATTGGGTATGATATGCGATCTTCCCCTGGAGTTTTGCCTGAGAGTTTGCGTAGTGCTGATTCCATTTCGATCATTGTTATATTTGTTTCTGTCAATTGGGCTGATTGTGAGGATGTGTTATTTGTTGGTGTGTATATTGTCGAGTATTTTATGTTGTAAAATTCGGGTGAGAAGTTGGTATCACTGGATTCCTTTTCCCAGTGTCGGGCGAAGGTGTTAGCTATTTCTTGTTTGAGAGTGATATTCTGGTGGGTTTGTGGGTCTATGATAGAATGTATGGCTTTGGAGGGGCTTAATCCGCAGAATTTTCTGATGTTGGACCATATTTTTGAGGTGGGTGTGTTTGGGTTAATATCTCCTGTAAATTGGGCTGTAGATTTTTGTTTTGATATTTTAATTTCTCTTCTGTAGCACGCATTGGCTTTTCTAAATGTTATTATGTTCGTCTGGTTGATGTTTCTTTTGAGGTTTTGCCATGCTTTGTTTTTTTCTTTTTTTAGAACAGTTAGTGTGTTGTTCCACCAGGGGACATTGTTTGGGCGGTTTGTGTTGCCTGTTTGGGGTATGCTGTGATGTGCCGATTGGATTATTATTTTATTTATGTTGGCTGTTTCTTTGTTTATGTTTGTTGATGTCTTTATTTTTGTGTTGAGTTCGTTTGTAAGGAAGTGGAATTTCTGCCAGTTGGCTTTGTCTAGATTGAACTTTGATTTCTTAGGGTTTGGGGTATTTTTTTGGAATATTGTGATTAAAATTGGGAAGTGGTCGCTTCCGTTTAGATCGTTAATTATTTTCCAAGAGATATCTGTTATAATGTCTGATGTGCAGAGTGAAAGGTCAATGTTAGTAAAAGTGTTGTGTGTTGAGAAGTGTGTTGGTGATTTGTCGTTAAGTAGCGTTAGGTTTGAGTTTGTTATGAAGGATGCGATGGTATTACCTTTTTTGTTGTTCTTTGTTGATCCCCATAGTTGGTGCCAGCTGTTAAAGTCGCCCAATATGAGGGTGTTTTGGTATTGGTTGAGGACGTTTCTTAGGTTTATAAGGTTGAAATTTTTTTTTGGTGGGATGTAGGCTGATATTATTTTTATTTTCTTTTTGGATGAAACTTCCGTGCAGATTGCATCGAAGTCGTTTGCTAGGGTCAAGGGTTTTATTTGTAGGGAGTTGTGTGTGAGTATTGCTACTCCACCATAGTGTTGGGAGGTATTTAGGGCGTGGAGTGAGTATTTAATGGGTATGGGAATGTTTGTTGTATGTTTTAGGTGGGTTTCTTGTAATGCTATTATGTTAGGATTAAAGTTTTTTATTATTGTTTGTAGCTCACTGTAGTTGTTTAGATATCCGCGTATATTCCATTGTATGCATTTTAGAGGCATAGTATTAGTATTAGTTTAAATATATATATAATTAATATAGAGTTTGGGTTTAAATTAAATTTGATTCTTTTTTTTTTTTTTTTGTTTTATATGGATTCGCTGTCGCTGTTGTTTGTGTGTCGGTGCTTGTTTGGGATTTTGGTTTTTGTTTTTGTTTTGGGGGGTTTAAAATTTGTGGATAGAGGGTTAGATTTATCTTTAGAAAATAATCTAAGTTTTAGATCTTCAGTGGGTTGTGATGTATAGGCTTTGTTTACTGTGTTGGCAAGGCTTTCGTCGATTTCCATGTCTTCTGTTACAATTTCGTGTTGGTGATTTTTTTGTTGCGTTGTGGGTGTTGTTCTGGTAGATTGGCTTGTAGATGAGTTATGGCCAGGGGGTGTAGATGTAGATAGGGAGTTTCCAGGTTGCTGCGGCTTGCTGATTTGTGTGTGTGTGTGTTGGGTGATGGGTGATGTGTGACTTGGTGTGTGTGTTGTTGTATTTGGTGTTTGACGTGCAAGTGTTTTGGCATATGAGTCTCTTAATTGTTGACTGTGTCTATTGTGATATATGTTTAATGCAGTTTTGTGATCGACTTTTTCGGTGGTTTTTATTGCAGTTAGTTCTTGTTGTTTAAGGAATGTTGGGCATTTGCGGTCGAGTGGGCTGTGTTGGTGGTCAATATCCGGGTTATTTACGCAGTTAAGACAGTTTTTTGTTTTGTTTCAGAGTTCACCTTCATTTGTGTGTTTTTTATCTGAGCAATTTTTGCAAGTTTCTACGCTCTTGCAAATCAGAGTAGGGTGTCCAAAGCGAAGACAATTTTTGCATCGTAGTGGGAGAGGGATATAAGGTCGCACCCGGACGGTTTCGTAGCCTATTTTAATAGATTCCGGTAATCTGTGTGTTGCGAGTGTTATTATGATGAGTCCAGTTTCAACGAGTGTGCTGTCTTGATGGTTTGTGTTGTTTGGTTGTTTTTTTAGGATTTTTCGCACTTCAGTTACGTTTTGTGATTTTAATTCTTGTTGGATTTCATTTTCACTTATGTTGCGCAGTTCGTTGCAGTATATTACGCCTTTGGTAAAGTTTAGTGTTTTGTGTTCTGTTGCAGTAATGTCCATGTTTGTCATTTTGGTAAGTCTAAGTAGTTTTAGAGTTTGCAGTTTGTTTTTAGTTTTTACAAGTAGAGAGCCATCTCTAGTTTTTTTGCATGTTTCCACTTCTCCTCCACATGCATAGTCTATAGTTTTTTTTATAACGAACCTTTTCGAATGATTCGTTATCGTTTCGTTTTAAGACAATGTACTTGGGTTCGTTTAGTTGTGTGTTGTTGGATTTTGTTGCATATTTGCTTATGTCCGGTGGTTCGTGCATGGTTGTTGTTTTTGGGCTCGAGCCCGATGTAACCGTTTGCGGTGTGTGTTTGTTTTAGGTTTTTTTTTTGTTTGCTTTTGGGTTTGATGTTTGTTTTTGCGTTTGCTTTTGCTTTCGCGTTTGCTTTTGCGTAGCGGAGTTTTGTTTGATTGCAGCACGTCTTATCTCAAGAGAGGTTGAAGTGATACTGAATTTTCGAATAATATTCCATGAAACTATGCCTTCAGGTGCTAAAATATCACGTTTTAAGAGAATATTTCTAAGCGATTTTACAAGATGTGGTGCATCGAATATCGCAAATATTTCTTTGTTGTTGACGCTAAATTTTGGATTAGTAAAATCAACAGCCCATCTATTAAAAACAGCTCTATTATTGGAACCCTGATCACAAACAACGGCTTTGACGTGAAGTCCCAATGCTTGGGATAGTCCAATATTAGACTCAATTTTTTCTTTCAGAGCCTCATGTTTTATTCCGTTTGCAGAAACTGTATAGCTTAAAACATACTTCCAGTTTTCAAACAAGCCCCTAACAAGGAAAACACAGACTTGTTGTCCCAAAAACTTTTTCCTCTTTACCCCATCATTTTCAAAGCCCTGAATCTCATCAAGAGATGAATTATATTGTAAACCTCTTTTGATTTTAACCTTATCGCAAACTAAGACAGCATATTTTCCCTTTTCACTAATTTTTTCAACTATGCGCTGCAAATTTTCCAACAAGTCTGGATTAAATCCCGGTGCTAAGTTTTTTAGTAGGGCCCATCGATTCAGCGATTTTTTGGACGGAAGTCGTAAATTAAGAACATCTCTTAGGTAATCATATGTTCTAGCCGAATAAAAATTTATGTTTTGTGCGACAACCCTCTCAGCGCTATTATAAAAAGTATTCTTTTTTAAAAGCATTTTGCACACAACTTTCGATTGATCGGATACATGGGGCATATTTGTTATTGTCGTAAAGACACTGACAGGTTTTTTCACCTTAGAAAATCTGAATGGCATACTTCTGTATCTTGAAGATTTTTTAAAAGCCAAAAACTGCTTATGTAGCTTGTTATACCTATCCTGGACTTTCTTAAGATCATCGCCCATTTTATAATATTTTCTCCTATAGTAAGCCTCATTTTGCTCTTTCTTATTGCAATTTAGACAAAATGAAACAGTAACTGCACCTAATTCTTCCCATAACTGATTCTTATGATTGCTATAAAAGTTTAGTAAATTTGCTACATTGATGTTTTCCTGACTATTTTCGAGAAGAGTTTCATCAGGATGTGTCGCGGCCCATGGCACATCAAACTGATCTGAAACAAAGTTCGGTTTTGGGGACATGTACGGCACAACATCTTGTTCCGATTTAATGTCTATTAAATAATTATTTTCATTTTCCATATGATTATTAATATCGGTTAAAAGAGAATTTTGGGTCAAATGTAACGTGGGAACAGCGTTAGCTCTTAATCTAAGTTTACCAATGTATTTCTCTCAAAATGCCTGTCACATATTTTAGCCGTTTTCGGATTAAAAGTGCAAATAGCATTGCACAATTTCAACCACTTATTTAAAAAAAAACTCTTTAGACGGAAACGAAAACAATTTAATTGGAAAACTACTTGCACTTTTTCTGTAACTTGCACGACACGTTTCAGTAATGCACTTCGCACTGTTCCTCCGTAAATCTCTTTTATTATTAACTGCCATAGTTTTAAAAAAAACTTTTTTCAATTCACAAAATGTTTACACGTTAGCACTATTCAAATTTTTTAAATCAACTAAAGCCGCACTGCACTTGTTACCACTTTTTATACTTTTTTTATACCCAGATTTTCATTCTTTATGACATTTTGACACCTAACGCACAACATTTCCCAAAACCCAGAATTCCCCAAATTATATAGGGCTGTAAAAAGATTGTTCATTGGTTTTTTTAAAATGTTAAAAGTGGGCTAGTATTTTTACCTACATATCTATGCACAAGTGCATGGGTGCACTAAGAATTAACCCTTTTTGCCTATAGGCTTGTTGCAGGTAGTAAAAGGTCATTCTTCATTCACAACATTCTGAGTCGCTAAAGCAACCCAACCGCCAATTTTGAATTTCGCGTGTCCCATGTACACATATATGTGCAAATGTGTGTGTGCGCAGTCCCGCTGGTCGAACATCTTCAAATTTCAGCTTCTACTATTTCGACAATTTCAGCAGGCACCCAGGCCTACGCACACATTCATAAATATGCTTATACATGTACGAAGACTAACAAGTGTGTGTGCAAGCCCAGCGCGTCCCATACCCACACACATATGCAAATGCGTATGTGAGGTCCCGCGATCGACAAATCTAAAATATTCTGATTTTACAATTCCAACAGGTCCCAGAGCACACAATGATACAAATGCTGTGTATTTACACGGACGAATGATAGTGTGTGCTGGGACGATGCCCTTGCAAAAAATAATCATAACAAGTAAGAAAGCTCTAGTCGGGTCACAGCCCGACTACGAGATCCCCTGAACCAAGTCCGAGCTGATGTTTTAAACAACCTAGCTTAAATCTTTTATCTATACATATTACCTCTGCGCGCAAATACACATGCACACATACACACAGGCACGCATATACACATGCACACATATACACATGCACACATATACACTTGCACACATATACACATGCACACATTTCTATACACATGAACACATATACATACCATGCACACAGAAGCACGCGCGCCGATTATTGCGTAGTTGATTTGAATGTATGTGTGCACACGTACAGGCTGCTGCAGCGTGCCTTTACAATGTTTCCTTTAATAACTTCTGTATTACTTAACGGATATGAATGCAATTTTCTGCATTGAATGCTATTAATTTATTAAAAATACGGTTTTCACTAAAAAATTTGAAAAAATTAAATTGTGGCTTTGATAATTTTTTTTTTATAATTTTTTTTTTGTGAAATGTGGAGCCGGTATCCAAAATATGAAAAAATAGAAAATGCATTTTATTTATAGAAAGCTAAAAACAAAATTTGGTAGCTGTAGCTAAAAATATGTAAAAGATATGGTCAAAAAACTGAATCTTGATAACGTTTTAAATCGATAACATTGAAACGGAAAAATTTATCGAATATCTAAAACAAACTCGATATTTTCGCTGTATACACAGACCATCATGCAAAATTTGAAGTCTCTAGCTCTTATAGGTTCTGAGATCGACGCGTTCATACATACGGACAGACGGACAGACGGACAGACGGACGGACGGACGGACAGACAGACGGACAGGGCTAAATCGACTCAGCTCGTCACCCTGATCAAGAATATATATACTTTGTGGGGTCTGCCACGCCTCCTTCTGCCTGTTACATACTTTTTGCAAAACCATTATACCCTGATTTCCCATTTTCAATGGGTTCAGGGTATAAAAACATGAGAATTTTGTATGAGCATGGCAAGTGTTTGACTCGTCGGCTTCCAAATTTGCTTGGAAGGGTGCGATGGGACCTCTGGATGTTAAAATTTGGCAAATTTTTGTGCACTTCTGCTTGTGCGTACATATATACATACATATACAATTCGACAGTGCGCTGAGAGAATGTATATTGACTATATTGTGTGCACAGTTTCACTCTGAACTTCTTGGAGGCAAGACGTGTTTAAATCTGCATTCACCGAGCTGCCAAAGAGCAATCGTAAAACATTTAGAGCTAATTAAGCAAAAAAACAAACAAGTGCACAAAACAAAATACGAAAAATTAAAAAACAACAAAAGCAAAAAACACAGTTACAAGTGCAGGGCGCGAGCCCAAAAAACAACAACAATGGACAAACCGCCTGACATACACAGATTCCCAACAACATCAATTTACAGCAAATATGCAAATACAGACAGCCCAAAATACATAGTAATAACTAGAAAAGACAATGCATCATTTGAAAAAGTGTCACCGTTTCTTATTAAAAAAACAATAGACTACACATGCGGAGGAAAAGTCGAATCTTGCAAAAAAACGCGCGCTGGTTTCTTATTAGCAAAAACGAAAAACAACACACAGGCAATTAAACTACTCAAACTGAGAAATATGGCAGAGATGCAAGTGACAGCCTCTGAACACAAATCTCTCAACCAATCTAGAGGAGTTATATACTGCAACGAACTACGAAATATCGACGAAACCGAAATATTAAATGAATTAAAACCACAGAATATAACCGAAGTGCGTAAAATATTAAAAAAACAAGATCAAACTCTGACAGAAACTGGACTAATAACAATTACATTCGCCTCACACTCCGTGCCAGAATCAATAAAAGTTGGATACGAAAGCGTAAGAGTTCGACCTTACATCCCAATGCCGCTGAGATGCAGAAAATGCCTCCGCTTTGGCCACCCAACACCGATCTGCAAAAGCCCCGAAGAAACTTGCAAAAACTGCTCGGGAAGAACACACACAGAGGAAAGCGAGACATGCACAAAAGAAAAAAGTTGCATTAATTGTATTAACAACCCAGAAGTAGATTACAAACACAGCCCATTAGATCGAAAATGTCCAGCATTTCTTAAGCAACAGGAATTAGTGGCGATCAAAACAACAGAAAAAGTCGATCACAAAACAGCGCTAACAATATACCACGCCCGACACACTCACCAAATAAGAAACACCTATGCCACAACACTATCCAACCCGACAGCAAAACAAAACAGTAACACAGCAACACCAAATGCAAATACAACTACATCAAATGAAACAAGAACCACACACTCACACGCCCCAAAGCCGCCAATGTCTAACAACAAAACACACCAGCCAACAAACTTACCAACCGCCCACACACACAACATCACAACAACACCAAAATGCACACCCGCAAACCACTCTGAAGACATGGATCTAGATGTCCCCGTCAACACAAAGGACCTAACATGCGAGCAATCATCAAACATGAAACTACGCATTTTCACTAAAGATAAAAACACCTTATCAACCAATCTTAAGCCCTCAAAACTCAACATACTAAAAACAAAACAAGTAAGAAAGCTCTAGTCGGGTCTCAGCCCGACTACGAGATCCCCTGAACCAAGTCCGAGCTGTTGTTTTAAACAACTTAGCTTACATCTTTTATCTATACATATTACCTCTGCGCGCATATACACATGCACACATTTGTATACACAAGCACACATATGCCATGCACACAGAAGCACGCGCCCCGATTACTGTGTAGTTCATTTGAATGTATGTGTGCACACGTACAGGCTGCTGCCGCGTGCTTTTACAATGTTTCCTTTAATAACTTCTGTATTACTTAACGGATTTGAATGCAATTTTCTGCATTGAGTGCTATTAATTTATTGAAAATACGGTTTTCACTTAAAAATTTAAAAAAAAAAATTTGTGGCTTTGATAATTTTTTTTTTTAATAAATTTTTTTTGTAAAATGTGGAGCCGGTATCCAAAATAAAAAAAATAGAAAATGTATTTTATTTTCAAAAAGCTAAAAACAAAATTTGGTAGCTGTAGCTAAAAATATGTAAAAGATATGGTCAAAAAACTGAATCTTGATAACGTTTTAAATCGATATCATTGAAACGGAAAAATTTATCGAATATCTAAAACAAACTCGATATGCGCGCTGTATACACAGACCATCATGCAAAATTTGAAGTCTCTAGCTCTTATATGTTCTGAGATCGACGCGTTCATACATACGGACAGACGGACGGACGGACGGACGGACGGACGGACGGACGGACGGACAGACAGACGGACAGGGCCAAATCGACTCAGCTCGTCGCCCTGATCAAGAATATATATACTTTAAGGGGTCTGCCACGCCTCCTTCTGCCTGTTACATACTTTTTGCAAAACCATTATACCCTGATTTCCCATTTTCAATGGGTTCAGGGTATAAAAACACAAATAAGAATAAGCACAAAAACAACAGCGAAAGCGACAGTGTTTAACACTTACAAGTAAAAGCAGTGATCGGCGTCCACCCGTTCGCGCCATTGGCGAAGAAAATCTCCCCAAAAATGTCGCGGACGGGGGGACGCCGAGCACCCTCCCCCCACACCGAGCCCCCAATTAGCATGCTATTGAGGGCTCCCACTTGCTGTAGTTATAACACTTACAAGTAATCTTAACTCAAAAAAAAAAAAAAAAAAAAAACAAGCACCCAAATGATCATTAAAATCGTTCAATGGAACATTAACGGATATCTCAACAACTACAGCGAACTCCAAATATTAATATCCAAACACACTCCACACATAATATCCTTACAAGAAACCCACAAAATAAATATCCACCTCACACCCATCCCTACCAACTACCAACTCTTAACAAAAAACACCGCCCCCTCATACGGTGGCGTAGCATTACTAGTTCACAAATCCATACAAACCCAAGAAATACTGCTCAACGATGATTTTGACGCAATTTGCGTAGAGTGCACATCGGAACAAAAATTTAGAGTCATATCTGCATACATTGCACCAAACCAAAAATTTTCCCTAAGCAACCTCCAGGCCGTACTTGATACGTCACACACACCAACGCTAGTCACTGGTGACTTCAACAGCTGGCACAAAAACTGGGGTTCAAACTCAAACAATTGTAGAGGGAAACTAGTAGAAAAATTTATCTCCCAATCATCCTATATTCTTTTAAATGACGGATCACCAACACATCTTAGCACCCATAACACACTAACGAACATCGACCTAACCTTTAGCAGCCCCATACTAAAAATTGACAGCACATGGCAAACAGAAAACGATCTCTACGGCAGTGACCACTTCCCGATCATAATATCCCTCTTCGCCTCTAAGACAACGTACACGCAATACACAACAGCCAAACCTTACTTTATCACTGACAAAACAAACTGGGAACAATTTTCTGAACTAACAGAAAAATACTCCTTACAGCTACCAACAAGCACAAACATAAACAAAGAAGCAGCTTCAATACACAAAATAATTATTTCGAGCGCACACAGAACTATCCCCCAAACACACCCTACAACACGACTTTATAATGTCCCCTGGTGGAATAAAGAGCTACAAGGTCTAAGAGACGAAAAAATAAGAAGATGGCACAAACTAAAAAGAGAAATAACAACAGACAATATCATACAGTTTAAAAAAGCAAATGCGCTATTTAGACTGACCCTAAAAAAATCAAAAAAAAATTGCACCAAGCAATTCACCGAGCAAATAGCCCCTGACACCCCACCTAAAAGAATTTGGAGCAATATTAGAAGACTTTGCGGGCTTAACCCACAAAAACACATCCACTGCATCCTCAAACCTAACACAAATATATACTCCACCAACAAACAGGAAATTTCAGATATTTTCTGCAAAAACTTGTCCGAAGCAGCATCCGATCTCAACTTTACCACCAAATTCAGGAACTCAAAAAGAACAGCACTCAACAACATACACAACCACACATACACCCCCAAAAAAAGAGCATCAGAAATTGAAAAGCCAATAACCGTCATCGAATTTACGGCAGCACTTAACACACTAAAAGGCAACACACCTGGACTGGACAGAATAAACTACACAATGATAAAGAATCTTGACAAAAAAACAATAAACAGAATCATAGACCTAGAGAACGCCATACTAAACAACTACATTCCCCAAGCCTACCAGAACAGTATAACAATTCCAATCCTAAAGCCCAATTCAGACAAAACCCTACTTAACTCCTACCGACCCATATCACTCAACCCATGCCTATCAAAAATCCTAGACAAAATTATAGCAAAGCGACTGTGGTGGTTTGTTTCTAATGACAAGCTCATCCATAACAGTCAAACTGGTTTCAAAAAGGGGAAATCGGCTTTAGATAGTCTAGTCCTAGTAGACCATCTACTAGCTAGAAGCATCTCCAAAAAAAACCACGCATCAATTATATCACTTGACTTTGCGAAAGCCTTCGACAGGATTGGAATCCACACAATCCTCGACCAACTTGCAGAATGGAAAACAGGACAAAAAATTCTAAACTATGTTAAAAACTTTATGACCAACCGAAAAACAACAATACGCATAAGCACAACCCTCTCCTCTTTCCACCCCATCCCTAACGGCATCCCTCAGGGGTCACCACTCTCTGTAGTGCTATTTGTAATAGCATACAATAAGCTTACAGTAATGATCACCCAACACCCAAACATCAGCCTAAGCGCATACGCGGACGATTTCAACATCATATTAAAACTAAACAAGTAAGAAAGCTCTAGTCGGGTCTGCCCGACTACGAGATCCCCTGAACCAAGTCCGAGGCAGTGTTTTAAACAATCTAGCTTATATCTTTTACCGGTACATATTACCCTCTGCGTGCACACACACACGCACACATATACATACACAAGCACGCGCGCCGCTTACTGCGTAGATGATTTAGCGGCTACGCTTGGGCTGCATTCTGGGCAGCATTACCAGAAATTCATTGTTAAATAACTTCGGTTCTCGATCTACTTTCTTAATGAAATTTTCAGAACATAATATTGACATCTAGAGGTGTATATATACGAAATCCCAACTCCCTAGTATTTGAAATAGGTTTTTTCCACTTATGGGGCTAATGGGGGAGGTATCCAAAATTTAAAAAGTTTATTATCTGTATTTGCATCACAGCAACCTACATAGTCAATTTGGTGTCTCTAGGTATTATGGTCTAAAAGATATAGCTTAAAAACAAAGTCAAAATATCGATTGTTATCGATAATAAGGAAATAGGATGAGTTACCAAAAAAAAAAAATAAACTTGTACTGCGTATGGTATACAAGAATATATATCTAAAATCTCAAATCTCTAGCTTTTGTGGTTTACGAGATCACTGCGTTCATACGGACGGACAGACGGACAGACGGACAGACGGACGGACGGACAGACGGACATGGCTAGATCGACTCAGCTCGTCGTCCTGATCAAGAATATATATACTTTATGGGGTCTGCCACGCCTCCTTCTGCCTGTTACATACATTGTCACAAAACCATTATACCCTGAATTCCCATTTTCAATGGGTTCAGGGTATAAAAACAGAAAAAACATAAATATAAACCTAATCCCCATCCTTAACACAATAACAAACTGGGGCGACTACTCAGGCGCTATGCTTTCAAACACAAAATGTAAACACATGCATGTTTGCAGGAAACACACCTGCAACTGCACTCTAACTACAGGACAAACACAAATTAAAAACGAGACATCAATAAAAATACTCGGACTACATTTTAACAACAAATTCAGATGGAAATCTCACGTTGAGCATCTCACGCACAATCTCAAACGAGCAACCAACATAATAAAATGCCTCTCAAGCTCGAAATTCAACTGCAATACATCCACTCTGCTAGACATAACCAAAGCAATTCTAATAGCAAAAGCAGACTACGGACTCCCCATATATGGCAGTTGCCCAAAATCAACCTTGCGCCCTATCAAATCCGCAATAAACACAGGCCTCAGAATCGCTCTCGGAGCATTTAAAACTACTCCCATCCAAAACATCCTCTACGAAGCACGAGCCGCCTCATTAGAGGATAGAAAAGAATTTCTAACAGCCAACCTCACCAAATCCCTGATCACAGCAAAAAACTCACCCATTATTAAAATATTAAGAACATACCGACCACCTAAAGGACAAAAATACAGCTCTACAATAGACCACATAATAAAATATAGCAAAACACACAATTTACCCTTCCAGCCCATAACCCCACAGCCTCAAGTTACACCACCCTGGAATACAAAAAAAACAAACATTGACACAACTCTTAGAAACCTAAAAAAAAACAACACATCCCCAGAAATATACCGAGCAGAATTTAACCTTAAGAAAACAGAAGACAGCAACAAATACACATACATATATACAGACGGATCCCAAACCCACTCAACCTCCACCCTCGCCATCACAGATGAAAAAACACGCATAAAGACGAGCCTCCTACCCCACTACTCGTCAGTATTTTCTGCTGAAATAATTGCAATCGCAGAAGCATTAGAAATATTTAAAAACAAAAAAGGCAATTATTGCATTTGCTCGGACTCCCTATCCGCCTTAGACGCAATTTCAAATGCAAATAACAGCGAGTATTAAACGCAACCAAAGAACCACTACTAACTAAAGAGAACTATAACATAAAAGACATACTAAAATATATTAAAACAATACACCAATCAAAAATACGTTCCAATCTAACAGAAACATCCACCTGGTACCAAAATATTAATCATAACAAATACACCAGCTACCAACTCTTCCAAAACAATCAACTTTCCCTAACACGCGAAGACCAAATCAAAATAACGAGACTCAGACTCGGACACACAAAAGTTACCCACAAATCTTACATTGACCACACCCCTAGGACATGCCCACACTGCAACCAAAACATCTCAATAGAACACTTACTTGCCACCTGCAGCTCCCTAAAAACACAAAGACATGCAATATTTCAAAACTCCAACCCACTACAATACCTCTCAAACCCCACACCTCCAAACATATTAAAAATCCTACAATACCTCAAAAACACCAATCTATATTATAACATATAAAAAAAATAAAACAACACACAAAAACCCTCAAAAAAACTTTAAAAAAAATTTAAGAAACTCTCTATAATTAGCCCTAGAATTGCACGAGCTGAAGGCCTACGCTGCCATAGCCAAAAAAAACACACGCTAGCATATAATTTTTAATTATAAGTTAGCTCTAAAATAAATAAATAAATATATTGTGTGCAGCTCGCACTTATGCAATTAGAGAGAGCTCTGAAAGTGAGCACCAACAATGTATTGTGTGCAGGTCGCACTTACGCATATCTCGCCCTATCTCGCTTGATCTCTCTGCTTTTAAATACTGTGAAGTCCCACTGCTTTGTGGTGATTTTGAGAGAGTAAGGGACCCGAGCAAATACGAAGTTGAGTGGGACCTGTCGCACAAAAAAAGCGTGGCGAAAAAGTTTGTACTAGATGTCCCATCTATGTGTTGTATGGTTAGTGTTATAATGTAAAGTATAAGTATACAGTAGCGCGAAATGCCTGCGGGACGGCCGCAAAGCAATGCTTCGCAGGCGCTAAGCGCCACATGAGTCCTACTCAGCTCGGCGTCTGACCCTCTCGATCCTTCGGAGCTCCGTCATGATCAGCGCCGCAAAGGCACTGGTTGAGCTCCACGCTTCCTCGGATTCCAGCATGATCGACACCAGATTGTTTTTTCTGATGGATCGGCCCACTGCTTCCTCCAGTTGTCGCCTCTCTTCGGAGAAACGTCCACACTCGAAGACGATGTGGTTTGCGTCTTCCACAATTCCTACGCCACACAAGGAACACTCATCTGTGTTGTCGTGGCCGAAACGGAGCAGGTAACTCCGGAAGCATCCGTGTCCAGTTAGAATTTGCGAAAGATAAAAGTTTATTTCTCCATACTTGCGATTTATCCTGTGATGAATCACAAAATCAGCCACCCACCCATCTCCACCAAACACCACCCACACACGACACCCACACCACCAAACCCACAGCACACACACGCAGGCGCGCAGCTGCAGCGTACACCCGACAGCGACGTAAGCCGGCAGCGGCAGCGGGCGCTCGGCTCACCACGGTCGAACTCAAACTCAACCCACCACGAGCCGCAACTGGGGCGCAGGCGCGCAGTTGCAGCGCATACGCCTGACAGCGATGCAAGGCGGCAGCGGCAGCGGCAGCGCATTCGGCTTAACCGAGCACACCACGGCCGAGCGGAAAGTCACCAGAGGGAGCAGCACGAGCACGGGGCTCGACCTCAGCACACTGAAGCGTACGGACGTGCGCGCATGACGCGATACGTCATAAAGGGAGTCAACGGAATGTGCTGGAGCGAGCAGACGTGCGCGCAGGAGCGCAGAGTCAGCGTGGAGGACTCCTCGCAGGCCTCCCACGAACACAACGGCATGTGGCCGTTTAACATCAGTGTGTAATTAATTGTAAAGCAATGGGGAAAAATAAATAATGTCAAGAAACAAACATAAAAGTGCAGTGTTGTCGAAATTCATGTGTGTGATGCCCTCCCTACCCTACGCCTCTTGCACGGCCGGGCGATATCCCCCAAACAGAGGTAATCCCAATACCACGGCTTCCACATGGGACGGGCGACGTCCTCAGGCGTTGTCACCCGCGCTGCGGCAACTCAATCACCTTCCTGCAAGGCCGGGCGATGTCCTCCGAGCAGGAAGGGATTCCCTTAACCCGCACCTCGTGTCAGTGTTTTACCCTACCTACTCCATACCGACATAAGTCGCCGCCTCAGCCACCAGTCGGCGGCGGCCCTCTCACCCAGTAGGTCCCCGAAAGTCTACAAATTATTTGTGGAAGACCCTGGCCGCGACAGAGAGTTATACCTCGGCCAGCGAACATCTTTACAATCCACGGCGCCAATTCCGGGATAAGCGTGTGTGTCCAGCGCCCTTTTGACGACTGGTCCCATTTTGTTTGCCATCGCGCAATGCTGGTAGCTCTCTCCATGCTCCTAGCGTTGCTGTTGCGTGTGGTCTCGCTGTTGTTGCCTCTATTCAGCTCTTCCGATTCGATGACCAATTCTTCAATTGGGAGCATACCAGCTACAACGAGTGCTGCTTCATCAGAGACGGTTCTGAACACGCAGCTGACTCGAATAGCACATAGTCGGTAGGTGGCTCGTATACCTCGGCTATAGCTTGGAGTAGCCATCGCTTATGACCATACTGGTACGGCGTAGAGAATGATTGACCTCGTAACACTCATCAGAAGATGGCGACGTTGTTGCTTAGGTCCCCGTGGGTTCAGCATGATTCTTGAGAGTGCTCTACAGGAACCAGCTGCTTTTTCATGGATATACTCCAGATGTTCACGGAACGTCATTCTCGTGTCTAGCATGACTCCAAGATATTTTATCGCTCTTTTTGTAGCAATGGTGGTGTTGCCAATCTTAATATGGGCCGTTTCCACTTTCTTCCGGCTACTGACCAGCACTGCCTCGGTTTTGTGCGCCGCTAATTCGAGTCCTGCTCTCGTCAGCCAGTCGTGTATGCATTTGATACTGCTGCTGTATGTGTCCTCTGTATCCCTGAGTTCCTTTCCTATGGTAACGACGGCTACGTCATCAGCAAAGCCAATGATGTGAGTGCCTGCGGGTAGTTCTAGACGCAGGACTCCGTCATACATCGCATTCCATAGGAGAGGTCCCAGCACTGATCCTTGGGGTACTCCGGCTGTCACTTCATAAGTTTGGGGGCCATCAATAGAGTTGAAAACTATTGTTCTCCCCCTAAAGTAACTCATTACCAGCTCACGGAGGTACTCAGGGATGCGGAATTGACATAGAGCATCCAATATCCTGTCCCAGCTGGCTGAGTTGAATGCGTTTTTTAAGTCCAACGTCGCTATGATGCAGTACTGCTTCGTTCCATGCTTCCATCTCGAGCCTTGGATGGCAGAAGTTGCGAGGCCAACTACTTTAGTCAACGCATCCGTAGTTGACTTGGCCTTGCGGAAGCCGAATTGATTCGGGGACAAGTCACCTGCGTTAGCAATAGCTGCTTCGATTCTGCAGCAGATCAACTTCTCCAGCACCTTTCCCATGTTGTCCAGAAGGCAGATTGGCCTATAGGACGATGGTTCTTCAGGTGGTTTACCTGCCTTGGGAAGAAGTATCAGATTCTGGACTTTCCAGATCTCAGGGAAAGTTTCCTGATTCAAGCACTCGTTGAAAAGCTCCGCAAATGCACCTGGGTGCAAGGCAAGACCAAGCTTTAGTGCGCAGTTAGGGATTAAATCTGGGCGTGGCGCTTTGCTGGGCCTAAGGCTTCTAGCAACACTCAGGATTTCGTCTACAGTTACTGTATCAATCGGACTGGATGGTCTTCGGATGGGTGGCATTGAATCTGTCACCTGGATGGAGCTTAGTCTGCGTGGAAAAAGTGTTTCCACGATATACCTTAACTCCAAACAATCAGTAGGCTGCGCTTGTTTGCCGGCGTTAAGTCTTTTGACCATCGTTTTATAAGCTGCGCCCCAGGGGTCAACTTCTGCTGAGTTGCACAGCTCCAAGGAGTAATCACGCTTGCTAGCCCGTATGGCCTTCTTTAACTGACGTCTTGCAAGTTGGTATTCCAACTGTTTTTCAGCAAAAGAAGGACTTCCACTTGCACGCTGATATCGTTTTCTAGTTTGTATGCAGGTGCGTCGAATGTCAGCAATCTGCTCATTCCACCAATACGTGGGTATTTGGTGAAGCCGGTATTGCTTACGCGTTGCCATGCTCAAACTGAAATCATTCTTTATTTGTGAAACCATTTAACAGGCTCTATACTCTACGGTGCCGGAAGTGGCAAGAGACTGGATAGCCTCTGAAAAAACAAACGGATTAAAAGTATCTACGCGGTAAGCTGCGCGGTAGCGAATTGTTGTACTCGCTGTTGGCTCTCCTATTGAGCACAGTATTGCCGAGTGGTCGCTACCCGTGTAAGCGTTGCAAAGTTTCCACTTTGCTCAGCTAAATAAGGATGAGCTGACAAAAGTTAGGTCAATAATTGACCCATAGCCCGCGCGGCTAAAGGTATGCTCGCTCCCAGAGTTCAACAGCGCCACTTCCAAGGAAGCGAAGCTTGTAACGAACCTTCGGTTATTCCGAGTCTAAGCCGGGCTGAGTTTCAGTCGACTGTGTGTTCGTGCCAACAATATTTATAATTGTAGGCACCTGCGATAGTACTAAGTCTTGTTATGGTTTGAGTTTGAGCGGTATATTTTGGACTTCGATTGGCTTATTTCTAAGTATTTGTACAACTGTTGTTTTCCTGCCTAAGGCACTCCTGCTATCCGCAAGGATTCGCCTCCTATGAGCACACTTGGCTGTGTGATTCGCTATTTGCGAGGCACTCCGGCTTTCCGAGTGCGCTACGTCTCTCTTGCACGCACAGGATTCGCTCTGGGCACACCGGGTTATCGCCAGGATACGCTTCTGTATACTCCGGCGATCCGCACGGATTTCATTCAGGCTCCCCTACTGCCGGATTCACCTTAAGCACTCCGACGTATTCGTAAGAGACGGCGTACTCACTCCGAGTACGCACGGCTACGTCGCAAATAGCACACACTCACTCCAAGATTCGCAAAAGCTGCCTATCTGCTAGAGCTGCCCACCAATGTCCTGCCTTGGTGGCAGTTGTTGCTGAATGTCCTTCGGCGTGAGGTCCTGTGGTGTTGTTCTGATGTCCTTCGATGTCCTTGCGTATCCCTCGATGTCCCTCGATGATCACTTTTCACTGGCACTTGCGTTGACTGGCACTTTTACTTCTGTTCACTTTCACTTGCAATAATCTTCTCTTCCCTGTGTCGGCTGCATTTCTCCTTTTATATGCCATCGGCAGGCCCTGCTTCGTGCTGGAACGGGGCCTGCTGATGGTGCTCGTGTCCGCTTAACGGTGCCATCACGCGATCGTCCAGAACATTCCATTCGCCGTTGTCTGCGCGGCGGCGTCTGCTATCGCTGCGCAGTCGCGAACGGTACTTCGGCTAACGGCCCGTTGTTCGTCTGTGTGCGCGACACGAGCCCATTGCTGAATAGCCGAGTGCGACAGAGAACCACTCCTGTGCGTCTGTGTCGCGTTCGGCGTAGCGGGGTTTACTCCAACCGTTATGGAGTTTGCTGTGAGGAGCTGGGCCGTTATATATATATGCCTATATATATATATAACTCCCTGGCCCATTATATCAGGGATCGCAAATAAGAGTTATGGGCTTGAAAAAAATCAAAGCGAAATAGAGGGATAAAGCTAATGTGAAAACAGCCAAATTCTTTTATTTTAAGCTGAGATTCCAAAAATCGAATAAACTTTTATTTTCAATTTATATAAAAAAATAATTCCTTAGCTCTTATTTTTTGACCTAAATAAAATTAATTATTATATAATTATTAAATTTCAATTTTTTACTAAATATTGTGGAAAAACTCTTATTTTTCAATGTTTATTATAAAAATAAAAAATAAGAATTATTTTACAATTTTTATTTTAACAATCAAAAATAAGAGTTATTTTTCAATTTTTATTTTTAAAATTGAAAATAAAAATTGATTTTGAATATCTTTTGAGCCGAGCACCATAGCACAAAAGTTGACATATTTTTATGATCTTCACTCAAATACCTATCCATTGATATATAACATGTCCTTCAAGGATCAATATTAAGGAACAACTTAATATGTTGTCATCATTTATGGGCAAAGGAAGAAAGAAAACGCTTTGTAGCTGCATATGAGAAAATTTTACGCATTATTTATTCATCTTTAAAAATAATATTTTTTTTATTGACTCTGAAGATAAATTGCACCTCAGGTCGGAAAGAACTAATTTTAATGCGGAAAATGCTCTTTCCACAGAAACTTGAGTTGCTGGTACGCAATGCACAACCTTCGCCAATTTGTAGAGTCTAGGGTATACAAATTTTTTTTCTTCCCAATACGTCAATATGTTTTGCCCAATACTAATACGTTTTGGTCTATACCCGTTTATCTCCGTCATAGCCAATTTGAGCTCCGGATCATCCTCATCATCCGACTCCTCATTTTCCGAGCACCCATCAAATGATTTTAAGTAATCATCTAACAAAGAGCTGGAGCCCTGATCCGTATTGTCACCCTGACTCGTTGGTACCTGGTAGTTTGGTGACGAAATGTGTTCTTCTTGCTCATCGTCATCCTGATAAATAAGAATACAAATTAATGAAAATAAAAAATTTAATATAAAATAAAAGTACCTTTTTGCTAACGGCAATTATTTGCTTCATTAGTTTAGTCAAATGCCTTTTAGCATTTAGGACTTGGCTTGGGTTTTGAAGCAATGCCCTGTGCATCTAAATATATGGCTGAGAGAGCCACTTCGTTTTCTAGAAGACAGCCTTCTCGATTTTCAATATACCTCGCTAAATCCTTGCTATGAGCATTTTTCAAAGCTTGAATTGTCAACTTCGTCTCCAACCAGAGCATATAGAAGTCTCCAAAATATAGCTGTTCGCTCTGTAATTTTTGTGTTGCTAGAAATACAGGCTTCAGCACAGCTACAAGGCCTTCAATTTCCTCCCACTCTGCAGATGTCAACTGCAAGTTTTTGTTTAGGTGCTCGGTTGAAAAATCCCTGTGAATTAACACACTTTTCAACATGGTGTATGTTGAATTCCACCTTGTAGGTATATCGACGAGCGGCTGAGGTAAACCTTGCGTACGAATTGCCAGTCTGAAAAAGCTTAAGGTTTTTTTTTTTAATTTAAAATAATTTATTTTCATAAAATTACCTATAAGTTGGTGTTCTTAAAGTTTTGGCGATTGCTCTCGCTCTGCCAATGACTTCTCCGCGTCTGCTGTCCTTCAAAAAATTATTAACCGCCAACTGCAGGGAATGAGCGGCACATCTGACTGATTCTATCGAAAAGATGCAAACGTCTGACAACACCTCTTCGTTAAAGGATTCCTCTGCATCGGGCTCATCGCTTAAAAGCTCAACAGCTTTTATCATATTTCGCCCATTATCTGAGGTAACTGAATATACTTGATTTTTAGAAATTGAAAATTCACTCAATATATTCTCAATTTCTTTGCTCAAATTGGCTCCCGTATGTTTTTTCTCAAGCTCAATTACTCCCAGTGTCCTTATTTTAATATTCTTGTTGCTATAAAACTGGACATTAACACCCAAAATGCCTCTGCTATGCCGTGATGCTGTGTCAATTTTCAGCGATAGAACTTTGTTTTTCATATTCGCAATAAGACTTTCTTTAATGGAGCCGTATTTTTCGCTCACATGCTGCATAACATTGCGTGATGTTATGGGGTTCATGTCCAATCCGCTAAAAATTTGCTCCGTCAACTTTTTAAAAGGCATGGAATCCAATATTGCAAAGGGCATCTTCTCTTCGGTTACCAATTGCACGCACGCATCTTGAACTTCAGTGAAAGCTATAGAAAATTTTTTCTTTTTTTGTGGTGGCACTTGTTTATTTTGTTCTTCCATTTCATTTTTATATTGTTCATTATGACACTCTTGCAAGTGTCTTCTTAAATTGGTGAAGTATCCTCCTTGAAAACAACGACTGCACAGTTTGCACTTTCTTTTGTTCTCACTGGTTTCAAAGGTGAAAAAATTTCGCACTACTAAATCACACTTACGGCCCATCGCGATCAAAACTCTAATGAATCAGAGAACTTTGCAGAGATAAGCTTATACCAGACAAGCATGCAGTTTTGACGGACAAACGGAAAGACAAAAGGAATGCCGTGCGGACAGATATATAAAATATAAGAAAAGGGGATATGTATATATATATAAATTTATACTCCCTTTTTTTTATATTTTATATACATATATTTATTATATATTATATATTATTATTATATTATTATGATCAGGTAATATATACCCGATTCACCATGTTTTATGAGTAAGGGGTATAGAAATATAACTGTAATAGCTGATAAGAATTTCTTCGAATGCAGTTCTAAGTAAACAAAGACAATTTTTATTGTAAGACGTTTTACAATTTTGTAAACATTGTATGCAATCAAACAAAACATCAACTAGCTCCTTAATATTGATCCTTGAAGGACATGTTATATATCAATGGATAGGTATTTGAGTGAAGATCATAAAAATATGTCAACTTTTGTGCTATGGTGCTCGGCTCAAAAGATATTCAAAATCAATTTTTATTTTCAATTTTAAAAATAAAAATTGAAAAATAACTCTTATTTTTGATTGTTAAAATAAAAATTGTAAAATAATTCTTATTTTTTATTTTTATAATAAACATTGAAAAATAAGAGTTTTTCCACAATATTTAGTAAAAAATTGAAATTTAATAATTATATAATAATTAATTTTATTTAGGTCAAAAAATAAATGTTATTTGTTGAGTTGAATAAAAAAAATTGGTAAATAATTATTATTTTTCAATTTTTAATAAAAAAATTATAATCGTTACAGTCTCTGCATTATATTGCTCCTCACACTCCCCTCTTCCTTCGGGAAAACACGATGCCTTCGTGTTTTAAACGTCCCGCCAAAGTGTCGCTTGCAAGCAGTGCAGGGATGCATTTTTTCACCTGTTAACAGCAAGCAGTGACGTATTTGGATGCCGTGCTGTTAGATCGCGCCGCTGTTAATGGTGATCTGCTGTTAACAGTGATCTGTTGTTAACAGTGATCTGCTGTTAACAGCACGCAGGGTTGCATTTGGATGGTCGACTCACTTTTGCGTTAGCTAGTTGTGAGAAACGCCTGTCGCCAGCAAATCTCCACATGTACTTCGTGGCACACGAAGCCATCGCGGATCTTCGACATTCGTCGCCACGCGACCGTCGGTGGCTCCGGTCCCACCTCTCCTTCGGAGTCCGACGAGATGACGATCACGTCGTCCTCTGCCGCTTCCGCTCCTGACTCCTCCGAATCGGAGATGACCACCGCCTCGCCGATGTCGGCCTCCTGGCTGCGGTATGGGGTGGGTGGCCGTGCCGGCTCCCACGTGGCCAGCGGCGAATACCTCCCATTCTTGATGCAGGGCCCATCCCTTTCCCAGTCCGGTAAGTATGTTGCGGCCGCCGGTGTCCTCACCTCGTCATCGGACTGAGGCGTCGCCCTTCCTCTGCGCGTTTCGTCGCCCGGCCAGTATGGCGAGTCTGGCGTTGCCCATCCCTCGTCCTCGGACAGGGGCGTCGCCCATCCTCCGCCCGTTCCGCTGCTCACCGAGCTTGCCGGCGCCCATGATCCCGGTGATGGCGCTGGCTCCTCCAGGTCCGGTGACGTACACCGTAAGGTTGGCTGGGTGCCGCCTTAATCTTCTCCCGGCCTTCCGCGGGTGAAATGGCAGCCGCACAGGTGGTCGACGGACCACGTGCCGGCGTGCCCGACGCTGCGACGCCGGTTCAGTTACCGGCCCTTCTCCTCGTCCGCCTGCAGCTCCAGCAATATCGCTGGCCAACAGGCGAGGATCGGCCGGGTGAGCTTTACCGACGCCGTAGTTCGGGGCGCCGGCCGCTGCTTGCTGCGACTGCTCCTTGATGTGCTCCATATTGTTTTTGAATAGGCCGAGCTCGTGCCAGCGGCCCCCTTTTATACCCTTCGGGCGTGAGTGTGGGCGTCGGTGGCGTCTAGCGGTTCCTTTGTGCCCTCTCTTTTCTCGGTCGTACTCTTCTGACAGCCTCGCCTTATCGCTGAATCCGCTGTTGCTATGCGCGCCGCTCAGTCGGTTTTTCTCTTCGCCCTTGTCTTTTGTTGTTGCGCAATTCGGCTATTGCCTACTGTCTGCGCTTGCGCGTGTATATGTGTATGCATTTTGTTCTTGCCTGTTGCTTCGGAGGGGCACCATTTCCGTCCACTTGGAGAATCTCTCGACGAACACCACTAGCATGGTATTCCCATGCTTGGACCTAGGCAGAGGTCCCACGAAGTCGGCGCACACGGTGGCCCACGGCTCCTCAGGGATCTGTGTCAGCATCTTGCCCGCAGCCTGGAGTTGGCTCGGCTTATACCGCTGACACAGTTCGCATTTCTGCACATATGTGCGCACATCCCTGTACAGCCCGGGCCAATAGTAGCGAGCTGCCACTCGTGCAATCGTTTTCCGGCTTCCAAGGTGTCCCGCCGCCGTTGCGTCGTGGTTCTCCTTCAGCACCTGTGCTTGCTTGCCTTTTGGTACGCACAGTTTCCATGCTGCCACATCCTCGTGTCCGGCCTGATGTGGGATATGCCGGTACACTTCTCCCGCTTCTTCCACATAGTCTGGGAATTTCTGGGGCTTCATCTTCAGCTCCCGCCGCAGCTTCTGGATCCATGGACACTGGTCGCTTGTTTGCCCCTCAGTGTCCACTAGCACCCGACATGTCTCCTCTCGCATTGGCTGTCGCGATAATGCGTCTGCCACAACATTCAGATTGCCCTTCCGATATTTGACCTCAAAGTCAAATTGTTGCAGCTCCAGCGCCCATCTAGCAATCCTTCCTGATGGGCTCTCGATAGAGTTGAGCCACTTCAACGCCATGTGATCCATCAATAGAGTTGAAAACTATTGTTCTCCCCCTAAAGTAACTCATTACCAGCTCACGGAGGTACTCAGGGATGCGGAATTGACATAGAGCATCCAATATCCTGTCCCAGCTGGCTGAGTTGAATGCGTTTTTTACGTCCAACGTCGCTATGATGCAGTGCTGCTTCGTTCCATGCTTCCATCTCGAGCCTTGGATGGCAGAAGTTGCGAGGCCAACTACTTTAGTCAACGCATCCGTAGTTGACTTGGCCTTGCGGAAGCCGAATTGATTCGGGGACAAGTCACCTGCGTTAGCAATAGCTGCTTCGGTTCTGGAGCAGATCAACTTCTCCAGCACCTTTCCCATGTTGTCCAGAAGGCAGATTGGCCTATAGGACGATGGTTCTTCAGGTGGTTTACCTGCCTTGGGAAGAAGTATCAGATTCTGGACTTTCCAGATCTCAGGGAAAGTTTCCTGATTTAAGCACTCGTTGAAAAGCTCCGCAAATGCACCTGGGTGCAAGGCAAGAGCAAGCTTTAGTGCGCAGTTAGGGATTCCATCTGGGCGTGGCGCTTTGCTGGGCCTAAGGCTTCTAGCAACACTCAGGATTTCGTCTACAGTTACTGTATCAATCGGATTGGATGGTCTTCGGATGGGTGGCATTGAATCTGTCACCTGGATGGAGCTTAGTCTGCGTGGAAAAAGTGTTTCCACGATATACCTTAACTCCAAACAATCAGTAGGCTGCGCTTGTTTGCCGGCGTAAAGTCTTTTGACCATCGTTTTATAAGCTGCGCCCCAGGGGTCAACTTCTGCTGAGTCGCACAGCTCCAAGAAGTAATCACGCTTGCTAGCCCGTATGGCCTTCTTTAACTGACGTCTTGCAAGTTGGTATTCCAACTGTTTTTCAGCAAAAGAAGGACTTCCACTTGCACGCTGATATCGTCTTCTAGTTTGGATGCAGGTGCGTCGAATGTCAGCAATCTGCTCATTCCACCAATACGTGGGTCCTTGGTGAAGCCGGTATTGCTTACGCGTTGCCATGCTCAACTGAAATCATTCTTTATTTGTGAAACCATTTGGCAGGCTCTATATTCTACGGTGCCGGAAGTGGCAAGAGACTGGATAGCCTCTGAAAAAACAAACGGATTAAAAGTATCTACGCGGTAAGCTGCGCGGTAGCGAATTGTTGTACTCGCTGTTGGCTCTCCTATTGAGCACAGTATTGCCGAGTGGTCGCTACCCGTGTAAGCGTTGCAAAGTTTCAACTTTGCTTAGCTAAATAAGGATGAGCTGACAAAAGTTAGGTCAATAATTGACCCATAGCCCGCGCGGCTAAAGGTATGCTCGTTCCCAGAGTTCAACAGCGCCACTTCCAAGGAAGCGAAGCTTGTAACGAACCTTCGGTTATTCCGAGTCTAAGCCGGGCTGAGTTTCAGTCGACTGTGTGTTCGTGCCAACAATATTTATAATTGTAGGCACCTGCGATAGTACTAAGTCTTGTTATGGTTTGAGTTTGAGCGGTATATTTTATACTTTGATTGGCTTATTTCTAAGTATTTGTACAACTGTTGTTTTCCTGCCTAAGGCACTCCTGCTATCCGCAAGGATTCGCCTCCTATGAGCACACTTGGCTGTGTGATTCGCTATTTGCGAGGCACTCCGGCTTTCCGAGTGCGCTACGTCTCTCTTGCACGCACAGGATTCGCTCTGGGCACACCGGGTTATCGCCAGGATACGCTTCTGTATACTCCGGCGATCCGCACGGATTTCATTCAGGCTCCCCTACTGCCGGATTCACCTTAAGCACTCCGACGTATTCGTAAGAGACGGCGTACTCACTCCGAGTACGCACGGCTACGTCGCAAATAGCACACACTCACTCCAAGATTCGCAAAAGCTGCCTATCTGCTAGAGCTGCCCACCAATGTCCTGCCTTGGTGGCTGTTGTGTTGTTTTTAGCCCTTGGTGCAGAACCAAGACTAGGTATTTTCAATATTATGTTTTTGTAAGTCTCTAGTACAGAACCAGTGACTACGGGCATCGCAACTAGTACTTGAACCAGGTGGACAACGGAGATGAGTAAGAAATAGTGAAAGACGAGACACGATGCTCTATTTTCAAGTGCTACTTTTATACTGATTTATTATATGAAAATGATGGTCTTATATACAGTTTCTTAGGTTGTAAGGATCAATAATGATTTATGATATGTGATAACATGAGATTTGGGATTATCTATTTTTGCTGAGAAATGACCTAAATAAACATAAAAGGGTTTTATTACGGTCTAAGAACTATCTTAAAACTAATAATTCCACACACAGCGATAATGGTGGGATGTTTACGTGCCATCTGGTCCGGCTGATAATCCTTATGCCTTAGCTGTAGATAGCATGTTGATTTGGGCGAATGTAAAAACTCAAACATACTCCCCGCCGTTAAACGGTGGTTTAACTACCAGATATGTCGATCCGAAATGCATCTTGTCCAGTTGCCTTGGGTCCTGAGTGTTGTTGGTGCTGTTGGATAGATCCTTCTGCTGATGTATAGCGCAAGTAAGACTACTGATGCTGCTACGGCGATGTACGACATGATGACGGAATGATTTATCGGTGAAATCCATTGTGGCAGCTGGATTTCATTTGCTGGTATCATATGTATATTTTGTAGGTTGCTCGCCTCTAGTACTTCTCTTGACTTATTTACAGCTGTATTTTGATGAAGTGGCAGTATGGTTAGATTACCAAAACGCACGTATGAGGAATACGTTGTGCTTGTTGATCGGCTATGGCCTGTTATAATCATGTTCGCGTTGCGAATGGAGCAGCCTTCATTCATTGCAAGGAGTCCAACATCTCGTAGTTGGATGCTTGAAGTGCCATCAGAACAAACAGCTGAGAGATCCATAGGGGTCCGTGTGGCGAATATCCATTCGTTCTTGAAAAACATATTAATCCACGTAAGCGAGTGATTTGTTGTTGATGTTAAGCAGTTGTCCGACGTTCTGTTGTTAAACATTAGAAATTCACAACAATGTTCCATCCTGAAGAGTGATTGTTTATGATAACATATGTGTTCATCTCTTTGAAGGAGATGAAAATTTTTAAATTCCTCATATGTAAGGCTCAGGAATTCATCACGATGATCATTGACGGCGATTAATGGTACGTCTATTGATATTTTTGTAATTCCTCTGGACGACACCACTGGAATAGGAATTACGTTGTATAGTTCCAGCGTCTGCGTCGATATAAGTGGTAATGTTATTTTGAAAATGACGTGCTTGTCTACTATGGCTCCTTCGGCTTGCATCATTTTGTATAGTTGGAGTACATCACCATTGGTACAAGGAATTTGTTGCCCTATCTTTAAGTGAACCTTCATCTGCTCTATTTGTTGTCGAAGTTGACCTGGTGATAGCAGCAGTGGACTAATTGTTTTGTGTCGCACATCAGTGAGTACATTTACCATTTCTGCTTGCATTCGCTGAAGGTTTGTTGCCATTAATGTCAGTTGCTTAGTTAGAGAGAGATACCAGTGAAACAAATTATGCTGGGTCTTCTCTGTTAGCATGGCGTTGAATTGGTTTTCCATGTTTCTTAGTCGTTTTTCAATCATGACCTCGTCACGCTTTAACACATTGTAGGTGGAGTCCACAAAGGAAGTCTGATTTTTTAAAATCGATACTAAATAGTCTTCGTTTTGCTTTACCTTTTGTATAGTTTCGGTCATTTCCTTCGCATAAGTAGAATCTAATACTTCAAATAAGCTGCTAGCTATATTTCCAATTATGTCGAGTGGCGCTCTTTTATGTCGTGTTTGTTGCAGAAGTTCATTTTCAGCCGTTAATTCGTTCTCCACATGCTTGAAATGCTGATATATGTTTTGACATGGAACTGTGATGCCTAAGTTGGTACACATTTTCCGTATGCTATCGACACCTCTAGAAAACGTTTTCATCTCACTCCAATATGGTTCCAGATCATAATAAGCTATGATGGTCCAATCCGCCACCGCCAGTCGAGCTGATCCAATTCTTTCATAGTATATGCCAGGTTTGGATTCAAATTGTGTAATATTGATGGACTGTGTCAATACTAACGGAAGTAGTAATATGATTGTGAGCAACATCGTTGTCAGAGACGGCATACAGGGTAGTTTGATACGTTTTGCCTTCGGGTTAGTTGAGCGATCGGTTTGTGGTGTATCATCGAGTGGGTGCTTATGTTGTGGTTCATCGATGGCTAATAATGGTGCTAATTTGTGTATCGGACGCTTAAATGTGCCATGCGCTGTTTTTACATCTACTACTCGTATATGCTTGTCGGTGCCGGTGTAAACCTTCTGAACTCTTCCGATAGGCCATTGTCGACATGGTATATTATCCTCTTTTATGAGTACCATCATTCCTTCTGATACGTTTGCGGTTGACCTAGTCCATTTTGTACGTTGTTGGAGTTCGTGAAGATATTCCTGTGACCATCGCGTCCAGAAACTATGCTTTAGATGTTGAAGTAGGTCCAACCTTTGTCCGAGATATCTTCCGTGTGTCGTTGCCATATCATGAGCTTGTGCTGTTAGCGGTTCCCCAATCAGGAAGTGTCCAGGTGTCAGTGCAGCAAAGTCATTGGGATCGGTTGACATTGGAGTTAAGGGGCGCGAATTAAGTATTGCCTCTATTTCAATTACAACCGTTTCCAGTTCATCATACGTTAATGCGGCAGTCGATACATTTTTCAACAATAAATGTTTTGCTGATTTTACCGCTGCTTCCCAGAGTCCGCCAAAATGTGGTGCTCGCGGTGGAATGAAATCGAATTTTACGTTTCTCCTTTGACATTCTGTCAATATACTGGCTTTGGCCTTGGGATTGTAAATTGCATCTTCCAATTCTTGCAATTTGTTGTTGGCGCCCACAAAATTTGTAGCATTGTCGCAATGTAATGTTTGACAATTTCCACGACGTCCCATGAATCTTTTTAAGGCAGCGATAAATTTGTCAGTGGTCAGATCACTTACTGTTTCCATATGGACGGCTTTAGTCGTAAAACAACAAAATATTGCAATGTAATGTAGCCTTGTCTGGGCGTTTACCTCGAATTTTGTGGTGAATCCAGAATGGACCACAGTAGTCAACTCCAGCATTTTGAAATGGTCTTGCTGGGGTGACGCGTTGTTCCGGTAGATTGCCCATTAATTGCTGGAACATCTTTGGCTTAGCTCGGGTACATCGAACACAGTTTTGGGTAATGTTGCGGGGCATGGTTTTTCCTTTAATGATCCAGTAATTTTGCCTTGATTTGGCAAGTAGTGCTTGTGGTCCACAGTGCATATTATCTTCATGCAGTTCTCGTAAAACAGATTTTACAATTGTCTCATTGTATGGTAATAAAATTGGATGTTTTTCGTCAAAGGATAGCGCTGATTTTTCGATCCTACCACCCACTCTTATAATTCCATCTTTGTCCACAAACGGTGTCATGGATTTGAGTTTGCTTTTATTGTCTATCATGCCATGTTTTGTAAGGTCTCTTAATTCCTCCGGGAAGTCAGTCTGTTGAATCTTGCGTAATATGGTTATTCTTGCACGTTCCAACTCTTCATGTGTGAGTGTATTACTTTTCTTGTTCGGCTGTCGTAGCCGCATCATATATGCTATAATGCGCTGTAGCCTTCGAAATGAATCGTTGTAATTAATTGAGTATATTGCATCTCCTGTTTCAGCGACAGGAGCGGCTACACTCCTTGGTTTTCCCTTTCGTCCCACCGTGTTGTCATCGCTGGGCAGTTGAATAAACGGCTCTGGCCATTTTGACGGTGATCCATGGAGAAATAACGGTCCGTGTAGCCAACAACTAGTTGAATCTAGATTCCTCGCTAATGTTCCACGTGACAGTATATCTGCGGCGTTGTTTTGTGACGAGACATGACGCCATTGAGTTGCTGTCGTCAATTCATGAATTTTCGCAACTCTATTTGCTACAAAGGTTTCTAGACTTGAAGATTGTGAATTGATCCATGATAGGACAATCCTTGAATCTGTCCATAAATACGCTGGATTGCAGTTGCTCTTCAAGTGCAGATCTCTTCGTACTCGAGCCGTAAGTTCCGCTCCTAATACTGCCGCACAAAGTTCCAGACGAGGTAGTGATTGCTTTGCTAAAGGTGCTACCTTGGATTTTGCCCATAGCAAGCGGACGGTTGTTGAATTATCCTTGTATGTCGCCCGAATATAGACTGCAGCTCCGTATGCCTTCTCCGAAGCGTCAACAAAGGTGTGCACTTCTTTTGTTACTGCCATTTTTCCATCGAATATATGTCGAGGGATCTTGAGGTTATTGAGACTTTGAAGGTCATCCCGATATACTTTCCAGTCCCTTTTAAGACTTGGGGATAGCTCCTCATCCCAGTCAATTTTTGACTCCCATAGTTGTTGCATAAATATTTTTGCTCTTACTACAACTGGGGCAAAGAGTCCTAATGGGTCAAATATTTTTGCCAATTCTGAGCATACAACTCTTTTTGTGATTTTAGTTGTTTGTGCGGCTTGAGCTCGTCCATGGAAACTGTCAGTTTTAGGGCTCCATGTCATACCCAATGTCTTGATACTGTGGTTTTCAGTATCATCCAGTTTTACCAGTGGTATTGTGTCTTCCTTTGAGATTCCTTGGAGCAGTTTTTCATGGTTAGCGCACCATTTGCGAAGTCTTAAACCGGCTGGTAGAAGTATTTTATTGACTTCGTCTCGGAGTTTAATGGCTTCTGTTAGTGTATCTGCTCCCGTTAGACAATCATCGACATAAAAATTATATTTCACTGTCTTTGCTCCGAATGGATATTGTAGCGTGTTTAAGTTTGCCAAGTGCTGCAAACATTTTGTTGCCAAAAACGGTGCTGACGTTGTGCCGTATGTGACAGTCTTTAGTCTGTAGTACTTTAGTTCTTCCTGGGGTGAGTTTCTCCAAACTATCATCTGATGAAATTGATTTTGCCATCTTTTCAATGTCAGCGGTGAAGACATATTTATGGGTTCTAAAACGCAGTAAAATTGAAAATAATTCGCTTTGTACTGTCGGGCCAGCGTACAAGATATCATTTAGGGCTTTTCCTGATGATGATTTTGCAGATGCGTCGAATACTACTCGTAACTTTGTTGTGCTGCTGTCTGGTTTTAACACACAGTGATGTGGAATGAAGTAGTGAGAGCTCGGAACATTCTGCGGTGTTACTTCCTTCATGTGGCCGAGTCTTTTATATTCCTTCATGAACTCTACGTAACTACTTTGTAGCTCTGGATCACGGCAGTCTTTTTTCCAATGCAAAAAAACGCCTTATAGCCAGCTCACGAGACTCTCCCAGCGGTGAAACATCTTCAGAGTATGGCAGTTTGACTATGAATTTTCCGTCAACTGCCTTTTGTATGTTCTTTTGGAAATGGGATTCACAGTGCGACTCTGCTGGGGTCCGATAGGGCTGTGTCGGTTCCAGATTATCCAATCTAAAAAATCTTTCCACCAACTCGCCGGTGTCATCAGCTGTAGTTGCGACGGAGCACGTAGCAGCTGTTGGAGCCGATGCGTGAAGTTTCCCAGCTATTATCCAGCCTAATTTGGAGTTCTGTATCAATGGTAATTTTGGGCTCCTTTTAATTTGCTCCGGCAGTATGAGGTCGAAGTAATGTTCTGCTCCTAATAATAAATCCACCTTTCCAGGTTTTTCAAAGGTTGGATCCGCCAGTGGTAGATTACTTGGTAACCAGGATATGTCCTTAGTTTTGTGGGTCGGTTGGTCCGCCACAATATGTGGTAACACGAATGCTTCTATTCGTGTCGTGTAATTTCCATTCTTTGATTTAATGAGGACGTTGACCCTGGACTTCATTGAATTGGGATTTCCTCCGATGCCTTCAATTCTTATGGTTGAATTTTTCACTGCTAGTGACAGTGTTTTTACCGCTCTCTCAGAAATCACGCTGATTTGTGATCCTGAATCCAGAAGTGCGCGGAATTCTCCAAATCGGCCGTTGTTTCCATGTACTTCGACTCGAGCAGTGGCGAGTAGCACATAATTGTGTTTTGTACTGTTTGCTGCGGCGGTTATTTTTACATCATGTGACTTCTCCAAGTGCAACAACGTATTATGTTTTTTGTTGCATTTCATGCAGCTGCGTAAGAAGCATGCCCTGGCCACATGGCTGGGTCGCAAGCAGTTTAAGCACAATTTTTTGACTTGTGCCCATTTTAAACGTGCGTCTACGGATTTAGACGCAAATTGTTCACATCGATAAATTCGATGCTCTGGTGAGTTGCAGAATTGACAATTCTGATCCTTTTCTGATGAGGCAGATGCACATACCTTCTGTTTTTCCTTTTGGACGTATTGTTTTCCTCCAATGGCTTCCAATGCCAGGAATCTTTGTTCCAAGAATGTCAGGAACTCATTTACTGGTTGCATTTGTTTTGTGTCCTTAATGGACTGCTCATATAGTACATGAGTGATCCTGTCCAATTTCCTTGCCAGTAGTACTAACAACAGTGGATCCCAATTGATAGTTTCTATACCGACATTTCTTAATGCAGCAAGTGTTTCTTGGATGTTGTCGTGGAAGTTTCTTATTGACGATGCATCGTTAGTTACTGACGATTGATCCAACAGTGGCAGTTGTTGCTGAATGTCCTTCGGCGTGAGGTCCTGTGGTGTTGTTCTGATGTCCTTCGATGTCCTTGCGTATCCCTCGATGTCCCTCGATGATCACTTTTCACTGGCACTTGCGTTGACTGGCACTTTTACTTCTGTTCACTTTCACTTGCAATAATCTTCTCCTCCCTGTGTCGGCTGCATTTCTCCTTTTATATGCCATCGGCAGGCCCTGCTTCGTGCTGGAACGGGGCCTGCTGATGGTGCTCGTGTCCGCTTAACGGTGCCATCACGCGATCGTCCAGAACATTCCATTCGCCGTTGTCTGCGCGGCGGCGTCTGCTATCGCTGCGCAGTCGCGAACGGTACTTCGGCTAACGGCCCGTTGTTCGTCTGTGTGCGCGACACGAGCCCATTGCTGAATAGCCGAATTGCTGAATCAGATTCTGGACTTTCCAGATCTCAGGGAAAGTTTCCTGATTCAAGCACTCGTTGAAAAGCTCCGCAAATGCACCTGGGTGCAAGGCAAGAGCAAGCTTTAGTGATCAGTTAGGGATTCCATCTGGGCGTGGCGCTTTGCGGGGCCTAATTCTTCTAGCAACACTCAGGATTTCGTCTACAGTTACTGTATCAATCGGACTGGATGGTCTTCGGATGGGTGGCATTGAATCTGTCACCTGGATGGAGCTTAGTCTGCGTGGAAAAAGTGTTTCCACTATATACCTTAACTCCAAACAATCAGTAGGCTGCGCTTGTTTGCCGGCGTAAAGTCTTTTGACCACCGTTTTATAAGCTGCGCCCCAGGGGTCAACTTCTGCTGAGTCGCACAGCTCCAAGAAGTAATCACGCTTGCTAGCCCGTATGGCCTTCTTTAACTGACGTCTTGCAAGTTGGTATTCCAACTGTTTTTCAGCAAAAGAAGGACTTCCACTTGCACGCTGATATCGTCTTCTAGTTTGGATGCAGGTGCGTCGAATGTCAGCAATCTGCTCATTCCACCAATACGTGGGTACTTGGTGAAGCCGGTATTGCTTACGCGTTGCCATACTCAAGCTGAAATCATTCTTTATTTGTGAAACCATTTGGCAGGCTCTATACTCTACGGTGCCGGAAGTGGCAAGATACTGGATAGCCTCTGAAAAAACAAACGGATTAAAAGTATCTACGCGGTAAGCTGCGCGGTAGCGAATTGTTGTACTCGCTGATGGCTCTCCTATTGAGCACAGTATTGCCGAGTGGTCGCTACCCGTGTAGGCGAAGCAAAGTTTCCACTTTGCTTAGCTAAATAAGGATGAGCTGACAAAAGTTAGGTCAATAATTGACCCAGAGTTCAACAGCGCCACTTCCAAGGAAGCGAAGCTTGTAACGAACCTTCGGTTATTCCGAGTCTAAGCCGGGCTGAGTTTCAGTCGACTGTGTGTTCGTACCCAACAATATTTATAATTGTAGGCACCTGCGATAGTACTAAGTCTTGTTATGGTTTGAGTTTGAGCGGTATATTTTGGACTTCGATTGGCTTATTTCTAAGTATTTGTACAACTGTTGTTTTCCTGCCTAAGGCACTCCTGCTATCCGCAAGGATTCGCCTCCTATGAGCACACTTGGCTGTGTGATTCGCTATTTGCGAGGCACTCCGGCTTTCCGAGTGCGCTACGTCTCTCTTGCACGCACAGGATTCGCTCTGGGCACACCGGGTTATCGCCAGGATAAGCTTCTGTATACTCCGGCGATCCGCACGGATTTCATTCAGGCTCCCCTACTGCCGGATTCACCTTAAGCACTCCGACGTATTCGTAAGAGTCGGCGTACTCACTCCGAGTACGCACGGCTACGTCGCAAATAGCACACACTCACTCCAAGATTCGCAAAAGCTGCCTATCTGCTAGAGCTGCCCACCAATGTCCTGCCTTGGTGGCAGTTGTTGCTGAATGTCCTTCGGCGTGAGGTCCTGTGGTGTTGTTCTGATGTCCTTCGATGTCCTTGCGTATCCCTCGATGTCCCTCGATGATCACTTTTCACTGGCACTTGCGTTGACTGGCACTTTTACTTCTGTTAACTTTCACTTGCAATAATCTTCTCCTCCCTGTGTCGGCTGCATTTCTCCTTTTATATGCCATCGGCAGGCCCTGCTTCGTTCTGGAACGGGGCCTGCTGATGGTGCTCGTGTCCGCTTAACGGTGCCATCACGCGATCGTCCAGAACATTCCATTCGCCGTTGTCTGCGCGGCGGCGTCTGCTATCGCTGCGCAGTCGCGAACGGTACTTCGGCTAACGGCCCGTTGTTCGTCTGTGTGCGCGACACGAGCCCATTGCTGAATAGCCGAGTGCGACAGAGAGCCACTCCTGTGCGTCTGTGTCGCGTTCGGCGTAGCGGGGCTTACTCCAACCGTTATGGAGTTTGCTGTGAGGAGCTGGGCCGTTATATATATATGCCTATATATATATATAACTCCCTGGCCCATCATATTGCTCCTCACACTCCCCTCTTCCTTCGGGAAAACACGATGCCTTCGTGTTTTAAACGTCCCGCCAAAGTGTCGCTTGCAAGCAGTGCGGGGATGCATTTCTTCACCTGTTAACAGCAAGCAGTGACGTATTTGGATGCCGTGCTGTTAGCTCGCGCCGCTGTTAATGGTGATCTGCTGTTAACAGTGATCTGTTGTTAACAGTGATCTGCTGTTAACAGCACGCAGGGTTGCATTTGGATGGTCGACTCACTTTTGCGTTAGCTAGTTGTGAGAAACGCCTCTCGCCAGCAAATCTCCACATGTACTTCGTGGCACACGAAGCCATCGCGGATCTTCGACATTCGTCGCCACGCGACCGTCGGTGGCTCCGGTCCCACCTCTCCTTCGGAGTCCGACGAGATGACGATCACGTCGTCCTCTGCCGCTTCCGCTCCTGACTCCTCCGAATCGGAGATGACCACCGCCTCGCCGATGTCGGCCTCCTGGCTGCGGTATGGGGTGGGTGGCCGTGCCGGCTCCCACGTGGCCAGCGGCGAATACCTCCCATTCTTGATGCAGGGCCCATCCCTTTCCCAGTCCGGCAAGTATGTTGCGGCCGCCGGTGTCCCCACCTCGTCATCGGACTGAGGCGTCGCCCTTCCTCTGCGCGTTTCGTCGCCCGGCCAGTATGGCGAGTCTGGCGTTGCCCATCCTCCGCCCGTTCCGCTGCTCACCGAGCTTGCCGGCGCCCATGATCCCGGTGATGGCGCTGGCTCCTCCAGGTCCGGTGACGTACACCGTAAGGTAGGCTGGGTGCCGCCTTAATCTTCTCCCGGCCTTCCGCGGGTGAAATGGCAGCCGCACAGGTGGTCGACGGACCACGTGCCGGCGTGCCCGACGCTGCGACGCCGGTTCAGTTACCGGCCCTTCTCCTCGTCCGCCTACAGCTCCAGCAATATCGCTGGCCAACAGGCGAGGATCGGCCGGGTGAGCTTTACCGACGCCGTAGTTCGGGGCGCCGGCCGCTGCTTGCTGCGACTGCTCCTTGATGTGCTCCATATTGTTTTTGAATAGGCCGAGCTCGTGCCAGCGGCCCCCTTTTATACCCTTCGGGCGTGAGTGTGGGCGTCGGTGGCGTCTAGCGGTTCCTTTGTGCCCTCTCTTTTCTCGGTCGTACTCTTCTGACAGCCTCGCCTTATCGCTGAATCCGCTGTTGCTATGCGCGCCGCTCAGTCGGTTTTTCTCTTCGCCCTTGTCTTTTGTTGTTGCGCAATTCGGCTATTGCCTACTGTCTGCGCTTGCGCGTGTATATGTGTATGCATTTTGTTGTTGCCTGTTTTTGCTTGTGCATACTTCCCACGCTTGCGCGTGTCTATGTGCGTGCATTTTGTGCGCACGCTTACGAGCGGCGCAGCATTCGGCAGTTCGTTGCCCTTTTCTTCCGCTGCTCGTCTTGCATTCTCGCTTTTTTTTTTTTTTTTTTCTCCTTTGCGCCTGTGCGAGTATTGGTGCTTCCAATTAGCTCTTGCTTGTGCTTTGTTTTTGCTAACTTTGCAAATGCTGTTTGTCTATGCATTGCTAATGTTTGCAAATGCTTTCCCCTTCTCAACTTATTAAAATTTTAATTTTTATATTGAAGAAGAAAAACTAATTTTAATTTCCCTCTGCCGTTGAGGCATTTTGCTCACCTGATGCCTTACATGGCTTCAGGTCGGCTATATGAGCAGTTCTCGTTCGCTTGCCCGTTCCTGCTTCCATCTTACAGATCACCGGCGAGATGAAACCAACCACGGTATATGGCCCTCCATAACGTTTAGCTAGTTTTGCTGCGAAGCCGTCTGCAGCATTGGATAGGTGTCGCTCCTTTGCCCACACCTGGTCCCCAATGGCCGGTTTCCATGGCCGCCGCCGTAGGTTGTAGTGTCTCGCCTGATCTTGCGCAGCTTTCTCCAAGCTGCGCCTTACAACCTGGAACACCTCTGCCATCTTGGTCGCTCTCTCCGTTGGGCTTTGCGTTACTTGCCCGGTGCCCACTGTTACCACGTCGTACAGTGCTTTGGGCAGCCTCGGCTCTCGCCCCTGCGTCAGGAAGGCTGCGCTGTAGCCAGTTGATGCTGAGACACTGCTGTTGACTGCCAATGTCAACTCCGGCAGCGTCTCGTCCCAGCCCCGCTGGTTGCTCCCCGCAAACTGCGCAATCATCGTCTTCACTGTACGATTTGCTCGCTCCGTCAACTGATGCCTCACCCCAAGCTCCTCCAGAAAAGTTTTTAATGCTCGGCTAGTGAATTGTGTCCCATTATCAGTGATGAGCACCTTGGGTGCCCCGAATCGGGCCAAGATCCGCTCCCGAAATGCTTTTTGCAGCGTCGCTATGTTAGCGCTTCGGAGGGGCACCATTTCCGTCCACTTGGAGAATCTGTCGACGAACACCACTAGCATGGTATTCCCATGCTTTGACCTAGGCAGAGGTCCCACGAAGTCGGCGCACACGGTGGCCCACGGCTCCTCAGGGATCTGTGTCAGCATCTTGCCCGCAGCCTGGAGTTGGCTCGGCTTATACCGCTGACACAGTTCGCATTTCTGCACATATGTGCGCACATCCCTGTACAGCCCGGGCCAATAGTAGCGAGCTGCCACTCGTGCAATCGTTTTCCGGCTTCCAAGGTGTCCCGCCGCCGTTGCGTCGTGGTTCTCCTTCAGCACCTGTGCTCGCTTGCCTTTTGGTACGCACAGTTTCCATGCTGCCACATCCTCGTGTCCGGCCTGATGTGGGATATGCCGGTACACTTCTCCCGCTTCTTCCACATAGTCTGATAATTTCTGGGGCTTCATCTTCAGCTCCCGCCGCAGCTTCTGGATCCATGGACACTGGTCGCTTGTTTGCCCCTCAGTGTCCACTAGCACCCGACATGTCTCCTCTCGCATTGGCTGTCGCGATAATGCGTCTGCCACAACATTCAGATTGCCCTTCCGATATTTGACCTCAAAGTCAAATTGGTGCAGCTCCAGCGCCCATCTAGCAATCCTTCCTGATGGGCTCTCGATAGAGTTGAGCCACTTCAACGCCATGTGATCCGTTATCACGGTGAAGTGATATCCCTCCAGATATGGCCTCATCTTTCGGATGCCCCAGATTATTGCCAGACACTCCTTCTCGGTGGCAGAATAATTCCGCTCCGCACTATTGAGTGTTCTGCTGGCATACGATATGACGCGCTCCCCATCCTCTGATGTTTGCGTCAATATCGCTCCAAG